>JAJHUR010140342.1:0-23846 GCA_027495735.1 Lutjanus campechanus | reverse complement strand
GGCCTACAGGCATCTGTGTACATCTGAACGTGCGAATCTGAAACAGACAAGTGTGCATGTGTGCTTATACATCTCTCGGAACAGAGAGCAGAAACAAACCCACCGCATGTTTCATGTTGCCTCTGTGGTCCAGTAATGAGTTTTTGGTGTTTTTCAGCCTCATGGGGCCTTGTTCATATAAGCAATTAATTTTATCTTGTGTATTTATGTCAAGTCTAAAGTATTGTTATTCATCATCCTGAGTAAGTGTAACTTCTTGTTCACTTGCCATTTTAATCCATTACAAAGTGAGGCTGCTTTGAGGATGAAAGCAAAGAGAAGGGAAAACCGTAATGCATACAGTAGTAGCACAAAGGGAAAAGGTGGAGATGGGAATTTCATCAGGTGCTTTAAACCGAGATATCACTACACCATGTTTCTTCTAACAGGGAAAGTAGGTTACATGTGTCAGTTAATCAACAATGCAGCTCTTCAAGAACAAGAAAAGTCTCTTCTGTTATTTCCCAACTGCTGGAAAACGTGATTAACCCTAAAGTAAGCTGAGCAGGAAAGGCTAACACTAAGGTAATGCTAATACTAGTGTTGTACCTTAACCTGTACGTTGGCTCTGGCATGATCGTATCCCTTTGATAAGCTTTGTAATCCAGCCTTGATCTGCAGTGTCTTTGTTTGGAGATGTGGTAAAAATAAAACCACAATGATAATCTAACACTGAAAGACTTCTGCAGTTATTTAGCAATTTGTCGATCTTGAAAACAGTTGTTAGCATGTTGTTATTAATCAATGCACCGATCTCAACATTAAATTGGCCCTTCAAAATAAAATGTGCTGTGACGGCAGCTCAACCCCATGATAGGCATCACATGATCACATTACATGATAATCATCACCGCCCTAGTCATTGAAGATTTTTTACATGTGGAAAGATAAACACACCATAGGAATGCACAGCACTGAAACCAATTAATATTGAATATTAAATATGTTCTTGCCTTCATCATGTTCATTCTGTGGGCGGAAATTTCTGAAGCATAATCCATTGTGTGCACTCCTCTGTCCACTATTCCTCAAGGCGAACAAGACATCAGTAGTGTCCAGAAAAATATAAATGACTTGCATTTTAATGGTAAAATTCCCATGGCAGAATAAAAGAGAATTATTAGCGTGGATTTGTACTGTGGTGGGATGAAGTCCCCCTTATAGCCAGAGCTGTGTTTCCATGAGCTCTCCCATTTCTTCTGTTGCTGTCCACTAACTTCTCTGGAGGAAACAGAACCACAAGAACCTTACTAAAGCAGAAAAAAAATTGCCAAGAATTGGCTTCTGTTTAGGTGTCCACGAGCAAGAATCCCTCCCAGCACAAAAATATTTCCATAGCTGATCCTAACATCCCAGCAGAGGCAAAATATTCTCCTCAAATCAACAAAAAGAGAGTATGAACATATCAGTTATATAAAGGCCTTGCTTTGTATTGATGGTTTGTTTGCCTTATTGGATAACATTAAATATGACACTAATATATGCAGAATTAGCACCATATACAGGCTATTATGTATGCATGCTGCAATTTCCATAATTCCCTCTAACTGCCTACTGTTATGTTTGTTAATTAATTTACAGTGAATAAGTTTATTATCTGGGCCTCCGTGACCAAAGGGCCATTAATTTCTTGATTGAAGCAGGAAAACATGGCCCCAAGCTGCAACAAAGAAGGTGCTTCAGCAAAGCTTGAACCAGGGCCAATAATGGTTACACCTGTTATAGGACAAACCATGAAGACAGCTACAGGCACAGTATTGACTGTTTGCAGAAAAAAGAAAAAAACTGCAGACTGTTCTGTCTCTGTCTGTCTCTATTTTTCCATGAACAGCCAGTATCAAAGTTTTAACTCATAAGTTTTTATTTTAAACATAGCTCTTTAAGCATTTATCCATCCAGAGACATCCAGAATTTTTAGCCACATTAAACATTTTCATTTTCATTGGTAAGAAAAACCTCCCATAAGCATTGAAAAGTCTCTTAATTCTTAAAAAAATAAACTACAATTTACAATTTCATACATTATTTGTCCTCCTTAAAGTGGCAGTTTCATAGATTTCTGTCCTGTCTGATTTGACAACAATTAGTTTTCTTCTTGACCTCTTAATATTGAAGTCAGGCAATAATTGGCCCTTTTCCATCATTCTCTAAGCAGCTGTGATCTGATTTTATGCTGCACACGGTTTGAGTCAACAGACAGAGCCTCCATGTGATATGGTGCACATGGCAGTTTCGTCATTCAATGTAGTAGCCTGACCCAACTAATTGATTATTTTTATGTTGAAGTAAGAGATTGCTGTATTTTTTCACAAACACTGGTTTATGGAACCATAAAATGAACTGGTTACCTCATGTTGGAGTTGGAGGTCTGTCACTGGTAGCTCGAAATCTACCAGCTCACTGTGGCTGCTCGTTTTTGTTCCATTAGTCCTTGCAATCTTTCAAACTGGTCCTCTGCCAAAAAAAATACCAAAAATGACAGCTGTCTTGTTTTGTAGACGATTTCTGATGAACAACAGCAGTAAGTGCTCACCTCACTCACAAACTCATTCCATTTCCTGTAACTGCTTCATAACAAAAAAAATTGTCAATTTGTGTTTCACCAGTTATATGCTTTTAAAATGAAGCGATCTCACCCACCAGCTAACGTCTGATGACAATTTAGCATCCTGCATTAATATGCAGATATTTGTTTACAGAGATGACATTAACAGTAACTTAATACAGCATTTTCTCAGAGAATGTCACCACACCCACTCCCAACTCAACATATCAACAATTTGTCATTGCTCTTCTGTGACTCACACAGACAAGCATGGTAACTGTTAGCGGCTGAAAGCAATGCACTGGGTTTTTCAAGTGCCTTCAATGTAAACTCATCCATGGCTGTATAAGACGCCCAGGCACAGTCGACATAGTATAAATAGGTAAAAAGTCCACACATGGATAAGGTAGAGTGGATGGATTGCTCAAACAAACATAAGACTCTGCAGGAGGCTGAAGTTTGTGTCCCATGTGAAACCAAAACATTATTGAAAGATAGGGACATATTATCTCAGGTACATATATCTTTGAGAATGCCAGTTTAATGAACTCTCATGTGTGTCAATAACTCCACTTTTAGTACAGTGATAAAACTGTGGCTTTAGTAAAAAATCACAGTAGTAAAACAACAAAAGTGCCATTGTGACTCCAAATTTAAACCAGTGACCATATCTGCACCAATGTAAACAATGGAACAGTAGTCATCAATCAGATAAATTGCATTTTGAAACAAACAGAAGTCTCATATAATTGCAGCAAATGCCCTGCACATCACAACCCTCTTATAAGGCTTTAAAGCTGTGTTATAATAATGTATTTAGCAATTATGAACGTGTTTGACAGCATAATGGTAAGAAGCCGGATCATTCTCCAATACACTTGTGCATTCAAACACCTTCCGCTTAGCACATCATCAAACAGCATAAGTATTGATCGGGCCAGGTTGTGCAGGAGCATTACTGCACTGAGTAATAAAAGGAATAAAGTGCACCCTCTGAGTCCAAGGACAGAATGAACTGAAAAGAAGCAGTGATAGAATGTCTCTGATTGCACAGGATGGCATATTTAGAGAATAAAAACAGAGAAGGAAAAAGATAAATCATGTTTTCCTCCTCCCTCTGACCTACAGCTTTCCTATTTGAAGGAGTATAAAGTGAAAAGCCACTGACACATTCTTTGAGGGCCTAAAAAAGATTGTTTTTATATTGCTGGATAAAGAAATGTAACACTTAAAAGGAGCTCTAATCCCAAATGTGCACCTAGACCCAAATACACACAAACACCAACCAAACATGGACTGTGTCTCCTCTTCCGAGACAGATTTCAGTGCTTGTTCAATCTCTGAATAAGATGCATCAGACTACATGCAGAGTCTCACAGTGGCTTTTTGTTTTATTAGAGTACACACTTCCCTGGCATTTACAAACCGCAAACCTGTGATCCCCATATGGTTATTGTACGCTCAGCTTACACAGTTGCCAGCTCTGTGTGCTGGGATTATGATTTAATAGGTAAGAATGGAAGGTATGATTGTGTCATGGGCTGTTATCGAGCTTATCGAGTTATATGAAGTGGCACACAGTTGTTGTCTTGTTCAGAAGACGATGCCTCCATCTAATATAGTGTATGTGGCATGGTTTTGATATATATATATTTGATATATCCTGGCCCACCAGATTGTTACTGTTTTGTAGTTTTTGTTGAAGTACAATAATTTTAAACTATAACTACATTATTGCTGTATTATCTATGTGGCAACACTGGTCTGCAAACAGTAAGGCACAATGGAAGGTGTTGTTTACCTCTCTTGAGAGCATGTGAAGCCTGTCGCCTGCAGCTCCTCATATAACAGCTAACTGTGGCTGCTCCTGACTGTTCCATTACTCCCTGCAAAACAAATCCTCTGTCAAAAAAAGAGAAAAAAAATCAGTCTTGTTTTTCAGATTTGTTTACGATAGTCGTATGTGCTAAGCTCACTGACAAACTGTTACATTTCCTGTGACTAAAAAGGCCTAAAAAATGTAGTTTTTATATTGGTTAAATAAAGAAATACAACACTTAAAAGAACCTTTAATCCCAAATGTGCACCCAGACCCAGAAACACCAATCAAACATAGATTGTGTCCCTCATCAGAGACAGATTTGCACTTGTTCAATCTCAAAATAAGATCCATCAGGCTACATGCAGAATCTGACATTGCTTTTTGTTTTGCTGGCATACATACTTCCCTTGCATTTACAAACCACAAGCCCTGACTCCCCATATAGTTACTGTGTGCTCATCTTGCCCAGTTACCACCAGCCTGTGCTGGAACTATGTTTTGATGGGTAAGAACGGAAGGTATGATTGTGTAATGGGCAGTCTAAGTATGGTATTGCTGTATTTTCTATTTGGCATTGATCTAGTAGGGCACAGTGAAAGAGTTGGAGGTGTGCAGCCTGTTGCCTGCAGCTCTTCATCTAACAGCTCACTGTGGCTGCTCCTGATGTACCATTAGTCCCTGCAATAATTCAAACTGATCCTCTGTGAAAAAATACCAAAAATACCTTGCAGATGCCTTTGTGATGAATGATAGTTGTAAGTGCTAACTGACAAACACATTGTTTTTCCTGTCACCAAAATGCCTAAAGAATATTGTTTTAATACTGGTGGATAAAGATCTGTAACACTTAAAAGTAACTCTAATCAGACCCAAATACATGCACAAACACCTACCAAACATGGACTGTGTTTCCTCATCGGAGAGACGCATTTCAGCACTTGTTCAATCTCAAAATAAGATACATCAGGCTACATGCAGAGTCTCACAGTTGCTTTTTGTTTTGTTAGTATACACACACTTGCCTGGCATTTACAAACCACAAACCCTTGCTCCCCATGTGGTTATTGTACGCTCAGCTTGCACAGTTGCCACCGCCGTGCGCTACAACACATCAACAGATGGAAGCATTCCAGTCTTGTTGAGTAAGTTGCTGCTTGTTACAGATACATCGAGCCGTGCATTAGTTTTTGTCTTTGACGGATCAGCTTGAAATCTTAAATGCACGGCGGTGACACCTTGTGAGCAGATGTGCACGAATTGTAAATGGAGAGAATTCTAGTGTAATTCTGCAATGCCAGTCTTACATTTGGCTTGGAAAGATGTTCTAACGACGGGCCTAGATAATCATAGGAAGAGCGATGATGGCAATAACCATTACGGGGCTGCGTGATAGGCCCCATGGTGATACTTGTTTACAGTTATTAGTCAGCGCACCACCCCGTGCGGCATGACGCACATTAATAATATGTGTATGCATGTCAGAGGAGAAGAGAGATGAAGTGTTATGGGTTAAATGTTTGCACCTGAATGCCACGTTTGGATTAGAATGTCTAACTGTATGTGTGCCAGTGTGATTATGTACCCGTGGGACTGTTTTCACACGTGTATGTATGCACCAATTTGTGAGTCTTTTCATAATGACATACTTAATGTGTATGTATGAATGCGTGTGTGTGTGTGTGTGCGTGTGTGTGTGTGTGTGCTAAAGTGTGTTTTTGCAGCTCTGTTTCTGCTCAGTATCCATCTGCAGCGAAGCCATCCATCAATCTGTCGACTCCCCAGCCCACCGTATCACCTTTCCTCTTCCCTCTTGCATTCCTCCCATCCTTCTCTTTTATCTCACACCTCACTCTCTCTCTCTCCCTCCCTTATCCTACTTCATCCCTGTCACCTACTCACGGTCCCATTTTAGGCATTACCATACCATGTTGCTGCTGTTGGACAAAAAGCATTCATGTGCACAAAGTTTTCAAGAATGAAAAAGAAATAGTTCTTTCCTCTCTGCTTCTATCAAGGAAGATCAACAGGGATTAATTTTTAAACCTGATTAAATCATGGCTTAACTTTAAACTATGTTGGACTAAACCTTTTAACTATCTTAAAATTAAGAAAGATTCAATTTGAACCTTTCTTTAAACCCCAGTTTAGTTTTTATTCTCAATCTAAATGAAATTTTATTCTGTTGCACCAAAACTTTAAACTCCAGTTTAAACTGTCATCCAGTATTAACTTGAGGATGTTTAACTTTAAAAATGGCTGCATTTTGAGATTGATTGAGAAAAAATGATCAAGTTCCTTGTAGAAAGTTACGGGACAGACTAAAGCTAATTGAGTTTTATGATGCGTCTCTTCTCTCTTTCATTCCAGTTGATAATTCAGCCAACAAGTTATAGTCAAAGGAGGAGAAATTAGAGCTTGTCTGCTGAGTCATGCTAACTAGGCTAACTAACTTTTTTGGCTAACTAGCAAGGAATGTAACTTTTAATTAACTTTTTTGGCTAGATAACAAACAATATAATGTGCCTCTCTTTTTTCTCTCTTTCAAGCAAACAGTATGTTCCTTTTTAAAACTTTTTAGCTGGCTAGCAAACAATCACTCATCACTAAATCACTTACATCACTACACATTTAAATCTGCACTGACTCATTTAAACCTAGTGTTGTACAAATCTAATAAAAAACTAATCTTAGATTAAATTAATATTTTGTGGTCCAATCCAGTCTAAGAGTCTGAATGAATCTCGTTCTGCACACTGAAAACTTTTGATTCAAGCCAGGAAAGAAAATTCCAGAGTTACAGTTACAGGATTCCCCACACTTGACACACACACACACACACACACACACATTAAGCCCTTTTCATCCGGCGAAGGCCATTTCCTCCACTCCTGGGGGCACCCACTGGAAGGAACTAGCTGAGGTCAGTGTAATTGTAGCACCCTTGATCAATGCTCATTTGCTTCTATGGCTGCTGTCGCTCACTGACTCTCCCTCCCTGCACCCTACCAAACTCCTGCCAGCCATGCATCATTCATAAGGAGAGTAAAGAGAAGCTCAGCAACTCTGGGGCCGTTTAACCTCTAGGCCAAGGCTGGCCCCCCAGTGCCCTTTGCGAGTTATGTTCTCTCCTGCCTGTCTGCAAACGTGACAAGGTGTTCATGTTGCTGGATAGACGTGTCATCAGGGTGAACAGAATTGACAGTAAATAGACAAGCATGGAGTGACTCAAGTTGAAGGTGGTGGATTGTCTCATGTGACAAAGATAACATGAATATTTTAACATTTGGTCTAATTATAAACACTGAAAATACACTTCTTAACTCAATTACTCAAGTAACCTGCAAGGTCGCATGTACTGTAAATGTCATTACATAGTTACAGCCAGTTAAGTCCGTGTTGTAATAATTAGAAATGTGGTTAAAGGGTAAACTCAAACAAAATAGAATAAAGCTACACATGCCAGCTGAATTAGTTAATTCAGAAGGAAACAGTCAGGAAACAGGGGTGATGTTGTCAACATGGAAGTATTTGTAAGCAGTGTATAGAGTTCAGCTGTAATGCAGTGGCGCTTGGTGAAACACTGTAGCACTACCCTTTAGCTTTAGTATATACCTGTATAAATTAAGGATGTTCCGACTAATTTCCCTGTCAATTAAATGGAAATTTCAATCTAGAAATTGAGCGCAATTTATTATTTAATATTAATCGATAAGGTTAAACATGTCCCAAAATATACTGTGTGTATTAAGAGCCATTTGAAACAGCTAATCATATTCAATAACCAAATTGTATTTGAAACGTGAGGTACTTTACTCTGCACATCATGAACATTGCACATCATCCAATAAAACATGACAGCAACTCACTAAATGCATTTTTTAGACCAAGCAAGATCACAGTGCTGTGGGTAAACAATGCCGCCATGCTCTCCTCGCAGGTTAAAGTCCACATATCTGTGCTGAATGTGGTTATGTGTTGCTCTGGTCGAGTGGTTATGAATCAGTTTTTTGTTGTTGTTTTTCTCGGACACAGCCTGCATAAAATCTTAATGTAATTTTCTATAGCAAAATGTTGCCAATCCGTGCTGGTTTTTACGAGATGTCAGCTGTCCCACTTTGCTGTTTACAACATCCGGGCCATCTGGGTATTAGTGTGGGGAAAGGGGGACTGCTGTTTGCCAAGGCTGCAGGCCCGGCCAGTGGAAAACAGCTGTGTAACATCTTAGAGGCAACAGTTAACTGGCATTGTACATTAATAAAACATTAATAAATTGTTTAACTGACTAGTATTTCTGGTGCTGACTGGTGAGGGTAGCAATGCTTAATCGTTTAACTGACTAATCGTGCACATCCCTGGTATATATCTTCGCAAATTTCTACAAACTTGTGTTTTTACATCCAATTCACTGTTGTCACAAACACATGCTCCTCCACAACTGCACAGTTTGGTTAGGCCAACTTTGCAGAAAGTACTTAAAATAAAACTACTCACAACAAGGTTTGGTTTGTTCTGGGTGCCAAACATTCACAACATTATTGTGAATGTTTATGAAATTTGTCTCTTAAAAAAAAAAGTTATTGAAATGTAAACAATTAATTTCTTTACCGTCATGCCTTCAGGTCAGCCAGTGACTCACAATGTGTTATGCATACATTTGGATAGAAGAAACACACTCATCAGCACCGGAAAGAAGCAAACACAGCAAATTCTGAAAACATTTCATGAAATGGAAGTCTACTGTACACTCACTCTTGTAACTTGAACGCAAGGAATACATGACTTTTATTTAAAGCAGAGCCTTGACAGCCATATTCCGCCTCAGGGTGATGTTGTACATTTTGATGTTGGGGGGAAAAAGTACAAAGACAGTAAGAAGTGTGTTTATGTTTGGATAAGCAGTTCTTTCTGCTGCATTACAAGTAGCTGACTTTTAGTCAAAACAGGTAGGAAATATCTTGTGTTTTTTTTTACTGTCTGTTGACAGCATATTGCAGGTAGATGGAAAATTATGATAACTGGTTTATTCATGGAAGCAGGTAGATACAAGTGCAGAATATCAAAGGTTAAAGTCAGTTTAACCCAAATATGGCTGTAACTATAGTCCTGACAGCACTGCTATTTGCATGTACTGTTTAATGCAAGTGTTTTTAACAAAAATGCATGGGCTGTGCTCTTTACTGCTGTGATTCCCAACACTTCTGATTTGCATACAAATTTGCACAACATAAAGCACTGAATTTAGAAAAAAATTAGTGTAACCCAAAATGGAAGGAAATAAGATTCATTCCACACCTCATGCATCAAGAAAACAAATCCTCTCCCTTTGATCTGTGCATCCCAAGGCCATGAAAGTCAAGGTTGCAAATTAATATCTCATTAGCCATCGCACCACTACACAGGAAATCACAATCTTGCCCATGTTCCTTCTTTTTTCTTTCTTTCTCACCTCACACACAAGACCAACACATAAAAGTGCAGGCAGGCAGGGAGATGGGTAATCAGGGAGGCATTATGTAAATAACTTCCTCTGCTGCTGTGCGGGAGCCACGTGTATTTAAACTTGCCTGCTGTTCCCTCGTTTCGGCCTCCGCTGGTTCCCGTTCATTAGTTAGGCAAGCCTGGCAAATGAGGTGATGCGGAAAGGCGGTGTGGCTTCTGCAACATCAGTTGTGGTTTTTTTTAATGTGGCTTTTCTACGGTCAGGATAACAAGGCATAGCTGTGAGGCGCAGTGTGACCACATCTTTTATGGCTGTGGTGCTTCCCCCTGCCCAGCAGATGCAGAGCTGGTATGAAAGGTGGTGACAGTTTGTTTGTGTGTGGGTGGGTGTGTGTGTTTGCATCTGCCAAGCAAAAAAGGGGGGAAGAGATCATGAAAGAAAAAGCATTCCCATAAAGATAGCGCACAAAACAATAAAGTTGCTATGCGCACAAAGGCCTTGTGGCTCCGAATGCACCTCCCACTCTTCCCCGAGTCTCCCCCTTGTCTCCTCCATCACCTCATCTCTTCTTTGATCACTGCCCTTTCTTTTTACAGGCCTCACTCCTTCCTACACACAAACACCGTCTGTGTATGTGTGTGTGTTTTCTCCTCCTTTCTTTCTTTCCTTCCCTCCCTGGGTATCACCTAGACTTTGATCTGCATCACAGACTTCCACATCCGCTTCACCCTTTCTTGTTCGTCCTTTGCTGTTCCTCTGTCTTCCTCTCCCATGCATCTTATGAACCTATACCTTTGTTCCTCTGGGCTTCTTCCATTGCTTATGTTTCCTCACATACCTACTTTAGCCAGCAAAGATCACCAGGTATTTTCCTGCTCATTATATCCTCAAAACACAGACTTGAAACCAAATTGGAATTTAAAATAATTCTCAAATGTTCCCTGACACCATAGAAGTCAGATCAGTCTTGCATTAACAACACTATCAAATGCCATTGACTTTTTCCAAGTCTTTGATCTGAGGTAAACAATTACTGGACAAACAGGACAGCAAGAAGGCATGTATCTGGCACTCGTTCAGCATGACTTTCCTCTGGCAGTGGTTAATTGAAGACTTGAAAGAGATAAAGATTTAAGAGGGAGCGGGAGAGAAGGACAATGATGAATGGCAAGAGTATCATAGGGCGCTGTATCTTCCATCAGTCCTTTTGCCTCCCCATCTCATTCGAAGAAGGTAGTAGCCATGGCAACAAGGACAAAGAAGGGCAGAGTGAGAAGTAAGTATAAAAGAGTGCGCAGGAGAGGAAAGGCAGTGGAAGAGGCAGAGTGAAGATAGAGAAAGAGGACAAAGACGGAGAGACAGTAGTCGAAGAGGGAAGGCATGAACAAGCAGAGGCAGGACGCAGACAGGTCATCTCCTCTGAGGTGTGACCCTGAGCCAACAGCAGGTCCTTCCTGCCGCGTGGAGATGTGAAGCCCGTGAGGACAGTGACATTTACAGGCATCACGTCTCAAGGGAAGCAATTTCACAGACAACGTGCACTGCTGCAAGAACTTCCATTTAGCAAATTTGGCCCTCTGGGATCATAAAACCTCAGGGCTATTTACTACCTTCCCAGCCTTTGTTTTTCTGTAGGTTTCATTCTGTGTTCATCACCACGACCTGTCCTTGTTAGGATAGGTCAGTTCTTTTTTTTTCTGTGTTTGCTGCACAGTCTTACAAAGTCGCTTTTATATGCTGCATCAAATGCTGTGATTGCAGATCCTTCGGCATCTCACTCTTCCTGCACATGCACTACCAGAGTCCATTCCTTGGAGCAACACAGTTGTAATTCTGCCAAGTGTTTGTGTGCATGGCAGTCCCAGTGGGATTGTCTTCTCCCAGTGTTTTCCCCATAGGCACAACCTTGGGAGGTACAAAGCCTACAACACACACAAACACACTCAAGTTGGTTCTGACAGTGGCAGCCCACAGCCAAACACTACAGAGTACTAAACACTGCCTAGACAATGCAGCAACATTCAGAAAATAATGTAATCCAAGCCATATGGCAGCTTGCTAGCGATGTTTGTCAGAAGCAAACTTGTGGTACTTAAGTTGCTGGTTCAGCTCTACTCACAGTATGTCTACTGACATTCTGACAGGTCACACTTTATGTTTGTACAGCTGTAAACATGCTTTTTTTTACTTAGAAGAACATTGAATGTATAAACAAATACTCAAACAATCGTGTGGTAGCAACAAAATGCATCATATCCCAGTGCTTTAGTCAAGACCACTTCAACCAAGACCAAAGTCTTGACCAAAACCAGAGTGTATCAAGACTGAGATTGAGACCAAGACTTTGAGAGGCTGAGACCAAGTCAAGGCCAAGCTAGGGTGAGGCTAACAGTTATGTAACATAACTAAATATATACATAAGATACATAGCTTTATGTGGCTGGTCTCATCATTATTTGATCACAAACAAAAGAACACTTTTGGATGAGACACGTGTGTAGGAGAGGGACGAGTGGACCAAAAAGTTGCAAAAGAACGCCCACACACTTATCTAACATGCTATATAACATTTATTTGTTTCAGTTCAAGTATGATTAAGGTTGACAGTGTGCAGGAGTTCTTTTGGATTTTTTTTATCAGAAGCAAAAACATAACTTAGCTGGCTTAGCTTTGCTACTGTCACTGACACTTAGCTTAGTCTACCTTCCGTTATTTGCTGCTAAAAGTTGGAAGTGGTCCCAGCTATCTCAGTAAGAGTTAGATTGCAGAATTTACATACTTATTAATTTTCTTTTGGAAAATTATATCTGACCACAAGACCGGTCCGACCCAGGGAGAAAACAGTATGTGTATTTCTGCCTAATGCTGGTTGGATATACCCACCGGATAACCTGTGCATAATTTTGTGCATGAGTTATCAAACTTCAAAAACACTTTCTGGTTCTGTTTCCTGCACCCACAGTAGTGTTAACAGGATAGAGGAGAGAGGATGAGAGGAGGAGATGGGGATGAGGCGAAAGAGGAGAGGGCGATGGAGCACGCCTCGCAGCCAGACTGGTTCGGCTCGCACCATCTCTCTTCCCCACCTCAAATTCCTCTCCCCAGCTCCCGCCCTCGGCTCCTTTTTGAGGAGCTTCAGTCAGCGGAGCTGCATAATAATGATGATGATATTAATGAATTATAAAATACAACATAATTTGAAGGTATTTCAGTGCAAAACATAACCTGTTACATATCTGCATGACATTAAAGGTTAATTTATTGTGTTATATTTTTGCAGGCGTTAATGTAAAATAAACTATTTACTCATGATGCTGCTTTGGAGACGTTCTGCTGTTTCCATATATTGAGTACTCTTGTGCTTTCACTTCTCAAACCAGGAGATCTCCTCACTTTAAAAATCTCCTCTCTTTGTTTCCTCATGGAAAAAAACGCTATCATGCTGCCACCGCTTGCGCTCCTAATGCACCTGCTGATCGGTTTGTTGCATGCTCGGCCTAAACTCACCCATGAATTAATCAGGGGACTCAGGACCCCCCAGAGTCTGTCTGCGATAGAAACGACCAAGAAAAAATGCACTTGATTATGAGACAAGATTGAGTCCTTCTCTGTCCACATAGTTTGAAGCTTTGACCAAATGCAGCAGTACAACTTCAATTTGAATACAAATATAATAAATGTTAATATGAACTATATATATATATATTTTATCTTGTCTGAAGTCAACTTTTTAAAATGGTGTTTATATATGTACTTTATTAAATCATTCTTGTTCGTGGTCTAAATTTCTTTGGCCAACATTATACAGCTTCAGACTTCATGAACAACTCCACACAGCACTGAAATTTTATATTTTCCTGGAAAAATTCAGCCGCCAAAATCATTGTCCCACTAATTGGTCAACAAATGTGTGCTGTAAGAGGCAATTATCTCTAACTGACTTGGAGGTAATTAACACATTGTTTCTCTCTGTGTGACTGTCTTATTTTGGGGCTGCATCCAAACACACTGTGTTGACATACTGGAAACTGGTTTATGACAAAATTTGGATATGGGTCCTCACCAAACAGCTGCCCTGAGATAATGAAACTCCTATAGAGTAAAGAGTGTAAAATATTTTTGGGACACATTGAGACTATCTTTTAGTTTTATTTATTTATTTATTTATTTTTTACTAATTTGTGATTCTGGTGTAGGTTATCCCTGTGCAGACCTTCGGTTTAGAGAGGGAGTATGCAAATTTAGTCATAATCAACAACTGACATTAAATGAGAAGATACAGACTTAAAGGGTCTCTTAGCAGTGTTTGATAAAGCCACTACAAGGTAGCCTGTGCAACAGTATAAGATGCTGAGGGGCAATGACAAGATGTCGGTATCTAACAAGTTGGGATGGGAGCAGGGCACACGGACACTGAACCTCTATGGGAGGAGTGCCATATGAGCGCAATGTCATACTTTGACAATAACAAAGAAAGGCAAATTGATCAGCTTTTTATAACTCTGTGAACTGTCTTTCAATGTAAAGCTAGGCCCATCATCCGAAAACAAACAACAACAAAAAAAACAAAAAACAAAAAACAAAAACACCGTTCCCCAAATACACACTGGAGTTGGAGTTCACTAACATATTGATTCAATTTAACTGCTAAACATCTACTCCCTCAAAGGATTATTAACGATTTTTTATGATTCCTTAAAAGAATCTAAGTCATTCAGTGAACATTTAATATAATTTGAGATTAATTTTAACTCCACGTCAGGTGAATAAATGTGAAATAGGCAGTGTGGCCAAAACAAAAACAGTCGTTCCGGCCCAGAATGGAAATTTCAACAGAGAACATGCTGACTGTAGTGTTGTTGTCAGCAGAGAGGCCAGTATTTCAACATAGCATGCTTCCTTAATCTCTGATGACACATCATGATCATTTTATGATTTAGGACAGCAAATATGTTAAATATTTCTCTTTTAATGTCAGGTATGGGGAAAGGAATGAGGACCAGCACTCACTTCTCAACTCCTCATCCCATCTGAAGTCTCAAACATGAACCATGCCCCTGGTCCAATTCAGAAAAAAAATACGGTAATTACGCTTCCTGTTTCTAGGTAGTTTTAAAAGTTTAAAAGTGTGGGGGAAACTCATGCAGGGTGAAGTGTGCAGGGTTAGCTTTAACAAGCTGTTGTCTCTCAGATCAGAGAGGCCAAATTTAAGGCGAACTCTCATTAGGAGGAGGGAGAACTACGCCTGGCTGGCATGACCTGCCGTTGGAATATGTTGCTGTATCTTTGCCTGAGGTTTTACTCTAATCTAAACTGTCTCTTTGATTGCCAGAAAAAAACTGTACAACCCCCCCCCCACACACACACACACACACACACACACGCACAAAGTCTTTTCCTCCTGATTGTGCACCTCTGAGCTCTTTTCACTTCAATTCA
Organism: Lutjanus campechanus; assembly: GCA_027495735.1. Taxonomy (NCBI): domain Eukaryota; kingdom Metazoa; phylum Chordata; class Actinopteri; order Lutjaniformes; family Lutjanidae; genus Lutjanus; species Lutjanus campechanus. The sequence goes on along the minus strand of JAJHUR010140342.1, from coordinate 8,561 downwards.
GCGAGCTACTTGAAAATGTCGTTTTATCAACCTTTACTAGTAAATTGATATCCTGTAGCTTAGCTCTCCAGATACTACAAAGGGAACTGAAAGTGACAATCAAGGTGCACTGCTATAAACAGAGAAAAAAAATTCATGATGCATCTTGCTTATTACATTTTTTTTTAACTGTCACTGTCACCTGGTGTTTCCAGATTCAGTTCTTGTTGTATTATAGGGTTCAACCAAGAACTCTCCTTTCATTCAGTAACTTCTGTCAAAGGTTGTTTAAGCAAAGCAAATTACCTCTAACTGCTTCAGCAAGAACGCTATGTAGCTAACAGCAGAGGAATGGTTACTGAGCTTTCATTTATGAATGTATGGAAATAAATCCTGTGAGCTCGTTCAGGGTGTCAACTCGAGTCTGCCACTACACTCACAAGGCTTACTCTTCCCACTGCAGTATATATCCAACATAGGCTACCCCTTTGATTATAACAGAGAGCTGAGAGTGCTCTGCCCACTCTCTTGCTGCCATACTGCTACTGTTGCATTGGCTGTTCATAACAGGATTTCAAAAGCCTCTGCTCCACCCCATCATCGCCTGTAGGCTCTGAGTCTACCTTCCTTTACTTTAGAAGTTATATTAGTCACTCCTCTCTCCCTGCTGTGCTGAGCTTGATGCTTTATTTCGGGGAATGACGAGGTCAAGAGCATTGATGCCAAATATCTGTACATTAAAATAATCATCCCATGTGAGCTGGCTTACTGATCTGTATGAATGTTCAAGAGATACTGCAGAAACATTTTTTTTTGCCATAAACTAAATGATGGTACTGTGCACAAAGATGATGTTATGATGTTAATATTGTCATTTCTTAATAAATTCATAAGAATTCAAATTTCATGGTTTGAAAATGGTTATAAAAGCCACTTCCTCTTAACTAATCCTGAGCCTTGCAAGACAGATCCAACCATTTGGGACTACTCTACGTTTTGAAAATTTATATTAACAAAGAATGTTAATACCTTCTGATCAGAATTTGGCAGCCTACCATCCCCAGCCCCCGTTCTTGAATCTGTAAAACTGTTGCTCATGTGCTCAAAAGCATAATTCACAGGAGTTTCCACTGTTTTTTGCTAACCTTCTACTCAGTATTTTTCAATGTTGGCACTTTTGATGGCTGTAGAAGCTCCACTGGACTACGTTCTTTCCCTTGATGATGAGTGCAAGACAAACAGAACTATGGTTACGTACTGACATTTTTCTCAGACACACACACACACCTGAGAGTCTCTCAGCCTCTCTGAGCCACTAGCGTTAGCTTGGCTAGCTACAACACAGAAACAGTTTTAAAAAGGACCATAAATGTACTTCTAGTGATTGTCAAAGCTCCAGTGGGCTCATTACCGAGCCATCTCATTACAAAACCCTTTGCTACTTTTTGGCATTTTTTAAAAATGATGCAGTGCTTAGAGTTAGGCTCAGACCTGGAGGATGCAGTTACACCAACCCAAAATGTTGGTATTTGACATCCTGGGAATGAGACTCAACAATCAACTATGACAAATCCTACTGATTCTACCTTTAAATAGAATGATGCACAAGTCTGAGTGTGCAGACAGTAAAACTGTATGTAAAAATGTACTTCAGATTTAGACTAGAAACCATTCACTTCATAAGAGAGGAGCTGAGTGCACAGCAGTACAACACAGTCTGATTTGCTTGCGTTTTGTCCTCTACCTTTATGTGCTTCCTCCCTCTCACTTTGTCCCTCCAGCTCTCCCTCCTTTTTCTCCCCCTATAAAACGGTTTGATTGACCCAACCCAGGAGTTCACAAACATGCCCGTGAAACTGGCCATCTGTTCCGGGCAGCAGCTTGTGAGAAAAATAAATAAATAAACTCTAGCGTGCAAGTGTGTGTGTGCATGTGTACGTGTTTGTGCTGGTGAGCGTGTGACAGAGGAGGGGGGGGGGAGCGATAGCCTTTGCACCTCATGCACGCATGTGAACATGTTTAAAATGCAGCAAACATAATGTGGTTTGCTCTCTAAGAAATTGGCTGGGTTGAAGTCATACTTCGGGGCGTGGACCCATTTTCAATCACGGTTCCTCGTGTCTAGAACTTCAGACGCTATAAATCAATCCATGAATAAACTGTCAAAATAAACCCTGTCAAATAAAGGTGTATTATATAAATAGCACACATTAATAACAACAAAAAAGCAAAGCTCAATCTAGATGAGTCCATTCTCACATCATTCACCTACAAGGCTCTGTGGTTGACAGGTTCCATCTAGCTGCCACTTTCCTGAACCTCTATGACCCAGAAAGCCCAAATACATGTAGGTCTGGCAGCACAGAGTACAGAAAGCAGATTATGACAAGTGGAGTCCGTGATGAGGCACCCACAGCCACACACACAGCGACAGGTTGCACCAGTACATGCCCAGGCAGGCAGTGCAGGATGATGCTTGAAGGGCCTGTCAGCCACTTGCTTGCCAGTTCACTCCTGCCCTCCCGCCTCCCCAGGTCTTAATCCTCTCCTCCTCATTTTGATGTAGCAGGACTTTGGGCTCTTCCTATAATTGGACCGCACTGGCTGTGGGCAAGGTGTGTGTGTCCACGCAGAACTGTGTGTGTGGATCCAAGTACTATCATGTGTGTGTGGGTGCCTGTGGGCACACATTCAAAGACGACCTTGCGAGGTTACAAGCCACTGCAAGAAGCATTAAAACATTATATTCAATTGTATTTTGCATTTCTTATTTTCTATCTTGAATGTTAACGTTCGTTAACAAATGTTTTCTATGCTACTTGTTATTTTAATATAGGTTAAAATCTTTCAATATTCTATTTCACGTTCTTTTCAAAATTATAGCAATTTATTTTAATGTGCATTGCAATTTGTATCACGTATGTTGCGACATACAAGGATATAAAAATTAATATGTTAATATGTTTTTCACAGTAGCAACCAACCACAACAGGATGGTTGGTATTGTTTTCACCTTGTCAGTTTGTGTGTGTGAGTCATCGTGGCAAAATGTAGTCCTTCAGACACCTTCTGCAGCTTCCACAGAAGCGGTTTGGACTACTTTGCCAGGTGTCTGTTTGTCTGTCTGATGACAGACTTTGCCAAAGGGACAACAATCACAAACATTTTCAGGTGGGTAGATGAGACCAAAATAAAAGCTTTCATTTCAAAGATGGGTGTGGTCCTACTAAAGGCGCCAGAAGTAATCTCAGATCACTATATTCCAGGTTCAGTCATGCCTGTCCACTCTAAGATATTAGGCAATACTAGAGACATCTTGCAATGGGTTAAACCAGCTGTGACACCTGTCAACATGTTGACAGGCAACCACCTGCCAATAAAGGGAAAATTGCCTCTGCGGTAGTTCCTGCTTGGAACATCAACATTGTGATGACATGGATGTACTATTTAGAACTGGATTCCTGATGCAAAGATGACGATCATTCTGGGTTTACTTAGGTGGTATGAGACCCACTGAATATGTGCCACTGTCCCATTAACTTTAGATTATGACATCACTGATTTTAAAATCACATTTCTTGCCTTGAGGAAAGTTTTACAAGAATATAAAACCTCCATGAATCAAAAATAGAAAGAAAAGAAAGAATCCTATCTGACCTTGTTCCCAGTTTGAGATGTCCTGACAACAGTTTTACATGCATCTCTTTTATAATGGTGGCTTATGGAAAAAATGCTTTTGAGTCCAAAGGAGATTTTTCATGGCTACTGGGGAAAATTGCAAGCAAGACTAAGCAGCAATGCCCTATCTAATTTCTATTATATGTCTATGGTTGATGGGCATCACGGCCAGTGTGATCCCATTGCACGGTGGACGTCTAGTTTGATATACTAGAAAAAGCCCAATAACATTAGTGATGGCTCTAGCTCAAGTGTCCCAGTAGGCCATGGGAGTGTGACAGCGAGCCAGAGTGCACAATACCAGGACCCAAAATAGAAGCAGCTAAATGGAATTCAGCCATAGTTAATTTTAATATTCATAGTCGCTAATGTTGTATCTAATGGAAAAAAGCTTAAAACATCGGCACTTCTTAATTATGTTAGCTATCTAAATTAATGTCAAACAACCTATATTTTAACCAGACTTTTGAATAAATCATTGCATTCAAATAAAGCAGTGATTCCCAAAGTGTGTCCACTAGCGGGCCATGAAGTTCCTTGCAGTTGGGACTTGAGAGGTCATGAAAAATAAATAAAGAGTTTCAGTTTTATGAGTTTTAAATTAACATAGAGTATTTATGATTCATTTTTTAAAAAGTAATCAAAACAAATAAAACAAAGCCATGGGATTTAAAGTACATGTTACACGTGTCTTCATTTTTCTGACCTAGATTAACAGGTGTGACATCATATTTGGTGATCCATCACATTAACACCATAAAGTATCTTTTTCTTGGTACAATGAGTCTCATGTGTTGATCAGAGTTGTGACTAAAGGTTTGGGTGGGCTGCAAAAAATTGAGATTTTGAAGTGGGCCGTGGCATTCTTAAGCATGGGAATGGCTGAGATAAAGCACTAAAGTCATGCGTTCATGCTTTGTGTTAATGCTTGGCAACCAGCTGACTAGCAACAACCAATCATATTAAAGGGGCTCTGTGGAGTTTTCTTGCAAACAAACAAAAGTTATGTTTACATTCAGTGTTACTCACTAATTCTTTGTATCCTTAAGGGCTAACAAACATGTTGAGTTTATTTTACTTTCTCATGAAACATTTGCAAGGCATTTGAAAATTTTGAATCCCACATTGTTTGCATCTATGTTTACTTGCTTTAGTTGGTTTACCGCTTCACAGGATACCTTTCATACAGGTGTACAGGGCAGCCATTATAACCTGACAGGTCTCACATTACTCTGCTGATACAGTTTCCTAGTGGTATTTGCTGATGCAACTTCCTCCACCTTACATACATGCCTTTATCAACTAAATTTCTAATATTGTTGTCTTCACAAAGATTTAATGTTCGCAAGTGTTTGTTAAGGGAGGATTAGTTGTCCCTGCAGAATCCTCATGCTGCCTCTGAGAGCCTTTCCCAGTAACTCTAACTCTTTTTACCACTTGCTATAGGCAGTAATTTCCTCCACATAGAGAAAGTGTCTGTGAGTGACATATATTTAGCATATTCTAACCGCAGTTCCATCTTGTTAAATTTGCCAATGAACAAACTTGTTCCCTTGTTCTCTGAATTGATGAGCTCACTCGAGCAGCGCCGCCTCTGATGCGTGTCTGCGTCGCCCCATTGTCTCGTATCTGTGTTTGTGCGTCGTTCAAGGTCTGTTTATGTCTGTGTGCCAGTGCATAGTTACCTGAATGATTTGGCCTGGGAACAAAGCTGAATTTCTTTGCAGTGGCCCTCTGTGGGGACAAACATGTCAAGGTGCTAGAATTTTTTTTAATCACAATTCAAACCACATTAAAGACACGGGTGTCTGTCAACAATGTGAAATGTTTGTACTTGCCTGTTGAGCCACTTGGAGCAACAAAGCATAATACTGGATGACACAGATCAGTGAAAAAGACTTATTAGAAATACAGCATTGAGCAGAGCTCTGCTAGAAATGCAAAACGCAGTCGTGACTGTGCCGCCACCGTCATGACACCATGTTGGTTTGGAGAAATTGTTCCATAGAGTTAGTCATGTGGTAAAAGAAGCTTTGACTTCATACATTTGAGACATTTATGTGAAACTTTTTTAAAACATCAGGTTAACTAGGACTGGAATTTTGTCAGTTTAGGGGAGAGGTCAGTTGGCTTTTGGTGTTGTCAATTTTGTGAGGCCATGATGTCAAGCTATAGTGTGCAATAAATAATGAGTTAGTATCTCAGAATTATGAGAAACTTTCTCAAAATAGTCATTGAATAATAATCAAAAAGTTTCTCATTACTTTGAGACATTATTTTGAGATACCAACTCATTATTTTGAGAAAATAAGTCATTACTTTGAGAAAAGTTTTTATTATAATGACTTCTGGAATCCTTTTTTATCGCATCTGCAGTAATAGGCTTCCACAGAGAGTGTACAGTTTATCTAGCAGTGCAATAAAGAGGAGATGAACATATGTGAATCCAGCAGTTTGTCACTGTAACAGGAACTCCAGTCTGTAGTGTAACCACAGAATTATAGACAACATTAGGCTTCATGATCAAAGAGAGTTTATCTCATGTTGATACTTTTTTCTATGCTGCACACTCCCTTTCTCGTGCTTGTCCTGGACCCTCTGTCTCTGCTACGAGTCATCACACTCAAATTTCAGTTTCCCAACAGTTCATAACAGGCGCAAAATCTAATCCACAATGGTTCTGTGCGCAGCGTTTCACTTTATGTTGCCCAAGCAGAATCTCAACAAAAAACAGCAATGTCTAAAAAACGTATTGACAGGAAAGAGGCAGAAGAGAAAATGCCAGAATCAGCTGGGACAGTGTGGGTGAGGCATCAAGGCCACTGTGACCTATAATTTTTTGAGGGGCATAAGGCACAGCTGCCCTGGAATAAACCAATGTTAACATTACAAAATATGTAAACCAAATATAGTGGAATCAACTGTTGTGACAGCCTTTCAGAGATAGATAACCAAGCGCCTTGATGGACAAGAATACTCTGTCAATCTGACACACATCTGTGGTTTTGTCACCACAGAGACGCATGCTCAGACAGATGCAGTCACACACACCGACACTCACTGGTTCACACCCTTTGGTAGTCTCCCAGAGGCGCAGTCAGTCAGTCAGTGTCAATCTGCAAGTGTCACTCAAAACGTGCAAAGAAACCCAAGTCAGCTGCTTGCATTCCTCAGATGCTGTTGCTCTCTCAAAGCTCCTAATGACACATTTAAGAGGAAAGCCTTGCTGTGAAGCCTCATCAGATTCTTCATAAATGCAGATGACAAGTAGAGCTGATTTGATATATTAGGCAGCTGAAATATTTTGAGCAATGGACCTTTACTTAAACAGATACCATCCAATGAAAACAATTAAGGTTTGAATGTGGATTATTATAACTCAGATGCTATTTTTGTAAATTTGACCATTATTATGATTAGTAACAATCAGATTGCAACTGAGTGCATTAAGTGCTGGGATCTAGTTACATGGTAGCCTAGATAAAAAAAGAAATCTGACAGAACATCTAACACTAGCAGACAGACAAACTCCCAGGTTAGCCACATTAATTTGGAAGAGAAAGCTGGAGCAAAAAGAAAAGCTATTACCCAAACTGTCTATTGTAAACATCCATCACAGTTAACAGATGTTTTTTTAAATTTTATTTTGAACATGTAAAAAAAAAACAACTAAAAGTAAGTAAGCAAACAGGAAACGCTCAATAGATAATTAATGTCCGAAACGGAATAGGAAGAAGTGAAAACTTATTAAGTTATATCCCCATCGATAAACCTAAATCTAAATATTCCAGCTTTTTGTCCCAGGTTTCCTTCATGATTCAATCAAATTTAGCAAAATTAAACTTTAATAACAGAGCATGAGCAAATAATCAGAGTACAACAAATAAAGTGGCAAATCAAAATCAACCTATACATCTTGTCCCGTCTTATTTGCTTCTTAAAAATACAAATTCCCATCAGGTTCTGTTGATTTTCTCTGATCTGAAAGAGATTTTGGATGCTGTTTGGTAATAATGTTGATGGGTTTTTTTATACATGAGTTGACCAAGTCTTTAGATTTAGTGCTTTTACTTTGATAAAGAGTGGGTTGGTTCATTCTGTATTTGTTATGGTTTAACTTGGGCCTACAATACTTCCTGTAGTTGACCTGTGAGGGACCAAGAATTTGGGCACGCCAACTTTCGGTTTTACTTTCAAATAAAGCAGTTTGATAATTTGCCTAAACTGTTGGCTTGCGTACAAACGGCCATAACCGGTGTCTATGGCACTGCAATGTGGAAGGTACTACATGTAAATAAGCCAAATAGTATGTGTCTATCAATGTGAACTGAACCATGAATGAATGAATGAACCATGATGTGGGATTGATATCAAAACCAAATACAGAGTAAGTACAAATGGCACCATTTGCATGCAAATAACATCTATAAATCCATATTCTAAAATCCATATTTCAATTGAAATAATTTATTTTTATTTTCAAATTCTATCAAACTGAATGGCACAGAATAGCACATGGCACACTTCATATGCACACAGAGAGGAAAGAGCTATTTTATTTATGATTATATACAATATATAATATAGTATTATATATACTATATACAATACTATATATAATACTATATATAATAACACAATGTCAAAAGAACTGTAGGGAAAACTGCTTTTAATAAGGGCACACTAAACATTTATGGCGTTTATTATAATACATTTGGCAATGATTGCTAGTCTGTTGGACTTTAAAAGTATTATATGATTTGGTAGGAGGCGCATATTTTGAGTTCTGGTATTAGTTTTGAATTTCCATTTGGCTGGTTTTGTCACACAAACCTGGCAACTCTGAAAGGCACCAAGACATAGACAGAGGAAGACAGATGTTTCTGTCTGACAGCCATGAGTTC
>JAJHUR010140341.1:0-31282 GCA_027495735.1 Lutjanus campechanus | reverse complement strand
GTGGGGATAAGAGAGAGAGGGTGTGTGTGTGTGTGTGTGTGTGTGTGTGTGTGAGAGAGAGAGAGAGAGAGAGAGAGAGAGAGAGAGAGAGAGAGAGAGAGAATAAAGGAACACAAAGGCAGGTGGAAGAGGGAGACGGGCTGAGGAGCAGGAGAAGGAGGAAGAGGAGCAGTAAAACGAAAATTAATGTGAGGAGGAGAAAGAGGAGGGGAATGAGAAAGAAAGACGAGAAGATGGAGTGAAGGGGAAGAGGAGAGCAAAAAGAGGTGAAGAAGAAGAAGCAGAAGAAGTAGAAGAAGAAGAAAAAGAATTAGAAGTGGGTGGAAGAGGAGTAGACGGCAGCGGGAGGAGGCGTTTGTATTTGACCGTGGGTTGACCTCCTCCCCGTCACCCTCTCACCTCTCCTTCACCTCCCTCCCTCCATCCTTCATCCTGGACAGAGGAGGCCCTGCACACACATACACACACACGCACGCACACACACACTGTGACTTCTTGTCCTGGCAGTGACCTCTGCTCTGCTCAGCAGGAATGTTGAAGGAGAGGATGAGTGAACGACTGGGCTACACACACAAACACAAAGGAGACATACCTTACACAAAGAGAGACAAAGACACACACACACACACATTTGGTGGAATCAGTTGTGAGAAACAGACACTTAAAATAGAATAAGAGTAGAAGAAGAAAAGCTGAGATATTCCTGTCATCACCCTGTGTGTGAGGAGTATTGAAAGCCAAATGTGTCATATTCACTTGCAATAGGAAGAGAAATACACACACATATACACACAGGATGATATATGGGCAGTAATCCACAGTGAGACCTGTGTATACACACGCATACAATCAAAGGCATGAGACAGACACACACACATGTCAGGGTGTTTATGTGGTGCAGATGTTGGAAGGGAAACGGGCTGCGTTCAGGGACACAAACACATCTGACACATGAAACACACGGGGGGCTCAGTGGAGTTTTATTTAACACTGCTGCAGTAGTAATCAATAGACACCTATACATCCACACACAGCAGGCTGCAGCAGATAGAAGAGTCACGAGGGAGTCAGGAGCCACAAACCAACCTCAGGACACTCTGCTGGTCTGCAGTCACACACAGAGCAAAGGTCAGCGAGGGGTCGCACACTGTCACAGAGCTGAGATGAGACAAGCCAAAGCATCATACAGCTCTGATCATGTTAAAGGGACAATTCACCCAAAAATGAAAATTCTGTCATTATCTACCTACCTTCATGCCAACCAGTTTTCAAACGTAAAAAAACAACAGAATGAAAACAGGAAATGCCTCCATACTGCTCATCTGGTGTAATCTAAGTCTCCTGAAGCTCCAACATGCCAAGCTGACCAAATTTTTTTTATTTACACCATGTTTTTAGTCTGAATCTTCACTGTAGATCCTTAGCTTGGAGCCACGTTCACATGCACATGCAGACTGTCTGAACTGGGTGTGTGCTGTGTGACCATGTGCAAACAGCATGTTGGGGCTTTAGGAAACTTGGATTACACCAGGCAAAGCAGTATGGAGGCATTTTATGTTTTTTGTTTTTCAGTTGTTTTTTTATGTTTGAAAACTGGTCACCATTCACTTCCATTGTTTGGGAGGTTCTGCAACACTGTTTTCCTGTGAAACTCCAGCAGTGGAGAAAGAGAAACAGAAGAAGAAGAAACAAATATGAGCTAGTTCATTTTTAGGACACGAACTTAATAATAACAACAACAAAGATAATAATAATAATAATAATAATAATAATAATAATAATATATTATTATTATTATTATTATTATTATTAATTAATTGATATTTTATGAAAACTGGCATCCATCCATCCATTTTATTTTGCTTGCTGGCAGCAGGCTAATGATTCCAGGATTCAAGTACATTTATACAACGATAATTATACAACAGAGGGTTGTACAACAAAAATACAGTTGTAGTTCATAAACAGATGATTCATTAAATTCAGATTGGAGTAGGATGAAAACATAAAATACATATATATACACATCCACATTTACACCAAGAAAATATTTCTGTGATACATGTTTTGAGTTTGAGTGGTTGAATGTAAACAGCAGCAACAAGATGGTGATGATAATATTGTCGACATCTTCACATTAACTTCAATATGTGGGAAAACACCGTCTTTACGATGCACAAAGCATCACCAATTAAAAAAAAACAAAAAAAACAACACAGATTCCTCCACCTTGTTCAACAGGAGTCCTGAACGCTGCATCCTGTCAGCTCAGAGTGAGATCCACCCCTCAGGCAACTCCTCTGTGTGGACACAACAGTCTCTGGTGTCCCACTGAGTTGCTTTTCATCCGTTTCATTTCCATGACAGGACAAGATCATTAGAGAATCCTTCTTGCCAGGATTCAAGTTTTCCGTTTCTGTTTGCACCAAAAGTGGTGCAGCCAGTCAGGAGGGACTACTGGCAGCTACAGGCATGGTTTTAGGTGTGACAACAGCGAGAAGTGACTCGTCACAAACAAACAATGGTGGCTCCTGATGATGCTTTCACTCTCTCCCGACCGACTTAAGCCAGAGTTTGATCCGACTAACTGAAGTTAGCCCGTGTTAGATGTGATAAACAGATCGTTCATCCAATCACCTGCCAAGTGTTGTTTGTTTTTGGAAGTGCCTGCCCTCTTCCAAAAAGTTTCTATGGACGAGCCTGGAAACACACTGTGACATCATGACTCGTTCAGGACCTTCAGTCTTAACTTAGGACTTGACTGGGGACTTGTCTGTCTTGATTCAAGTCTTACTCAAGACTTGCAGAAGAATAACTTATTCCCACATCTGGATAATTATGCTAATAAATACAAAGTCAGGCTGTTCAAGGTCTCTTGAACACTAAGGAAAATTCAAAGTCATTCACAATGTGCTTCTTTCAGCTCGAGAAATCTCTGCACTTTGATGAAAATCCATTATCTGTGTCTTCTTTTACACACTCTTATAGGTCATATTTTCAGGATTCTAGTGTTCAAGTCAGTCTTCATGATTTGTCCAACTGTTGCCACACCACAGCCAGCAGCTTCAGCTGTTACCGGAGGTTTACTCATTATTAGCAGAAAGTCCACCTCTGTGATGGCTGCTTGGATTGAAAATCAAACTACATCTGTGTTCATGCTGATGTTGTCCTGTCTATTCATCATTCTTATCTTCCTCTTCTCCTCTTCTCTTCCTCCTCTCCTCCTAATCTTTTTACTCAGAATGATATGTCGATCTTTTTTCCCACTTTTTTCATCCCCTCTCATCTCATCCCCCTCTTCTAATGCTCTCCTCCCCGTTTCTTTTTCTATCTCCCCTGAAGTCAATTCATCATCATGTTTTCACACTCCTCCTCCTGCTCTCTTTTATCCCAGACTCATTTCTCATCCTCCTTTTCCTCTTCCACTTCATTTTTTTTGATGTGAGGATTACCTATCTATTTTTCTCTCCACCTCTTTTCTCCTCTTCTTACAGTCTCCAACTCCCCCTCTCCTCTTTTTTTCTTTTCCCATTCCTCTTTTTCTTCTCCTGTCCTCCCTGCTATCATTCCTCCTCTATCAACCTTCTTTTTTCTTCTTCCTTTAATCTTTTTCAATCTCCTCTTTCTCATTGTTTTTTCACTTTTTTCTACGTCTGCCTTACTTCGGGGTATTTGTGTGTGTTCATGGCACCCGGTCACCACACAACTCACCTTGTGTTCTGGCAGGAGTGAAAACAATGATCTGGTCAAAAAACATATTTTATCATGACACGAGAGAGAGAAAACACACATTCACACGGACTGTCAGATGTAGAAACACGTACCTCGCTCTCATTTACTCTCTTATCACTGCTGAACATATGGTTCCCCATGAAATACACACACACACACATAGATACTGTAACCTCAGGTGTAATAAAATGTCTCTCTAACAAATGAATAGTCTTGAACTACAAAATTTTTCATACATTTTTGGTTCATGGCAGTGATCCAAACCAACCAACCAAACTGAACTTGTATTATTTCAGGTAACCAAGATATACACACCTTTAATTCCTAAGAGTAGAATAGAAAAGAAGTTGGTCCAAATATCTCACTCTTCATCTGGTGATAATATATGCTGTTTTATGTTTCCTTTATTTACAGTGAAAAAAACAGAGCGAGCATAATAAGCTTTACAGGCAGGGTCAGGAGGGTTACCTTAAAAATGTATTCCAGTGCAGTTACTAATAACTTGTTAAAAATTGTAGTCAGTAACCTAATCCAAGTATCACAATATTAAGGTAATGAAAAATGATTACTTTATGAAATACCTCAGTATCAAATGTGGTGTGATTGTTCAGCCTAATACAGTGTTTTTAGGGCTGCAACTCACACTTATTTTCATAATCGGTCATTTATTTTCTCAATTAATCGATTAGTTCATTGATTGGTTCATGAAATGTTTGAAAATGGTGAAAAATGTCGATCAAAGTCCACGACGATGTCATCAAATATCTTGTTTTCTCCACAACTGAAAGGTATTCAGTTTACTGTCAGAGAGGAGTAAAGAAACCAGAAAATATTCACATTTAAAAAGCTGAAATCAGAGAATTTGGACTTTTTTTTAATTAAAAAAATGACTCAAAATGATTCATCCATTTTCAAATTAGGTGCAAACTAATTTTCTAGTTGATTAATAAGAGATTACTTGTTGCAGCTCTAAGTGTTTTTTGTTTGTTGTTAGGTTTATTAGTTTGTCCAGCTGTTCCTTCCTTTGTTGTGCGCAATTTATTGATTGATTGATTTAAAGACAAACACTGGTGAAATTTCCATCCAGTGAAGCATTCTTTTTTTTTACTAGAGGCCATGATAATGAATTGGCAGCTGTGTGTGCACTGTGAATAACTAACTTTTACTTTATCTGGATGGACCTTTGTAATTTTGTTAGAACAGGCAAAATGAGCTGCAGGCTTCAGCCTATAATCTGTTTATTATTTTGTGGCTGTGTACACTTGGGTATGATAAATATATCAGTGGTATTGCAATTCCCGGGCTGCTTCTACCCTCCACCTCTCTCCACATGTTAAATTAACAATAAAGTCTACACATCCAAATGAATGCATTGCATTATTACACATCTCTTGGATTCTATCGTGCACATTGCAAATATTCTTTAAACTTAACTCTATGAACTTTTCCACATTCTCAGGTCAATATTTTACACATTCCTGCACAGAACTACACAACTCTTTCTTTTGAAGATTGTCATGCTGTACATATCATTTTAATAATTTTTTTTATTGTTTTTATAATAATTTTCATATGTTATTGCCAGATTTCTATTCTCTATTTATACTTCTTGACTTGCAGTACTTGCTCTAATATTTATTTATATTTTGTTGAACTAAGTTTATTGTCATCACTGGTGTGCCCTTCAATTGGAGAAAACTTAAATAAAGTGCCCTTCATAGTACCCGTCCAGGAGAGGAAACATGGTAAAATGCCTTCTATAGTACCCCACCAGTGGGGAAAATGCGGCTAAGTACCCTCTATATTGCTCTTCCAGAGATGAAAACATGGTAAAGTGCCCTCTATAGTGCCCTGCCACTGGAGAAAACATGTTCAAGTACCCTCTGGGGCTTCCTTCCAGTAGAGAAAATGTGATGAAGTGCCCTCTTTCTTTTAATCTAAACCAGGGACTAGAACTGTTTCTCTATAATTGCATCACAACTCTCACCACACTGGTGCCCCTCCACATGCTGCTGGTGACCTTTGTTGATTTTTTGCCCCTGCCCCTCAGACAGACACCACTGACTGTCATGCACCAACTCGATCCTGTTCCTCTTTTCTTTTCTTTCTTTTTTTATGTTTGTTTTCTGATTCAATGCATTTCTAAACTTGATTCATTTCTTATTCATTTAATCAAGTCTTATTTGTTACCGTTTCTTACAATAATCAGTATCAGCTTCTCCTGGCTTACCGTAATACTGTACGTGCATATTATATAAATAGGTAGTGGTAGTTATTTGTGTTTGAGCCTGATGTAAAGTCTGCTGAAACACACACCCTGCAGCCTGCATCAGTATAGTCTGGGGCTCCAAAGTGGTTATAATTTTAAGAGTGCATTAACATTAATGTTTGAGCTGCTAATCAGAAACTATAACAGCTCACTGTCAAACAGAAACAAAAGGATGTTAAATGCAATATTATAATATTATGTTAAATCATAAAGTAAGAGGGATAACTACTGCAGACATATCCATGTTGTGTGTAATTTTATATTCATCCATTTTATCAATATGAAAGTGTAGGAATATTGTGTGTGTGTGTATGTGTGTGTTTATACAAAGTCTTAAACCGTTTTAAATGAATCATTACACTTGTTATGAAAAGCATGCATTCGTGTCTGTGTGTATGCATGAATGTGTATTGCTGTATGTGTGTGTGTGTGTTACTATGGCTACCTCAGCGCCATATATTTCCCTACCAAAGCAGCAGGGAGCCTCAGACTGCCATCCATCTCTCTCTCTGCAGCCGCTCTGTATGTGTGTGTGTGCGTGTGTGCATGAGTGTGTCTGACCTCCTGATGAACCAGCCTCCGATTGCTACGCCATCATCCCTCTGCAGCACACACACACACACACACACTCAGACATACACATGTGGATGTGTACGTGCTATAAAACATACAGTATGTATGAACATGAGGACACACACACATAGCAGCGTGAAGGTGATGTGTGTTTAATGGGATCCAGTTCTTTTTAATCTGCTGCCTGCTGCACAGATGGAAGAAACAGAGGGTGTGTGTGCCACAACAAAAGAAAGAAAGAAAGAAAGAAAGAAAGAAAGAAAGAAGTGGATTTTCAGGGTGAGGCTAAATGAGGGCAGCTCAGAACAAAATGAAAACAGAGAGAAAGAGCAGACGAATATATGATAAAGAATATGTGTCAGTACCAGCCGTTTATTGCCCGCAGGGAGCGAGCTGAACTTTTCAACTCGCTCTTTTCCTCTCCCACTTTCTCTGTGCTTGGCCCTTTTCAGATGTGGAATCTATCTCGAGCCAGTTGAGACTGAGAGAAACAGCTTCAGTGCTCAGAACATCACCCACAGGTTTCTAGACCTGGGGTTTGGTTTTCCTGCCCACCGCCCGTGATCCATCTTTATTAATCGTCAGAATCAAGATTCAAATCAAATATGCAACCCAGAATCCCCAATGGATGAGTCCGATTTCCGTGATTTACGCCAGGTGTCAATACAGGACGTGTTGTTCCTCATATTTGGTGAGGTGGACTGGAAGCAGCTAACCTGGCTCTGTCCAAAGGTAACAACATCCTGGAGTCTCTGCTGGCTGTTTGGCAATCTCAGAGAGGCAAAATGTTAACACTGCTTGGATCAGGATAGAGATTAGGTATTGCGATTATTTCCTATGAATGAAGAATTCACAGTAAAGTTGGGTCATAAGTGGGTCATAGCCTGTTGCTAGTACAGATTGAATAAGTTAATGAGGTCCTCAGATCAGCCCCATTGTGGTCAGTCAAAGCCCTGATGGAGTGTTGATGATCTAGAAGTTCAAATCAAAGCTTGTGGACCTGCAGAAGGATCAGTACCAGTTTTCTGCCCTGTCAGGGCTGCATGAGGCAGGTGTCAGGCCAGTGTCATCTTCAGGGTGTGCAGTGGATGTGTGTGTCCAGTCATTTCCCACTGTCGGACAACTGGGGGGCCTCGGCCTTCCTCTCTCCCTTCTCTCTCTGTTTGGCTTCTCCAAGGGGGTCTCCCGAGTCACGACATCCTTGTCCCTCTCCTCAACACATCTGTTCAGCATCCTGGAGCCAGGGGGTGATTTACCATTAGGGAGAAGTTGGCAATTGCCTTTGACCCCAGGCTGCCAAGGGTCCCATCAAAGTTTCTTTTTTAACTTTTCATTATTAATTTTGTCTTTCTAAAACTCCATACACCAAAATGGCATCCAAATGTTTGATTCATGTGTGTCTCAGGGCCTCCACACTAACTTGGACTGTTCCATTATCTTACTGCGAATCTGTGGAAATGATTCAGGAAGATGCCAACTCATATAAACAAACAGTGTGGCAAGGTGTACAGAGTGTTGAAAAATGAAGCAAAGCTATGCCAGCGGTGTTGGGGACAGTACCAGACAATACACACCCCAGCCACAGTCTGATCACCCTGCTGCTGCCTGGCAAGAGATAGAGAAGTATCCACTGACACCACCAGACTACAGAGCAGCCTCTTTCCTGAGGCTGTGAGACTCATCAGTTCATCTTCAACTTTATACCGTAAATAAAAGTGCATTTTTATGACCTATTATTCCCCCTGTGGCCAGTGGTGTTTGTGGTTGCCCTTGCACTGCAGACATTGTATTGAACCCTTTGTTTCCAGTTGACCAGATACCTTCATCCCCATCTCCCTTTCCAGCTGTGCTAAACACTGCTTGGCCTGATCCAAGAGCTGACACACTTGACATGTTGGGTGCATGTGCGGAGGGTGGTGGGCCAGGGTGGATATTTCATGCCACAGTTGGTGGGGACATAAATAATAAACATCTCCCAGCCTTTTGTCACAAAGTTTCAGAGTGACAGAGACACTTTCCATATAAACATGGTAAAACCTGTTAACCTCAGGTGCACAGTGACACTGAGCTGCTGCCAGAGGAGGACTGCAGCTTTGGAATAAAAGACAAAATAATAATAACTTTATTTATATAGCACCTTTAAAAACTGAGTTTACAAAGTGCTTTGACAGACAAAGCAGAAGGGCACAACAGCAGAATACCCAGGAGTCAAAATACGTGTCTGATTCACATTTGTCACATTTGTGTCTGATTCATATCTGCTAGATTTGTCTTGAGTCACTTTATTCATACATTATATATATAGTATATAGTATATATCTTAATGGACGCACATGCGGAAGTCTGGCGAGATCGACGCCATGTTTACATCCTACCGGCTACATGCTACAGTTGACAATTCTGCTAAAAACATGGCGTAAATGGTGTCTTTTGTGGTTAATTTTTAATGTCGCGGCTCGCGGACACTTGGATTACACCACACAAGCAGGATGGAGACATTTTGTGTTTGTTTTGTGTGCTTTTTTTAACGTTTTATCCGTGGTCACCATTCACTGCCATTGTACTGGATGAGGCTGCTACCCTGTTTCTCCTAAAACTCCACAAAGTGGAGTATCACTTTAAGTATTGTGGTAGTAAAAAGACACTGGCACATGGTTATCGGTAGTGGACCAAACCAATGTTAGGCGGAGTATGCAGTCTTTCAAAACTTAAAAATGCATTGTTTTACATCTATAATTAGCACAGGTGCTTTGTCATAATACTAAATCTTAACACTAACATTAACAGATGCTGACAGACAGCAGTGCTTTTGTTAAAAAAATTTGAATAAAAATTATTGCAATTGCAATTCAGTGTTCCCTGGCTATTGGTAAGGATGTCTCTACCCAATTCTTCACCCTTACTAGTGGGATCCTGGTCCAGTGACACTGAGCCTGGAACCCAACCATAACCCACACATGGTGCAGTGTCTTTGCCCTGATCATATGCTTCCGGATGCCCAACTCTTCCCTCTTCACAGGAAGGTGGGTAAGTCAATGTCTCTTAACAAAAATTATGGTTTAAGAAAAGATGGTCACTACCATGCAGGTGTAAAGAGCCACAATGGCTATCCCACTCTGGGTGCAAATAGCATTGTTGGCTACTAACAGCTGTGCGCTAATAGCAGTCGGTAGATACATTTTGTGATACTTGGCTGCCTCTTCACATTGTACAGACAGCAGTAACTGGATCACTTTGGAAAAAAAAGATTGATTCTGGTGATTATGAGTAAAGATCTTTAGTTAACAAAGTGCCTTTGTTGATTATTTCTGGATGGATTTGTTAACATTTATGCACGGTAAAGAGTGCATAAACTCTTCTACTTTGTCACCTACATACAGGGTTGGGAGGGTGTTGATAACTCATTTAATTTGAACTAATTACCTGTTGTCAATGTTGTAAATGTTGTCAGATATCTAATCCAAGCATTATATTATTAAAGTAATGTAACTTCATTACTTTCTGTTACTTTTGGATTACCTTTAAATTAGTGGTTGTTCTGTGTCGGTAATGTTAGCGATTGGTCTTACCTGTAATTTTTTCTTTAAATTAAATGTTGATACAATATTATGTTGAAATCTCTACCCAGTAAAGTCTAGTTTTCAAAAGCTAATGAATTTATAACTGTCAGATTAGCTGGTGTTGAGACCTGCTAAGTGTTGTAATGTGTGCAAACTCCACAAGGTATTTTAAAATTGTAATCCTGCTAATAACCTCCATCTTTATGGAGGTTATCTCCGTGTAACTGTAATCTGTTTAATGGAATACATTTAACTCTTTTTGTACTCTTATTACATAATCCTGTTACATGTAATCTATTACTCCCCAAGCCAGGTTAGCAGTTTTATGGCTCTGAGAAGCAACTGACACCCCCTGTATCCTCTGTAAACATCCTCTCTCATGATTTCAAACTGGACATCCTGGTTTTGTATTTCATCTGCTTATGTGTATCCTGCAGCACTATGTCTACAACATTTGTTTTTTTTTTCCTCTGTTTGTTGTATTTGTGTGAAAGCCGAGCAGTAAGTCTAACTTGAATAAATTCTGTTGCGACAAACTTTAATTTCACACCTTTATAAAATCCAACTAAACAAATTTGACATTCAAATTGTGGAAATTTGATGAAATAGTCCCAGTTCCTCCCTCACAAATAACTGACAAACCATAACTGACAAATATATGATGAAAATTTGCAAACCACTAACAGGTGGTTAAATCTGTCAATCAGGGCGGAGAGGCGGGATATTCTGTGACTTATAATTCCAATAAAGAATCCATAAAATTAAATTGATCTTTGAATTAGCAGACAGAGCGAGGTAATGGTGATTAGTGTGTTCAGCATGGCAGAGCTAATTAGAGCAACAGCTGCTGCATGTGTGTGTGTGTGTGTGTATGTGTTTGTGTGCACGTGCACGTGTCAGTGTGTGGATTGATGGTTTCTGGTCTTAGACTTCAATTTCCTTCTCATCCTGACATGTCAGAGGCTGTAAATCAGTAACACACACACACACATGCAAACGCACACAAACACGCACATGCACAGACACACCATCTGTGCATAGGGTTTTATAATTTACAGCCTGGTGTGTGAGAGTGTGTGTGTTTTGGTTCACTCTAATTATTTTCCTACTCTACTTTACAGCATCCTATATGGTAATATTATAGCTGTATAATATCAAACAAGTTTCATGTAACTTCATCACTGAATATGTTTAATATTGTAACTGCGTTATATTTCATGGAGACCAATAAACAACCTCATACTGTTTCATGTGATTTTTATAACTGAGTTTGGTTTAGTGTTTTCTAATATTTGTGTTGGATTATGTTCAGCTCACATTTTACTGCTTGTGTTTTTGTAGTGTGTACAGCACCACAACACACACACAATAATATAATTACATATGCCATAAAAATAAAAGTATATTTGGCATCTAAATTATTGAAAAGATCCAGAGAGACCGCATAAATATCAACTTTCCTCCCCTCTCTCTCTGTTTCGTTGTATTTATTTCTTTCATTTGCTCTTTGTCCTGCATCCGCCACTCAACGTGTGTGAAGGCAGGAACACACAATTATTTAAAAGCTTGTCTGGCATCAAAATTATTAAAAAGACGCGTTAAATATTATTACAACACGGTCTCTCAGTTTATTTCCTTGAAGAATCAGTTTATTACAGTCTATTGATGGAGTTAGCTCAAGAGTTTGTTCCTGCCAATATTTACACATCCCTATCCATCAGTGTGTCAGTGTGTGTGGCTCTGGTTGTGTGTGTGAGGCATCATCCATTAAATCCAATTAGCTTCCCTGTCCTGTCGTTCCCACCCAGTGTGCTTTGGACAGTTATAACTTTGTGTGTGTGTGTCGGGTGTCAGCAGGACGTTCCTTGCTGCCATTTAAGAGGACTAATTGATGTTTATGGTGGTAATAGTGTTGTGTAATTGTTCGAGCTCCCACAGTCGGTACCAAAGCAGTGATGATGCACTGAAAGTTACAGGTGAAGTTCAGCAGCGATGAAGAGATGGTCTGAGGTTCGTCTTCAGACTGTATCTGTGATACGGAGCTGTAATTTCAAAATAAACTACAGAATACGCAGATTTGATGGCTAATGTTCTACTTTAAGTCACCTACAGTACATACAGCATTCTGATACAGTTACTAATTACCTGTTAAAAATGTAGTCAGTAACAAAATCCATGTATCAAAATATTAAAGTAATGTAACTTGATTACTTTCCGTCTCTTTTGAATTACCTCAATATAAAATATGGTGAAATTGTTTAGTTTAATATAGTGTTTTAGGGCTGCAACTAACAATTATTTTCATCATTGATTAATCAGTCAATTATTTTCCCAATTAACTGATTTATTATTTTGGTCCATGAGACACACGTGTACTTACAGGAAACTAAGAACTAGGAGTTTTGTTGAACTCACTGAATTGCTAGTCTTGTCTGAACTACGGATTTGTTTGTGCTTTATATGTAGTTGGATCGAGTGAAGGGTGACCCCTCAGCGGTCCAAAATCAAAATATCATATCCAAAATCAACTGGCTAAAACATCAGCTGGAAGACCAGGGCAGAAGGCAAATGGGCCTCGTGCAAGAACCACCCGTATGAACAGATTTGTTTGTATGAATGATTTAGGAGAACTTGTGGCATTCATCAGTCAACAACGGGGCGGCTGTGGCTCAGTGGTAGAGTGGGTCGTCTCCCAATCGGAAGGTTGGTGGTTCGATTCCTGGCTCCTCTGGTCTACATGTTGAAGTGTCCTTGGGCAAGACACTGAACCCCACATTGCCCCTGATGGCTGCACCAACGGTGTGTGAATGATTTCTGATGTACTTTGTAGAAGAAGCCACCTGTGTGAATGGGGTGAATGTGACTTGTAGTTGTGAAAGCCCTTTGAGTAGTCTCTGACTAGAAAAGCGCTATATAAACACAGTCCTGTTACCATTTCATTAGCTTGAAGACATGTTGAGTTTGAAGAACAAATTACACTTCACAGTTATATCAATATTATTCTGTTTGACTACATTTCAAATTATAATCTAATTGTAAATTTACCTATAAAGCTTCTCATCATTAACTTAATGATTTATTATTACCTGCTGTCAGGTGTATGGGCTGTATATCTGCACATGGAGGTTTATTAAGTTGCTGTTCATCCTCATGCAACATCCTGACTCTGTCCTCTGTCCCCATGATGAAAACTCCCCCTTGAACCCCTCCTCTCGCTGGAGTCATCGATCGCCCTGCTGTGGCAAGTCTTTTTTTTCTTCTTTGAAGTCATTTTCATGCCGAGATGTTTCCTCTTTACAGTATTTCAGTGACAGTTCGACCCTCCAGTAACACAACATTAACAGCACTTGCTTTTCCCGTTTCTTTGCTTTAGCAGGTCTTTTAATTCCACTGCGGACGCTGTCAGATTTTCCTTCATGGATCTAAGAAAGCAGGACATCAAACTCAAAACTCGTAAAGTTCTTTTTACTCTTTGATGCTATGCTATTTTCATAATTGAACACTTCCTGACATATGGAGCAAGAAGAGCAGCCTTGTATGGTATTACTGGGGTGTCAGTTATACTAATTTACAAGTCTCATGCACATGCACTCAGATCCACACAGGTGGATCATTTACACAGTTTTCTGAAGTTAAGAGTGTTTGCTGAATCTGATGTGACATGATCATATGAACAAAGGTAAGACAAATTTAAGATAAGAATATGAAAATGCACGAGTCCTGTGTTCCTGTACATAGGAATCAGACCCAGAATACAGAATATACAATAAACTGTGCAAAGTTTCCAAATGTGCCTCTCCACACCTTCATTTTGCCTTCATTTTTGGACGCCCCACCTACGGACGCACAGACCAGGCACAAGTTTATTTGTTATCTTGCAGACGTTGCAAAACATCCACAGCAACATCCACTACCACACACTTCACAACTCCACTTTCTTTGCTGCAGATGTCTGCTGTCAGAAATTTGTAAAGTTATTGATTACAGCTGTACATTTTTTGTGGAGCCATTCCCTCTTATCAATGAAAAAACAACTGGAGAATGAGAAAAAAGTGTGTGGTCTCTCTCTCTCTCTGCCAGCTCTCAGTCTGCAGCCTGTCCATCATTACTATGCTCAAAATAGACCACACACACACACACACTGTAACAAGCTGCAGCATGTCTGTCAGTATCTGCACAGACTAAAACAATAAAAAGGAAAGCGTGTGAGAGTTGGGAAATGTATGTGTGGATATCCACCTCTCTCTGACTCCACCACGACCCCTACAACCATCACCACGGCGACCAAGAGGGTCAGCCGGACAGAGGTGAACCAGAGGTCAGCAGACCGATCCCTTTCTGTCTCTCTCTTCCTCTTTCTCTTCCTCTCTTTCTCTCACTCTGTATCCTTTTACCTCGTCTTTCTTTCTCTCGGCCTCTCTCATTTTCCTTTCTCTCTCTCTCTCTCTCTCTCTCTCTCTCTCTCTCTCTCTCTCACACACACACACACACACACACTGACCCAGTCAAGAGGTCAAAGTTCACCCTGACATCAGATCTCTCTCACTCTTTCTCTTAACTGAACAAGCTTCCATTGTGGAATATAGACAGTTGAGTGTGCAGGATAAAGTAAAGGAGAGTAGACCAGGATGTCAGTGTGGTGTTACTGGTTGTGTTGATGCTGCGCTGGTGAAAAAACATAACACCAGTTTGTATCTTACCATCACAATCGAGTCACAGAGCTTCATGCTTGTGGAGTAACAGATTACATGTAATGGGATTACATAATCTGAATACAAAAAAAGTTAACTGCATTCCATTACAGTTACAGATAAAAAGGACATAATCAGATTACAGATACATTTAGTGAAAATGTGGATTATTAGTAGGATTACAATATTAAAATAAAGACCGATATCCTACCATGCACAGTGCACACACAGCTGCTAATTCATTATCATGACCTCTAGTGAAAAAATGCTTCACTGGCTGGAAAATTCAACGTTTTTTAGTCCTTAAATCAGTCAGTCAATCAATAAATTGCACACAACAAAGGAAGGAACAGCTGGACAAACTAATAAAGCTAACAACCAACATAAAACACTTAGTTTTAATCAACTATTAGAATAATCTGCATCTATTTTGGTAATTGATTAATTGTTTTGAGTTATTTTTTAATTTAAAAAAAAAGTCAGATTCTCTGATTTCAGCTTCTTAAATGTGAATATTTTCTGGTTTTACTCCTCTCTGACAGTAAACTGAATATCTTTGAGCTGTGGACAAAACAAGACATTTTAGGATGTCTACTTGATTTCTGATCATCATTTTTCAGCATTTTATAAACCAAACAACTAATCAATTAATTGAGGAAATAATCTACTAATTAATCAGTGATGAAAACAAAAGTTAGTTGCAGCCCTAAAAACACTGTATTATGCTAAACAATTTCACCATAATCCAAAAGTAACATAAAGTAATAAAGTTACATTATTTCAATACTGTGATATTTTGATTACATTACTGACTGAATGTTTTAACAGGTAATTAGTAACGGTATTGGAATACCTTTTTAAAGTAACCCTCCTAGCCCTGCAGAGATTACCATCCAAAGAGATGACTGAAAAATCTAGAAGGTCATTTAACAACACTTGTTGCTGTTCTGAATTTACTTATTATAATCTTTGCCAGGCCGGCAGGGATCATGTGACCGTGTGTACGTGATCAATGAACCCACAGCTTGTCTGCATCTTATCTTGAATACTACTCAACCGATCAGCCTAGTTCTGAGTACATTGAAGGACCTCTGTGATTCAGAATGCTTGAAAAACATGCATTTTAATTTCAGGTCATCTTTTTTTAACACAAAGGGCCCTATCTTACACCGGTCTAAGACGCAAGGTGCAATGGATTTAGGGCCGGATCTACTAAGATCCCAATTTGCGTGTACTAATTTGCGTGTGCAATCTAGAATTTTGCGCGTGGGGCTGAACCACGGTTTGCAGGTGATTTACTAAGAGTGACTGTGTAAATGGCAACAGGCGCAAACATGTTGGAGACGCCCTGTTTAAATGAGGGCTTTGCGTGTTTCATGGTTTGCAGCATGGTGAGTTCGGAGAGAAGAAAGCGCAAAGTGAAATTCAACCCTATGGAATTAGAGGTGTTGGAATGCACTGCACATTAAATGAATGCGTGTGTTTGCGATTTCTGTACACATGCTCAGTGTCTGCGGGGGGCACAAGCTGCACATGGGTGCAGTCAATCACTCCTATAGCTGCAACTGCAAAAAAGCCTTGTTTGGTCTCATTAAATGAGTGCCGAGTGCGCGGAAACCTAATAAACTTGGTCATCCGGCACGACATGGCATGTAGGACTTCAGACAGCACATCTGAAAAACAGGACTGGGAGATCCCAGCTGTAACAGCTACCGTACGCTGGAATGACCCAGATGCAGAAAAATGTAAACTTGCAAGAAGTTTTGTCATTGCAGGTATTGTGTGACTCCTCATGGCTGGCTCCAAATCAACTCTGAGTTCCTCCAACAGCTCCAAAATGGCAATGCTGGATAGGTGATATGTTTTAAAGTGATACTCCACTTTACATGATAACCCATTCAGTATGTACTCACCACTATGCCGATGTGATGATGGGTGAAGGTCTTCAGTTCACAAAAAAGTAGCATGTAGCCGGTAGGATGTAAGCATGGCGTCGATCTCGCGAGACTTCCGCACGTGCGTCCATTAAGATATATACGAAGTCTCGCGAGATCGATGCCATGTTTACATCCTACCGGCTACATGCTACAGTTGACATTTCTGCTAAAAACATGGTGTAAATGGCGTCTTTTGCGGTGAATTTTTAATGTCGCAGCTCACAGACACTTGGATTACACCACACAAGCAGGATGGAGACATTTTGTGTTTGTTTTGTGTTCTTTTTTTAACGTTTTATCTGTGGTCACCATTCACTGCCATTGTACTGGATGAGGCTGCTTCCCTGTTTTCTGCTGAAACTCGAGGATTGTTTTGTGAACTGAAGATCTTCACTTATCATCACATTGGCATAGTGGTGAGTACATCTTGAGTGGGTTATCATGTAAAGTGGAGTATCCTTTTAATGATTGTTTCCTCGTTCATTCCAAAAATGTTCACACGAAGGTGAAAAA
This sequence comes from Lutjanus campechanus, assembly GCA_027495735.1. Taxonomy (NCBI): domain Eukaryota; kingdom Metazoa; phylum Chordata; class Actinopteri; order Lutjaniformes; family Lutjanidae; genus Lutjanus; species Lutjanus campechanus. The sequence continues at coordinate 14,007 of JAJHUR010140341.1, read as the reverse complement.
TGCGTTCTCTGTGTCGCTTTTCATCGTTTCGATGTCTCCTTCTTGCGACAATAACCGCAGCCATGTGTGCACAATTACGCATACAAACCGTTTGCACCTCCCTTTGACACTTGTTAAATATAGACACAGTTTCTATAAGCAAACTTGCTTTCAGGTTTGAAAAATCACTTTGCGGGTGCTAAATTAATATATTTACATTTTCTCCTGCTAACACACGCACAATTGCATGTAAACGCCCCATACTGCATATTCATTGCAGCAGACGTACTAACTGGATGCAGACACGCTATTTTGCGCCTTTGAAAGACGCCACCCTTAGTACGCACTGTTAGTAAATCAGTTTGTACATTTTTTTGCGTGTGCAATGAGTTTGCACACGTTTTTATACACACAAAACTTTAGTAGATCCAGCCCTTAATGTATCCAAGGTGTGTCCAAATCCTCCTTTGCCGTCTCCCCTCAGGGGTGTGAGTGATATTTTGCCCTGCCCCCCGCCCACTGCGCCACTGGCGCAAAGCGGCATAGACCTATCAGGTGTGCCCAAGTGCCCTCATTAATTCACGGGCGAGTTTAGGCCGAACATGCAATAAACCAATCAGAAAGTCAGCTCTCGTCACATGTAAGAAGCAAGTGCACCGGCAGCGCAAACAGTGGCAACATGACAGCGGATTTACAAGGACAAAACTAAGAGAAAAGATTTTCAAAGCAAGGAGACAGATCTCCTGGTTCGAGAAGTGAAAGTGTGAGCGCGCGCAATCTACGGACACACGTCTCCAAAGCAGCGTCATGTGTAAATAGTTTATTTTACATGAACATAAATAAACCACAAATGTCATGCAGATATGTAACTGGTTAGTTTTACACTGAAGCACCTTGAAATTGTGTTGTATTTGTATCATTTATCTTGATTAATTAATGCAATGCTGTGTGCCAGTTTATTGTGTGTGCCACCATGCTGTCCAGGGTTCTGACACAGAGTGGAGGAGACTGATAGACTAGCCAGTAAGGCTAACTGAGCTAACAACAGCTACATTTAGCAGCAATTTACTGTTTGTCAGGAAACTGTAAATCAACAAGAGTGGAGGCACAGCAGAACATTTTCCCTACAAAATATGAGCCAGTTTCATTAGTTGTTTGTGGTGAAGTGTATGTTCAGCATCTAAATGATTGTGACGCTGATGCTGCATTATTTTAAAAGAGAATAGTTACATAATGTTGCTTTAAGTCAAGGATAGTCTTACAGAAAGAATAGGATTGTTTTTGCTCCAAGACAAATCCTCAATGACATAAGCAGCAGAGACATTGGTATTAATCAACAAGTTTGTCAGTTAGTTACATTTTTATTCTGGTCTGTTAGTCACCAGGAACCATATTTATCCTGTGACAATAATGAATAAAAGAGGATATAAGTCTGCAGATGGTTATGATGTTTGCACATACAGGACATTAAAATCTTTCAGGTCTTCTTGACTAAACTGTTATGCACCATTAAACTCTCTTGTTATGCCAGCACACTCTTGATATTAGCAATCACTCGCCATGCTAACATGCTGTTGATATTCAAAAGCCCTGTTTTGTATGTCAGGGAGCATCAGTTGACCCGTAAATACAACCCTATTCAAAGTGAAAGACAAATGTGCCAACACTCTCTTGAAATCACAGCGCCAACTAAATATAAACTGTAAATGCAAAGTACTGTTATTGTTGAGGTCCACTGGCTCACACAGAGGCAACAACAGGCTGAAACCTGAGATGGGAGGCTGCACTGTGTAAGTTGAACATTGGATTTATACTAAAGCTTCAGGTTTCATAAAAGTATCAGCTCATTGTCTGTATTGTTGGTCTACCAGCTGCAGCAGTTTGCAACACTCTTAGTGAATAATGGTTCACTGTCACACCTGTGATGACTCGACTACACATGAAGTCACACTTGCTATACAGAGCAACATGGAACTCACCACTTCTGTCCAGGATGAATTATCTCAACACCTATTGAATGGATTGCTATGAAATTTGGTTCACATATTCATGCTCCTCAAAAGATGAATTCTAATGACCGTAGTGACCCTGAATTTTCATCTAGTGCCACCATGAGGTTGACTTTTGCATTTGGCGTGCAACCACTGAATGGATTGTCATGCACTTTGGTATAGACATTAATGTTTTTTACTGTAGATGGTGATCTTTGGTGACAGGCCAAAGTTTCAATTTGTCCAACAGAGTGCCACGCATGCATATGAACTGCAGTCAATGGCAATATTTTTGGATCCCATTTGAATTGTGTCACAAGTTACATGTGATGTTTGTCGATTTGAAAGATAATTTTTCAAGTCAAGACACTCACAGTTTGTTGTAAAACTATTGAAGTCAGTCAGACTGTTAAGATATGTAATTTTAAAGACTACACACCCAGAAGTCGCATATGTGCTGTCATGATTTTCTCCCTCCAAAAGCTAACTTTAGCCACTGAAGCTACAATGCCTGTGTTATTGTACCTGAATGTAGTCACACAACAACAGGTCTCTTTTTGGCTGATTAAAGCACCAGGAGTCACTGATCAAACACTTCAAGTAAGATAACGTTACAAGGGACAGTGAGGTTGGTGTTGGTGACGTTTATTGTGCGAGACAGGTCCCATGTGGCACATCTGAGGGGGTGTGACTTAGGCACTTTATATAGACTACTATAGCCTCAGAGCTGCTAGTGTGGCTCCATACACAAGTGCTTGTCAATTGGTTGGGCGTTGCCTGAAACCCCGTCTCCCAACACCTGCATCCAACAACGTTGTGTAACTTGAAACTGACAATACTACATCCACTTCACTCACTAGTTGGCCAGCTGTGTGGAAGTGAGAAACTAAGCAGGGTTTGAACTTGTCTCTCAAGCTTTCTCTTTTCATTTTTAGGGTACTTTTTTGAATGCAGCACTATGAATTGCTAAAAATGCATGCTGTTATTCTCATATGTAAGCAATCACCGCATCTCATCTCATGTCAGAACAGCTATGAACATGTTTGCACTGTGCTTTACAGACATATTTGCACCTTCAGTCTGGTTTCATGGTTTATTGTCCTTTTTGAAATGGTCTGAAAGCCAGACTAGGTCCATAGGCATCACATGATGTGCAACTTTTGTCAGTAGCTACTACAACAAAATTGCAGCAGACTGCAGAGGTGTTTCTGAAGACAGTTTTCGCTCCCAACATGTGAGTACTGTATGGCAGGAGATGGGGTGGATGGACTACACAAATATGGGTCACGTCACGTCACGTCACGTCACGTCACGTCACGTCACGTCACGTCACGTCACGTCACGTCATGCTGCATTACATTACATTGCATTGTGTTAGATTGCATTAAATTACATTATGTTACATAGTTTTTCGCCAAATACTTTTTTCTTTTAGTTAGTTCAAAACTGACCAAGCTGCCATATTTGAGTTGGGAGTGAGAGCATGTTAGTTTCTAGGGGGTCGGTGTTCCTACGTTACCTTATGAGGCAGCTGAATTCACAAGATCACGCGAGAATCTTGCCATGCTTCAAGTTATCGTTATAGTGTCCGCACCAAAAGTGATGCAGCCAATCAGCATCTTAGGAGGGACTACTGGCAGCTACAAGCATGGTTTTAGGTGTGATGACAGCGAGAAGTGTCCATGGCAGCAACTCGTCTTGTACAGTACCTGGCAGTTCCTGAAGATGTTAGCATAGATACTGTGATAGCATCAGTTATATCAGACTTCTGCTAGAATTTGATTTATTCTGCTGGTAGTAACCTGACAGGCCAGATGGTTTTGAAGAATCCAGCTGCCTAGCGAGGTAACTCTCTTATGCCATATGGAACATTGGTCTGATTGGTTGAAGTTAACCTGTGTTAGATGTGATAGACAGATGGTTCATCCAATCACCTTCCAAGTTGTTTTTGCCCTTTTCCAAACAGTTTCTAAGGACAGCTTCCCAAATAGTTCCATGTAACAAAGTAAGTTCCTATGTACAGTCAGCATGTTCTCACTGCTGAAGCATCAAATAAGCCACCAAGAAAGACTGCATCTATAGGAGGTTGGGTGGATGGATGGATCAAATACACACAGGAACTTTCACCCAGGAGGCCGCAGTTCAAACCAAAGGTCAATGTTCACTTATTTTTAAAATATTCATAATGTATGTAAGCTATGTGATGTACGTCAGAGCCATTACATGCGTTATCTTAGGGCTACATAAATTACTTTACGTATGTCAACTTACATAACTGACACAAACACTGAGGTTTTCCTAAACCTGACCAAGTGCAAAACTGATGCTAGAGGGTAACTAAAGCTTGAAGTACAGGGCCGCTGACCAAGCTGCTGTATTTCATGAGTTGGGAGTGAAAACGAGTTGATACAATAGTCAGTTTCTGTTATAGTTAACAGGCAATGATCATTATGATTATTACGGAAGGAACTCTTGAGATTTTTGCCAGCTGAACTTCAAGACATCAAGAGAGCTATAACAATAAGAAAGTCAGGGTGTGTACCTGTAATATTTCCTTTCATCCATCAAAAGAAAAAGCAGAACCTGAATATTTTATCTCACGATGTGGTCAGTCACTTTGACCGTTTGCCGTTGCTTCAGTGGACCTGCTCAGTGGCCACCAGAAGAGACCGGCTGTGTGGAAAATGTGTGGAATGTGTAGAAATGCATGAATGTGAATGAACGGTCTGTTTAGTCAGCCTCCTCTGGATAGACAGAGGAATTAAAAAAGAAGAGCTTTGTTCCTTTTCTAACCCCAGATCACAGATCACACATATGTTGGGGCCTCACAGTCCCACGGTTGTCATTCAGTACCTTGTAGCAGACTGAGCCAGTGTTTGTGAAAGTGCGGCCGGCAGCTGCACAAGAAGGCAAAGACGACTCGTCTCCATTCAAATCAGTGTTTCTTCAGCAGTTCAAAGCTCGCTGGCTGTTTAGACTGAAGAGTCAAATCAGCACGTTTGCATCTGGCACCTATTGTCCAGTTTGCATGGCACTCAGTAAACAGTGTGGGTGTGGGTGTGTGTGTAGGTGTGTGTGTGTGTGTGTGTGTGTGTGTGTGTGTGTTGGAAGGGAAGAACCTCGTTCTGCAGAACAGCCAAGGAGGTAATTTTGATCATTTTCAAATTTATATGTGCATTAGCTTTGTTAAATTAAAAAATACAATGTTGCTGGTACCTGACTTTACCTACAAGTGTCTGTATTTTCATTTAACATTTTTTGATATAAATTACACAAAAGGCAAACATTTAAATGATTTTTTTTTTACCTGTTTCATCCTTAAATGGTCATAATAACCACACAGAAATTGCCGTTTTTATATTGTTACTTTTTGCATCTTGGTTGCTTAGCAACTATCATCGTCTCTGTCAATAAACCTTCACAAGTGGTCTCAATTTCCAATTTCCCAACATTAAAATACAAATGATTAATTAAGTAGACTCAATTAAAAATAAAATAGGGGAGACCAGGGATGGTTGTAACACATTTTTTTGTCTCAGCACCTGTAACTCACAGAATCTTTGTGATAAAACTTTCAAATTCTGAACTTAATTATTACAAATAATAATATTTCCAAACTTTTTTGTTTTTATTTTTGTACTCACTTCTAGCCTTTTCCCATAGGCTCTAATTATTTTTAGGCAATAATTATTTTTTGTGACCATTTTAGGTGGGAATTTGTTCATATTAATGTTAAAATAACATGTTTATAATCATATAAATACATTTAACTGTTTCTCATCCTGAGTAATTCTGAATTCATCTAAAATTTGAATCAGATCACTGATGGTTATTGTCCTACAGAAAAATACTGCTATGAATATATGCAATTATTGCAGTTCATGATGGCAGCATATTGAATACATAAATAAATTTGATAACATTTTTGTATTATTCATTTTTAAAAAGATAAACTAACAGTATATATGCAGTCAGACAAACAGATGTTTACATAAACAGAAGTATACATGAGTGATTATACATTCATGAATGCATACTTTATATGAGACATACACATGCATGTAAACATTGTTATACTTCAGCAGTCCTCATGGGTCCACTCAGTTATTACTGACTGAAACCTCACCTACAACCCAAGTTGTGTTGTGTCCAGTCAAATCAGGTCCACCTTCTATCCACTGCCTCTAGTTGCAGGTCTGTGTATCAGTATATCGAATACTCAAGTGGATCTGAGTGGACTCTGTCAGCTTTCACATGTGGTGTCATCATCATCATCTGCTGCCAGTGTTGGTGTTCTCTCTGTGTTCACAGGTCAGTTACTTTTTCAGGTTCAGGTAAATTTCAGAGGGTTATTTAGTTTTAGGTCCAAGGGGTTGGACCTGTGATGACCTCTGATATACTGTCACCATGTTCTTCACATACATAGACCTGCCGCTTTGTGTGTTCCACCATCTAGTGGTGCCACCATTACGCCAGTGGCACGTCATATCTGTCACCCTTGGCATCTGCAGGTTGTATCGAGAAGGGAACAAAAGTTTTGTCTGCTGTTGTCTGCTGACAGTGACAGCATGGATAGTCTGAGTCACTGGATGCACACTGTGGGTATAAGTCCCTATATCTATACCTGCCTCCTATCTAGGTTTTCAGAGCCCCTTTTCTTCTGCAGTGATGTAGTCATTTTAATACCAGAACTCGCCTCCTGATGTGCAAATGTTCCACCACAACAAGTTCCCCCTCTCCACTATTTTGCAGCAGCACCATCACTGCATCCTGGCCTTAGCTCCACCCAAGATGTTTGTGATTGGTTTAAAGAAATGCAAAACCACGGCAGTTGTTTGTTTCCCCTGTAGGAGAACGTTTATGCATGTAGCCAGACCTTTGTCTAGTACTGATCACTGTCCACCACAGATGACTTCAACAACATTTATGTGATGAAGTACTGTGTATTATATATTAAAAATATTTATAAATTCACATTTGTGCTAGGCTTTTAAGATTTTCAGGAACAGTCAGGCAGTGGTATTCTTCATGAAGTAAAGTTTGACATTACTGTTTGAGCAGCTTTTGTCTGCAAAAAGTAAACTTATGCAAAAAGTAAGGGTGTAACGGGATGCTTGGGCTGGTTGTAAGAACACTGCAGGAGTACAAGACATGTACATCATCGTAAATTAACAATAACAAGTGAGGACGAGTCCTCTGCTATAAGTCGATCAGCTGTAAAGTTCAGCCTGTTATCCTGAAAACAAAAGCTCACTGCTCTGAAAACACACACTGTGGAGTTTGAGTTCAGTGCCTGCCTTCTGCCTGCCAGACTCCATTAACATGTTGCTCAATTTAACAGTTATAAACATTTACTCTTTCTAAAAGATTATTAATGCTTTCTTTGGATTCCTGATTCTAATTTGGCGAACATTTGGCAATAATTTGAACTCTAATTGTCGTGAAACAGGCAAACTAAATCAATTATTCTGGTCCAGAATATAAATCTGTGGGACATTCAGCTGCAGAGAAGTATTTTACTTATCATGTTTCCTTGATCTCTGTTGACATATTGTGGTCATTTTATGGTTTATTTCAGTAAATATCTGACAGATTTCTCCATGATGGAATTCTGTCTTTTGCACCATATTGACTGGTAAACTACATCCACTTAATAAAGAAAAAGAACAAAGTGCATCCAAAGATAATGTGAGCAGTAAGAAGAAGAGCTGTGGTTACATTTGTGACCTGTCTGGCCTCTGACAGGATCCTGTCACCATGGAGACGGAGGGTAAACTTGACAGAGAGAGAGATCCTGCACGGCTCTCTGGACGTATCAAGCATCCATTCTTTCTTTCTGCTCTGTGTCTTATCAAAGCAAAGGATCAGAGGAGAGGTGAAACGTAATGGGGTTTCTTGTCACCCAGACAATGTTTTCACGGCGTGCACGATGGAGGACGAGAAGGAGGAGAAGCTGAGAGAAAGGAGAGGAGGGAGAGGAGGAGAAGGAGAAGATGAAGACAGAGGAGAGGGTGGAGGAGGAGGTGGAGTGAAGAGGAGTACACGGTCAGGTCAAACGCTGCGTTTTCGGGTGAAACTAAGTTCACATTACCATACAGCTAAGTGTGTGTGTGAGAGAGAGTGTGTGTGTGTGGGTATGTGTCTCGTCTCCACTGGGGCGGGTGACACCAAATTTGTAACCAAGCGACGCCAACAGATGGAGCTCCTATTGTGGCAGCATACACACCACACCACACACACGCACGCACACACACACACACACACACACACACACACACACACAAATACATGCACGGGACTCATTATGAGAATAAAGTACGCAAGCACCAAGACTGGCAACCTCCTGGGGTTTAAGTGTGTACACACACTCACACACACACATAAAACAAAATCTCAGCCAAAGCCTCTGCAAGCAGGCACACATTCTTATGTATACTGTATACACAACACAAACACACACACACAGACACCACTCAACATGTATTATTTCCTGGAAGGCTCAACCACACACACACCACACACACACACACACACACACACACACACACACACACACAAACATACACACACTGATGTTTCCCATCAGTTAACTACCTGATTACAGACTAGCAAGTTACCAAGTGTGTGTGTGTGTGAACAGAAATTGAACCCTTGAACTGTGTTTAACCCTCTCTCTCTCGCTCTCTCTCAGTTGTTCTGTCCATCCCTCATCTGTCCTTTATTGTTGCTTTCCTCCTTCCTCTCCCTCTCTTCCTGTTTCTGACACCTTCATTTGTTTTCCTCTCTCTCTCTCTCTCTCTCTCTCTCTCTCTGTTGGACCTCGACTGGTTTCAGGTGCTTCCAGATCAGAGCTACGTTTAGTGCGTACACTGCTGTGTGTGTGTGTGTGTGTGTGTGTGTAAGGTTATCATCTGTAAAACATATATATGAAATGATGAACTGAGATGAATGAAATTTATGAAAAGCTTTTTGATGGTAGAATAATGTTTAATTATTGTAGCATTCAAGTTATTTATTTGTTGATCATTTGTGCGTTTGTGTTACCATATTTACATGTAACAAAACATGTATGTAAAATCAAGGAAATAAAGCAAATGTATTAAATTACCAAATCTGTTACCTTCATGAAAGTTAATAGATTAAACATACTGGTATTACATTAAATTAGAACTGATTTTAAAAAAATCAGTGAGAATACATGAATAAATAACTATAAAACTAACGGTAATGACTAGCCAAGAATATAACATGACAGAATGTAATTATGCAATTAAAATAAGAAAACCAACACCTGCTCTGAAATGACATCAAATAAATATATCAACATAAGAAATAAGAAATTCACATACTGTTGTCACATGTGGTGTGAAATTCTATGTATAAAACATCAAATAAAAATCTAGAAATAACAATAATAATAATAATAATAATAATGATAATAATAATAATAATAATAATAATAATAATAATAATTAAAAAAAAACACTGCTTTAAATGACATAGTAATTACATTATGATCAAACAAGAATGGAATATGTTTTTAAAAGAGACTGTTGACTGCTGTATATTTACCATCTCAAATTAGAAATGGAATCGATTAAAAAAGTATTCTGAACGCTAAACTATCTGACTTAAAACATATTTCATTTTTTGTCTTCATCATTTTCATTCTGGTTTTATTAAAGCTGCAGCTGCAGGGTTCCCAGGCTGTACTGGTTAATGAAAATATATGGTAACAACAACAATAACAGAAACACAGTAATGTAATGAGTAATAATAATAATAATAATAATAGTAATAATAATAATAATAATAATAATAATAATAATAATAATAATAATAATTGTGGGACATGGGCAACATTTTCAGAATCAAAAATTCAAATTAATTGTAAGATTTGTTATTATTATTATTATTATTATTATTATTATTATTGTTGTTGTTGTTGTTGTTGTCATTGTTATTATTAATTAATTATATTGTTACTACTTATTTTAGTACTATTGTATTGTATTCTGTAAAAATATGATGCTACAATACTGTGCTGAAATCATAGTAGGCCTACTGTGATTCATTCTTTTTTTCCATTTTAATATGCTTTATTGGCCTGAATGTTTTATCAAAAATATGTTAAATTATTTGCAATCTTTTCATTTGTAGACAATTATTTACAGCAGTCTTAGAATTAATAATATAAGCATTGCTATTAATTATACTGTTATATTATTATGTTATATTGTCATGGCCACATTTTTCTCTCACATTTTTCCCCATAAGAAAATCCTATTTCATTTCACTAAAAAATATTTATGTTTTCATCTGATCCATTTCATTTTACACATACATTAAAATGTTCTATCCACTGCAGGTCTACACTGTCTTTATACTGTGCTCAGTGTAACACATTTGTTGACTCACATATGTGACTGTGTGTGTGTGTGTGTGTGTGTGTGTGTGTGTGCGCGCGCGCTTGTGTCCGTTCAAGGCAATTTGGGAGGCCGGAGGCAGAGGATTGTTTCTTCCTTTTGTGGTGATAAACACACACACGCCTCCACACACACACACACACACACACACAGACACACACACGGTGAAAACGCTGTGAACCCCTGAACTGAACTTGAACCGGTAACTGGGTCATCAAGAGGGCAACAGGGGTCTGCGTGCCCGAGTGTGTGTGCGGGTCAGACACGCACTCACATGATATGTTACGCCACATTACAGGATTGTGTATTGTTGTGTTGTTACTAAAACACACCTGTCTGTGTGTGTCTGTCCCACATTATTTCCACAATAGGAAGGAGGCCATAGATACGACTGAGGACACCGAGCTCACGTCCTCAGGATCATTTCTGAGAATTTAAATTCTAAATTGTGGATGATGTTTTTTTAAATTCTGGTGTTATTCAGAACTTTTTAAACTTGGAGGATTATTTGAATATCTGTCATTATATTAAAAGAAATGTACAGAATAAATGAAGTTAATAAACAGTTAAATATGTGAAATGTGAGCTCTTCTGTTCTGCAGCTAAATGAGTCTGCCAGTAACAGCCTGAGGGATCCAGACTCCTTCCCCCCAAATTAGGGATTTATATTGTACATTACATTGTATTAAACTGTACTGTATGTAATGCATTGTATAGCAACAAAAAATATGATATAGAATCTATATGTATATAGGAGACACGTTTCTAATTCATTTTAAATAATTATGATTTTTTGTAAACTGCTGTGGCAACAACATATTTTGTTCATGCCAATAAAACTAATTGAATTAAATACAACTTAAAAAATAACAAGACTCTGGACCTCAGTATGTTTACTGAGTCCAGTAAAATAACAGGAAGACTACAATAATACATAACAATACAACTCCATGTCTGTGTCCCCAATTAACTAAAAAAACAATGAAATAATAATAATAATAATAATAATAATAATAATAATAATAATAATCCAGAAAATCAACATAAACTCAACATTATTGTCCACGATTGCAGGATATTTTACATGATTGCTGTGTTGACCTGCAGGCGTTGCTGTCCAGTAAAATCCATGTACCTTCAAATTTGGTTATTTTGGTTATTTTTTCAATAAAGACAATCATCTCACTTCATAAGCTAAAAGATCATTTACAAAGTCACTGGATCAACTGAAAAATGCATCGTCACATGACTGAAAACAGTCTCGCCTGCTCGCTTTGAGACAGGCTTCTGCAACCTTCACTATCAAGAGAGATATTTTTGGCTGAAAAAGAAAATTAAAAAAAAATCTGTCTGGAGCCACAAGTGCCTAATTCTGTGTTGTCGTTTTTTTTGGATTTGGCATCCACAGCTAGCCTAGGGAGACAAAATACCAGCTGAATTTAGAAGAGAAGAGCCATAAATATAGGCTGTGATGCACATTTTATATAAATATTAATGTAAAATATTAATATTAAATATTAAATTTGGTGTATAGACTACACGTTTTTACAGTTGGGGAATGTAAGAATCACTCAAGGCCTACAACAATTATAAATGAAAATGAAAATGTTAAAATAAGAGAAGTTATTGATTTACATTAAATGTTTTGTCACAGCCATTAGTGAGGGCCAAAGGAGCCACATGGTTCTGGAGGTTTGTCATAGATTTACTCTCTTAATGTTGATTTGATGCAACATCAAACTAATTAATTTAATAAACTGACCAGACTTTGTTTTTCAAGCTTGGGAGCAAAGGCAGAATATTTTATTTATTGCCAAATTGTTAAAAAAAAAACAAATAAACAAACAAAAAAACATTTTGTGACAGGAACACTTGAACACTGCTTCTGTAATTTTGGAGTCTTGTAAACCTCTGAGGGTTGGGCACAAAAATAAAATAAATAAATCATATAACTTGTGTTTCTTTCAGTGCCCTCCCTTCTCATTGCTTCTCTTCCTTCATTTTGTCAATTTATTCTACACAGAAATGAATAATTTTACTCTTAAAATACATCATTTGAGTTATTGTTTCCATGTTTTGCTGTATTTCTATGGCAAAAAATGTGTTTATTGTGTAATGATGAATATAATAATAATCTGTATAACCTTTGTTCTATTCTGCTTCATTTCCTCGATTTCCTCTTTTTCTGCTTTTCTATTATTTCACCTCCTCTCTTCTCACACACACACACCTGCCTGCTCATTCAAACACGCCCATACAAACACACTCTCACACACACACGCACACACACACACACACACGCCGGTCATTTGTCTCTCTGGTCTAAATAGGAAGTGATCAGTCATTGGCTGAGGGGGAAGAGACGACGAACTCCCCCCGAACTCTGACCTCCCTGTGACCTTTGAGAGGAGAGGAGAGGAGAGGACAGGAGAGGAGAGGTGAGGAGGTGAAGGGATGGTATACAAAGAGAGTGGAGGAGAAACAGTGAAGGAGCGAGAAGGACAGAAGAGAAAAAAGAAGAGAGGGGAGAAAGGACGACCTGATGAGGAAGAGGAAAGGAAAGAAAAGGAGGAGAGGCAGAGGAGGTAGAGGAGGACAACAGCAAAGGAAACAGGTAATGACAAACTCCAATCATTCTCTCACAGACCACATACTCAGAGGGTGAGAAAGGCGGCAATACCAGGGAAAAAGAGGGAGAACAAAGGCGAAGAAGAGGAGGAGGAGGAGGATGGAGGAAGTGTCGGCTGTGCAGAGGAGACACCAGGGGGCAGTGTTGGGACGAGCTAGAGGGCACAGAAAGGGTGGGGGCGAGTGGGAGGAGCCTTTTATCCCCCACTCCCCCCCTTCTCTAAAGAATGACGTAAGCCTGTGATTTAAAAAAAAAAAAAGGCACCAGGCGATCTCATTGGCCAACTCGTTTGGCGTTCACGTGGCGACAGGTTGGCGAGGGGAGGGGCATCGCTCTGTGATGTCGTCATGACGCGCATGCATCTATACATAGCGATGCCATGGTGACATCTAATCCTGTGTAACAGACACCGCCCTATTGGCTAACACACACACACACACACACACCACATTTATGTATATACAGCTATTCAAATACACTCAACCGTGGCAGCACACATAGAAACGCAGTCATAGAAATAGGCAACACAATCTCTGCCTTTGTGTGTGTGTGTGTGTGTGTGTGTGAAAGAGAGAGAGATGGAGAGAGAGAGAGAGAGAGAGAGAGAGTTTTTTCATTCGTATGCAACACTGATAGAAAGTGATGGGTGGAGCCTATTCATGAGTCTACAGGTATTGTTTATTTATGTGTGTGCGTGTGTGTGTGTGTGTGTGCACGCGCGCGTTTGTGTGTGTGACAATCAGTTGTCGCTTTGTACTGGTCTGGCACCAGTTCCCTGCAGATCAAAAGAAACATGAAATGCATGTAAATGAGAAGCAACTTTTTTTCTCTTGTGATGCATCATTGCCATGGCAACCTCATGAGCCAACTTGATCACAGTGTAAAAGGTCAAAGTGTCAGCGAAAGGTTGCAGCTCCCATTCTCTCAATGATCCACTTGACACACACATACACACACACACACACACACACACATGTCTCTT
>JAJHUR010140340.1:0-17466 GCA_027495735.1 Lutjanus campechanus | reverse complement strand
CTGTGCCCCAGAACAACCCATAATGTTAGCAATTAAGCTATTAACTTGAAAGAAGTACAAATGTTGGGAGATGAACAAAAAAAAAACTAAATTGGAACATACTTTTCAAAAGAGATGATAATCTTTACATTGACCTGATGGCTCTGAACACACCACACATTTTCAGATTTAGTTTCACATAAAATATATTTCCCACACTTCTTATAGTTTTTACTTTAAACACATTAAAGGGATGAAAGTAGAGCAAATTCACATGTGTTGAATTGTGAATGATATAAAATAACAAGCGGCAATTATTTAAGGTCAATGACTATCCACATCTAGAAGTTACTGTATCCTCTTTAGTGCGCATTTCCGAGTCCTTCCAGTCGCAGGACTATTAAACCAGCATCAATACTCCCACCTACTGGTCAGTGCCTGTCAGTGTGCAGTCCTGCAGCCCCTTTTGCCCCTTTCCCAACCTCCCACCGCCCACCTCGAGGCTTCCTTTCCTGCTGGAGGAATGGTAAAGTGATCTGTTGCTCCCTAAGTGCTTTTTGCTGTCAGTGGTGTTGACGTGGGATGCAATAGAGACCCAGCTGAGGCCACCTTGATGGAGCAGACCTGTTCGGCTGCAGACGGCATCAATAGACACAGTGTACACATTCACTCCCACACACATTGGATCTTTTCTGTCTTGCTCTGTTTTTGTTCATTTCTCTCTTTATTGTCATTCATCCAAGGCATTTACATTTTTATTGATTCTTTCACATAAGGTTAAAAATTGTTATTATTATAAGTGCATAAAGTAAAATGTAGCATTCCGGTTTGATCAAATCAATTTGACTGATTGACATGCTGCTCCGTTATTATTTCTGGTGCAAAGAATAAATGAAGATGATAAAATCCCAGTATGTATTCTAAATGTGTGTTTTTGTTTCCATCAAGCTCCATCCTGGAAAACACACATATTTCAAGTCCCTCTCGGAACGATGGACTGTATGGGAAAATCCCCCCCCCCCAACTGCTGGAGGAAGCCCTGGACACAAACAGAGGAGAGCTGGGGACTACCTGCTGTTTAAACAGATAGCAGGGCCTGTGTGGCCGCGGCTGCAAAGGCCCCTGAACTTCGCTCCACTTCAGATGTTTAAGAGTCCCAGCGAGGGCATTGGAGTTCTCCTGAGAAATAAGCAACTACTTGGCCAGAACAGCCTTTGGATCTCAGGGTGGACCGCCAGAGGCGATGCAGAACCCTTGTGCTGATTGGCCAGTGGACATGCAGAACATCCTCCAGGGAGCTGATGCTTGGGTGGTTCAGGAGATTGCTAGGCAGCCACGCAATTAACTCAAATAAGCTTGTGGAGAATTACTTAATGTGCATCGGGCCTTTGCTGAGTATACAAATTATGGAGAATATCTACTGCTGCAGGAGTTCACAAGAGATGCACATTAGTGTGCCAAAGAACCAAACAGAAAAAATGATTCATTGTTATTCAACATTAGAAATGACATTTTTAAACGATGGAAATTAAGGCAGCAAATTAGGGATGGACGGTTTAATTCTGCAGGATCGTTACATCAGTTCTCACAAGCTACTGATTTGGTATCGATTCCTTTAAAAAACTATTGATAGTAACATTTTTTAAAACGTGAGTGGCTGCTTCACTTCAACACTTTTGTTTAATGTTGACATGATTTTTGGAAACCTATGAGAAATGAGAACCCAGCATGCAGCCGTGCACAGTCACACACACAGTCACACACTCAGGGTGCTACTTTTCACCTGTAAAATACAGCAAGAGTCGTAATTCATGACAAAAAAGTACCACACAGCAGCAATATGAGCAATCTCTTAAATCAGAACACACTGAAAGTTATAAGGAGGCTGAACTAAAAAAAAAAGATAGTAATTATTTTATTATCATTTATATTGTATTATCATCATTCACACACTAAAAGAAACATTTAGGAATTTAGTGGAATCAACTAATCTTTTCTCATTAACTTAATCTAAATATACAAGTTTTATTTATTCAAGTTAACCTCAGAGTTCATTCAATTTATGAAATTAAGTTTCTTAAGAAACATTTTCAGCATATCTGCAGACTTTCCAGCATGCATGGAATTAAAGTCAAAGCTCTCCTTTCAAATGTGTTCATGTTTGTCAGTGTCACTGAGGACATGTTTGTTCAACTTAATGTCTTAAGCTTAAATGTCTCACAAGAATGTTTGGAATTATTATAAAATTACCTCAGCTTTCCTTTCAAATTTAGTCAATTTAAAATTTTATGGCAGCCTGAACTTTTTTTAAAGTTAAAACAAAGTTCATTTTTATAGTGTAGATAATTTTTACATTTATTAGTACAAAAAAAATATTTACTTTTTGTATTTTGTATATTTGTTTTTGTAGTAAATTTGTTATCATTGGCCGGTATGTGTCATGTAATATTCTGTCCATCATGTCATTATTTTGAAAAATTAAAAGATGTTCGGTATCGGTATCTGTAAAATTATCACAAAGATTATTTGTATCATATCAAATTTTAAGACTTTGGTATTGTCCATCCCTACAATAAACCACAGGTAGCGCAGAGTGATTGTATAATGTGAAAGCATAGGAGCTCAACAGCAAAACACCTGTAGTCCTGTGAGTAGAAGCTCTGAACTTTGTGCGCTGTGTGGGGGCCGGGGGCATGACTCCTTCCACACAGAGCCAATGACTGACCAGGGACCGAGAGGAGCAGTTGTAAAAATAGATGCAAAAGCAATTCCTGCCCGGTCATGGGAGTCGAAGAAGCCTCCCATGTGGAGAGAGAAACAGGTGAAGATGAATTGATGTGATCAAGTTAACCTAAATCCTGCCGACTGGGGTACCTGCAGACCAGTGTGTGAAATACCAGCCTAGTGCGACCCCGTGCTCCAGTGTTATGCTGAAGTCTCACAAAGACTCAATACGCAATATACATAATCTGAGCTTGTGTTTTTAACCATTGTCAAACCGTGATGTCGAAGCAGAAAAAAAATCCATGTAAACAAAATTTAGATGGGTAGCACCACTCATGGAAGAAGGCCTTACCAGAAACAACCAGGTATTAAATGATGACTTAAGAAATAACACAGAAAAAAAAATCTGTATTCGTGTTTGGGAATAAATGTTGAATACTGAATACTGGAAATAGTACGTTTTTAAAACACATTTTAACATAAATTGCAAATGACAAATTTTTCCAAAGACCTCCCCATAATTTTCCTGTTCAGGCTTTCAGGGGTTCTCATGGGTCAAACAAAGGGTGTCAAACCCCCAGAGACACCCAGTATTTTACACCATACGGCAGACCCCACAGGTAAAGACTTAACCATAAAGTGTTACTGTGTTCTGTTTTAATTAGTGCTTTTTAAACATAATTGTGTACTGATGCAGCAGACACAGATTTCCTCATGTATTTTATCTATTTTTATTTTACACATTATGAAAATTACCTTTTACCTTCCAGAAAAAATAATAATGTTGTTTTTTCTTCAATAATGGTTTGAAAAGAAATAAATAAACATTTTTGCTATGATGGTTGTTTCTTATAATAGTTTATTCTGGGGATCCCCAGGGATTCCAGTCAGTAGTGTTAAATATGTTGGATGAGGGTTAAACACATCATTGCAGAGGATTTAGTGTTTAGTTTGGGTAGATGAACAAGATATTTTATATAGACTTCTCAAGAAAGGAGAAAGCTTTCTCAGGCCTGAAAGACAAGCCTGTCTTTCTAAAACTCACTGAGGTGGACAGAAAAACAGCATATTGATATGTGGCCACCTCATGGCTACATGACCACCTAAGCTCATTTTATTGCCCCCATTTCAACTTCACAGGAAATCTGCATTTATTTAGAGACACATGAATGTGTCAATAAGCAAAAGTATTAATTGGGAGCCACCCAACCCGACCTCAACAGTACCCTGTTGTTAATGCGAGCCCCGTACCCCTGCATTTCCTCTCACTGACCGCACTACTGGGCTAATCATAATATATTAACTGACCATACAGGAAGCCGTGTCCCACTGTGCAGCTTTAGTTACCATGTATGCCTTTCACTTTTTAAAGGCCATTTAAGGTAAAGGCAGTACAGAGCAGCATTTTTTTTTTAAACTAGTCCATTTGTTTGTGGATGCCAAACGGCCGCAGCCACTGTTGAACACAGCCGCTTTCAACCTAAAACTCTACCTTTAAAAGAAACAATTTTATAGAGACGCGGTGACATCATTTACACGAATATGTTGTTTAAACTCCAAGAACGTCCCGTTGTATATTTGATTTGGCCTCGGGCACCTCAGCTGACCAATGCATCACATGTCCTGGGTTACGATTATTTAATGTAGAATCTCCAAAACTCACAAATGCAGTATGACCAAATGTTCCAGAGATGTACCAGTATACTAAACAGGCCATATATCTCGCTCTACTCTCCAAACAGAAATAGATTTCGCTGAATTGTTTGATAAATTTGGTCTAGGTTTTCCAGCCGGCCTTATTGGAGCTCCTACTGTTTTTCTGGCTGTTGGTGGCCTAAGCCCTAATCACCCTCCGTTCCCTCAGAGGCCATAAATTACTCCGATGAGATGGTGCTTTGTGTTCCTTCTGCTGGGGAGCGGGGCGAATTCACAGCGCCGTGTTTTGACAACCCGTACTTTAAATCATTGTTTTATGACAGATGGGAAAACTTCTGCACTTTCACCGGCCTGATTTATGTTCATTTGGGTCTGGAGGACACTATAATTTGCAAGTAATGTGAAAACAGATGGATAGAGAGATACCAAAGGGTAAGACTGACCTATACATTCTCAGTGCAGCTTACAAATGGCATCCATATGCCGCGAGAACTCTTCCAGTTACATCTCCATTACCGTGTGTGTGTGTGTGTGTGTGCATGTGTGTGTGTGTGTGCACGTTTATATGTGCTTGTTCTGTTAAAAAAAAAACAACAGGAGAACGAAGGAAGAAGCCTGTGAAAATTTCGTGTTGAAGCAGATTTTTCTTGAAGGATGTTTGATCATTTATCAGCAGCAAAATCAGTAGTGCAATACATCACATGTATACAGCCTTGTTTTCTTGCTAATGATGATCTAATATGCAAGTGACAGTTGCTCATTTGATATGTTTAGCATTTACAAGCAACCACTTTGATTATTTGACCTTGGTTTACAGTGCAGCTTCCTATCTCCGGCGAGCCATGAAAAATGGAAGTGAAATAATTTAAGCCATACTGGAGCAGATTTCCTCTCTGGTCAGATGTCAATTCAGAGAAATTACAAAGTTGGTCTGCTTCATTTCCACTGCCTCAGGTCATTTTGCAAGGTCGCACACAGATCGCTCAACAAAGCTGATTTTCTGTTCTTATCCACACATCAGAATCACATCAGACACACTCTGTGGGGCAGCTTTAAGTATCATCAGCAACCCCCCAGGTTCCACAATAAAATGTTCCAAAACATCAGGATTGGAAGGTGTTTTTCATAAATGATACTAATCTTTCACTGTGAACTATAATAATGATAAGTTCACTGTAAAAAAAAATCAAACAGGAATTCAACTAATCTTTTCTCATTAACCTAAGCTTTAGCTGATCAAGTTAATTAAACTTGAAGTTCCAAGTATTTATTTGTCAGGACACCTCAGAGCTCTGAAATCTTGAGTTGAATGTACAGAGTTCAACAGACTTATTAAATTAAGTTTCTAAAGAAACATGATGAGCATATCAGCAGACTTCCCAGCATGCATTGATTTTATAGTTTTAAGAAAATATGTATGATGAAAAAGTAAAAGGAAATCAAATTTGTTCTTGTGTGTCGACTTTTTTGCCTGTGTAACTGAAGAGTTGTTGGTTCAAATTAATACCTTGAGCTTATTTCTATTTGACAAGTTTTGTTGTTCTCATTACAAAATTCTGTCAACTTGCCTTTTCAAATTCAGTCAACCTAAAATTTTAAGGCAGTCCAGACACTTTCTTAAGATAAAACAAATCAGAACTTCTAAACATGAGTTCTTCTAACTTGAAGACTTTTGACTTGAAATCATGAGTTGAATGAATGTACTGTACAGAGTTCAATCAATTCATTAAATGACATTTCTAAAGAAACATGATCAGCATATTAGCAGATTTACCAGCATGAACTGTTTGAGACTCTTTGTTTTTTTATAGTTTTGAAAACATACATGATGAAAACTCTCTACTGTTTCTTTAAAGTAAACCATGGTTGCTCATTGGTTGTTCGTCAGAGTGTCTCAAGAGTTATTGGTTCAACTTATTATCTTAAGCTTATTGAACATGTTTTCTCATGTACAACTGAATTCACTGAAGTTTATTTGACTAGAAAAGTTGATTTGTTTGAATCGATGCAAAATTACATCAACTTCTTTTTAACTTTAGTCAAATTAAATTTTTAAGGCAGCCTGGAAACTAACATTTTTAAGTTAAAACAAACAGCTTTTTTTGCAGAGTTCAATTTGTCAGATTAAATTTATTTCCTGGAGAAGACTGATAAATTTTATTCCAACTTCTGGCAGAAAACACGCTAATTTAAAGTAATCCGTGAGGAAACTGAAATGGAGGGTTGTGGGTTTAACTTAATATCTTAGGCTTACTGAACATGTTTTCTTAAGTACAATTGAATTATTCTTCTCTAGTTTAGAAAGGTTTGCTTGTTTTGAATCACAACAAAATTACCACAACTTGTCTCTTTAAATTTAGTCAAACTGAAACCTTTAAGGCAGCACAAGCACTTACTTTTTTTTTTTTACCTTTTAGTGTTCAATTTGTCAGAATACATTTATTTTCTGGAGAGGACAGACATAGATTGATAGATTTCACTCCGTCTTCTGGCACAGAGCCAGCAAATGTAAGGTAATCTGTGAGGAAACTGAAAACTCAGAATATATCATGCACAGCCTGGGAGCCCTGGACGACTCGTGTTTTATGGCTTTTCCAATGAGGCAGGACAGTATGTGAGTGAGCAGTGTCTGGTGCAGCCATTGTACTCCAGCGAAGGGGGACCACCCACATGAAGTCAGTGATGAAGTAAATACTGTTACATGGCCACGTCCCCTTCCCTTGCTCGCAGAGTAAACTGTGGTCGAACGGCAGGGCTCTGCTATCTCAGCTTGCCTCCAGATCACAGGGCAGAGGGTTGAGGCGGAGAGGACGATCACACCAGCCCACCCCCCCGTCCCGCTGTGAATCCCCCACCCTCTGCCCTCCCCGTCCTGGCCATGCAGGAAGCCAGCTAATAGTAGTCAGTGTCTCTGGGCTGGGTTGAACTTGGCAGAGCCCCACGTCTTTCAAGCTGAAGACAAACCGCTCACGCCCCTCTGGAGCCGAAGGCAAAGTGAGGCCCAGAGGGAATGAGGTGCCTACTGACGCCCGTGTCACAGGATGACGCCCTCGGTTTCCTTCCCTCTAATACAGGGCAACAGGCAGAGTGCATCATGGGAGGGTACCACATGCTCAGATGATACGTGTTGAAAAAAATGACCAACCCATTTCTAGAAACAACATTGTAATCATACACTCTTAGAAATAAAGGTGCCAACTAGAATCATAAAGGGTTCTCCGGCTTGTCCCCACAGGAGAACCTTTGGTTTCTGGTAGCATTTTAGCTTTTATGAAGTTGGAACCCTGTAAGAGAGTTCTACCTAGAATGCAACATAAAGGGTTATACCTAGAACCATCTGTGAAGGATTTCACCCAAAACCCCCTCTGAGAGGCTCCAGAGAACCCTTCCATGGTTCAGTAGAACCCACTCAGGGGTTTCTACTGAGGATCCTTTTATATTCCAAGGGTTTTATCTACAACCCACCCAGGAGGTTCTTTGGACAGAACCTTTAGTCTGACAAAGAAACCTTGATGAATTCATTCACTCAGGGTTCTGAGTGGACCCTGCGCCCACCAGGAAGAACCCTTTTGGAACCCTTATTTCCAAGAGCGTAGAGCTAAAATGATGTGAAATACTGAATTAAAATCTCTTGTGTCCTACATACCAGAGCCCCTTAATCATATCCTCTCTTTTTGTTTATTTGTGCTGTTTGGACATCAAGCTTTTCAGGAGGGAATAATATCCCAGGAGCGCAGAAAAGAACAAGCCAATTGGCCTCTTACAGGAGGTCTTTGAAGACCAACAGGAACATTTTCCGTTTTGACTAAATGTAAGGCTGATTGCCACCACTATCAGGAGTACAGCTCCCAATTTGCTTGAACATTTATCATCTCTTTGCCTGTTTCTTGTGGGAATAGACTGTAAATGTCCTTCAGACACCCTGTCAAGCGGTTCTATGGGTGAATCTGATTAAAGAGACAAAAGAGCTTAATTTCTCAGTCTTTTACATGAGAATTGCTCCAGCCTTTTTGCACCTTTGTCCTATTTCTGAAACAGTGTGATCCTGTGAAATCCACAGGGAGAAATGTCCACTGACATGACAGTTAGTGACAGTTATATGTGAGGAGGCTGTTCTTACAAATGTGCGCTTTATTGGTCTTAGATGATAGCATCAACCACAATGTCTTTTGCTTTCATAATGATTTACTGCTGCCTGGTGGGATGAGCTCAGTGAATATGTGTGGTTGGCTGCCAATTGCACTTTTTCCTCTGTTTCTTTTTGGTCTTTGTGGGCCCTGGAGGTTTCTTAACTGTTATAGAGCCATTTGGATTGGAGGCCAGGCAGTATAAAGCTGTATTTGGCAAAAGACCTCGCTGCGCCTCCAAAAATAAGAGAGAGCCGGGTGAACATATTTGTCTACGTCTGCACGTGTGTATGTGTGTGTGTGTGCATGTGCGAGTCAGACAGACACAGAGTGTAATACTGGTCCGGTAAGGCTGGTACCTAAAAATACAAATGGGCATTTTATAGTAAAACCAACTTGCAACTTACCAGAACATACAACTTTGAGTCGAGCTGTCAAGTCCTCTCATTACGCTTTTATATTGACCATACAACCTGTAATTTGTGTATTTAGCCAAGGCTTTTTGAATGTTAAGAGAGGAGAAATTACTATTTTACAAATGTTTTAGGACATTCACATCACAGTGTTAATGTTTCTGCACCAGCTGTGGTTAGTCCTCTACCTGCAGCTGTTCCTGCTGGTAGCCATCTTGAGGAAACGTCAGTAAAAAACAGAGGCCTGACCCGGCCACCGCTGTTGTTTTAAAGGAAGAAAGGTGAAGACCTTCCTCCTGAGGGACCGGTGGTCTGACCTGAGGACCAACGTCAGGGACGTGAACCACAAAGAGAGGGCGTAGGGCCATGTCTTTATAGGGGGCTTCAGCTGAAGGAGAGGGGGCAACATGTGGCTGCAGGTGAAAGAAGTGGATTCTTCCCAGAGGAGGAAAATTACACATCACATTGTGTATTTATTTTTTCTTTTACCAGTTTATTTATATAGGGACAATGCCCAGTGACAAACAAAAAGCAAAGTTCATTATATTATGTGCTTTTACTTATAAAAGCACCACTTTTTAAATCAGTTTATGTATATACAGTAAGGATGCGACACAGGTTAAATACATTTGGGGCAAAAGGATGTTTTCCTAAAATTATAACCACCACAATATTTCTTTTCCCCAAATAGTAGCATAGAGCATAGTTTATGTTATGATATGATAAGATACAATGCGATACAATACGATACGATATACTATTTTCTCTGTAGGAAAATCGGATAATAGTATGAAAACAAAATAACACAAATAACCCACAGGCAACAACACATTCTTAGCAAATCACATATTGCACCTATTACCCATGCTGCACATATTACATAACATGTCATAAGAACACCACAAGCTATTGCACAAGTTTAACAGAAATACACCACAACCATGACTTGTAACAAGAGGAAACCTACATTTATGCCTCCTCTAATTTTCTACACCTGAGCTTCTGAGCAGGGCTGGTGGAGCATGATGCTGCTACGTTCATGTCATACAATTTATCTTAATCACAAGTTTCTTACTTGTAAATAGCAATCACGTCAACATCCAGATTTCGTCTGCGACTCGGGAAACTTGAATTTCATACATGTATTTGACTTTATTATATACAAGGTCCAGAAAACCAAACAACACACTGGGGACAGTTCATCCCAAAATCAAAAATACATATGCAACTCTGCAACTTTGGTGTGCAACTCACACCAAAAAAGATCTAGATGGATAAATAGCACTGCTAGCCAGAGCAAAAATATGTATTTTTGATTTTGGGAAATGCCCCTTTAAAGCAGAAACTTGATTAATGAAAAAATATAACCCCTTCTCACTGACGTAACCTTGCAAATTCTACATTCTTACAAAGTGGACACTGAACAGAGAAACATGACATTCAAGACAACCCTATTCAGGAGTAGAGTGTGCAGGCTGCTGGCTGATCATGTGATCAGTGATGTGGCTGTTGCGACCTCTAGTGGTCACTCTATTTACTCCACATCACTGTGCCATATGGAACTGGTTTACATCAGCGGTTAAATATGCTGCACCACACAATATTGGGCATGTTGGGCAGAAGTTGTGGCAACCCGTACCTACAAATCATGTGATCTGAAAATTTGTTGCACAAAGCCAACTACACTGTTAGCTTATTGTAGGGAATCGTGTCAGTCCTGCAGCAAGGGTCATATTCAAGGGAACTGAACAGGAGCCAGGTCTGAACATTATATTTATTACAGTCATATTCAAGCTGCTCAGTATTTTCCTGGCATGAGACATCCCTTTGACAAATGAGCCAAGTGCATAAATTAGGTTGGTAATTGTTCTGTTTTGCTCCAAATGGCAAAATGACATAATGCATAGTGGATGTGTTTCATAGTAGCTCTGCAGCTCGACAGACGTCTGCTCCCTCTAACACCACACTGACTGACCCCTTTACTCAGTAAGCATGAAGAAAGCCGCAAAGCCACTTCTGTCTTTCACCTCACACAAAATTTTATGACTGACTTTGTGAATACAGTAAAGCTACCCAGGCTGAGGCCGCCTGCCTGGGCAGCAGACAAACAGGGCCCTGTTCATCTCTGTTTTTTCTGGCCACCCTCAAACACGGTGCTGTTACATCACCCATGATTTCTCTTTCAACAGGAAAGTGCCATTTATGTTGCGTTCGCCCTCCCTCGCAGCGCATCAGATAGTGATCACATCATGTAAAGCCATTTGTTTGCGAGACTTTGTGTTGGTGGCCACCCGTGTTCAAGCCCTGGCCTGAAGTCCACTGATGACTTTTCCAAACCTCCCTCGTAGGCTGGCAGGCGGAATGGAGCAGAGCAGGCGGCCCCAGTCCCACAGAACCTTTCAGCCCCAGACCTGGACCTCAGGCAGGGCTCGGCCGTCCAGTTTCCAGCGTTCATGTTTGTTCTTCTGCACCTTGATTCCTGTAAGAGTCTACCATCTGATGTACAGGTCAAAGGGAAAGGAAATGGCAATCCCAGCTGAGGACGAGGATATAACCTATTAACTTTCTCATCTGTGGGAGGGAAAATGGATCACTCAGTAAGTCCTCTCCTCTAACTGGTGGCTGATTTCCTTTCCCAAAGGACATTAACAGTTACTGTAGAGCTGGAAGGTGAGAAACTCTGCTGTCTGTCTGCCTGCATGTGTGTGTTTCTGGTATACAAAGAGATTGGATCATGTGAAACAACGCAATAAATTATTGTAATTGAGGCAATTTTTTGTATGTTTTGTTGTTCCAGCCTTTTTTGTTGGAACGGAGATAATGTAGTGAACGTTTTCCGGTCTCGCTGAAAGTTTCCTACAGCAGCTTTGGAAGCTTTTGCCTTCCAAATAAAAGCAGGAATTCAGTGGTGATTTATGACTATTTAGACAAGTGGTTAACAGAGAGATGTAGGATTATGGAAATACTGCTTTCACATGAAATACACAGAACACGTCATGTGGGCTTCAGTGACCACTTAAATCTGTTGGCAGGCTGAAACCCCCCCTTCAGCTAGTCAGATGCACAGGGCTCCTTTTCACTCCTCACACTGAATATTTGACTTCCTCATGAACTTGACAGTTATTGCTAGTTGCAAGTCTTGAGGCCTTACTGGAGTGACACAATGCCCTATATCTCCACCAAGGAGAGAAATGTGGATCAACACAGAAGAAATGTAGAAACATCTAAATGATTGTCAGAAGACCTAAAAAAGAGCCTGAATTCTTGCATGAGCTGCACAGAAACAATGTTTAATGTAAAAAAAAATCTAAATAATATACAGTAGACTACCAACGATCTGTCACCGCTCCTGGACATCAGATACTGAAGCACACAGTACCCTTTAGCTGTATCAAACATAGCCAGAAAAACATTTTTAACACATGATTAACACTGTGAGACACCTATGGAGGGATGTCAGTTTTTGAGCCATAGCAAAGGCAAAAATGTGCCATCATTATGTGCCTTACCATCAGGCAAAGGCCTGCAATTACCTTAGGCCCCATGCTACCAAGGGCCCCATAAACTTGTGGTCAAGAAAGTTGGGCTTTTTTTTCATAATAACATTATGTCTTTAATTATGTCCTTCTAAAAATACCTTAAGAATACCCCTCCCTACTATTCCATGATCTATTCTTACTATGGTAATGATTCACGAAGGGAAACTAAGATGAAAATAGGAGGATGCTAAAAGATGACACCCATCCCAGACACAGCCTGTCCACCCTGCTGTTGTCTGGCAAGAGATACAGAAGTATCCGTTGCCGAACCACCAGACTTGTGAACAGCTTCTGTCCTGATGCTGTGAAACTCCTCGGTTCTTCCTTCACATTCCACCATAATGAAAATTTCATTTTTATTACTTAGTATTTATTCAAGGATTGAAAAAGGAAGAGCACAAGGGACATGGAGGGTCCCGTGTCTGTGTTTGCCTTAGGCCCCCAAATGACTAAATCCACCTCTGCACAACCACGAGACGTCCTTGAGCTTATAATGTGCACAAAAAATATGCTGAAGTGTCCAGCAATATGCCACATTAGCTACAGATAAGTTCCAGCCTCACTGGTCACTCACACACGACCCATTGCACCATCTTTGCGTCAAGTGTGATTTGTGAAACTTGATTATCAGAAGGTATAACACAAAAAATGTCACAGAAAATAAAAACAATACTCTATTAGCCAACATACTACCAAAACCAAAAATATGGAAAATATTATGCAAGCACCTTTAAATGTTGTAAATATATGTAAATAACAAAATATTTCATGGCAATTTATTTCATGGGACAGTTGTTGGCTCCCTGAAATTAATCATGGGGTAATCACACATGAAGTAATCTATAATGGGCTTTCTCTCTCACACACACTTTTAAAGAAGGGACATGTTTGGTTGTCAGCAGCTGTCCTCGCTTCTGATGTGGTGAAAAGGCGACAGTGGAGAGTAGGAGAGGATGTCACAGGCTGCAGAGAGATGGCCATCTGGCCCACCTCCTCCCCGCCCCTATCACTCAACAACACTGAGGGGCTTCTCTCATCCTGGAGGTGGGAGAGCCAGGAGATGACCAAGGGTCAGACTGACATGCAGTCATTAATTTTTCACCACTATATTTTCTTTGGGTAAATAATCCATCTGAGTGTTACCCAGATGGTAGCATATAAATCTTGGATCAGAAAATAAATACTTTTCAAAACAGAAGATGGTTTGGGGGAGGTTCCCTGCCAAAAAGGAAAAACTGTTTACTTTTTGGGGACGTCGCTGCACATGTGTAACCCAAGAAAGTAAATTTCAGTGGCGCTTTTATTCCAGAAAAAGAGTGAGTCAAAGTTTGTTTTAAATACACTCTCTGAGTTCTAGTCATTTTTAGATTCAAAGCACCTCATGAACTCACACTAACAGTACATTTAGCTGTCATAGAGTAAAGCCAGTGAAACTCTTTTGAGAAAGATGTCAAAAATCTTTGATGATCATTAGTAAGAAATTTGGTTAAATACATATTTTCTGCACCATCAGCACTATTGTCTTTGCTCTCTCCCTATTTTTTTTTATTGCCAGGACAGTAACATTTAATAGACAGTCTTCGAACAGGAATGTAAAATCTCCTTCTTCTTCTTTTTTTAAAAACAGCTGCCTGCTGAATTTGAAATTGGGTGAAGTTTTGGGCTGTTAAACCAAATAATTCTATGAAGATTTGTCACTACATGCTACACATAGTGTAGTGTGAAAGGGTCTGCTAAGTAGTGATATGTAGTGACCTACTTATCAAGACACAGTCCAGTGTTGTTATAAATGGCGCAGTTAACTTATTTCGCAATATTTTATTAAGTGGCCGATGGAGATATTTACAAAAGCTACCATTATTTTCATTCAGCAAATACAATATATATTTACATTGTCTTTTTGATTGGTAAATTGGTAAGTCCTGCAGCAATTCCACTGACAAAATTAAGACGATAATATATATGTTAAATAGTCACACAACCAAAGGTGCAAAAATCAATGTGGTGCACATCTGTAACACTATGTGAAATCATTATTTCCCTGCATTGTATATCAATCATCCATATGAACCACTAAGAAACATCAGTCAAATAAGAAATTATTTCCAGTTTTGCAACGAAAATAACTTGGAAATCCTGAAGCTCATGAAATGTTGAAAGCAAAGTCCAGTAGCATACTTGGTCCTCATGAGGTCTTTTACACGGGGATCCCTACCTTTGATGGTGCATCTGCACCATGTCAAGAAAGTGTGGCCCTGTGCCAGCGTCTCAGTAGGTGTGTTGCAGAGGCATACCACTTGTAATGAGTTCCACTAGCAGGACAGAAGGACATCCCTGCACAGACTTTCATTTATGCTGAGTCGTCCCCAAAAAAACGCCTTTAAAGAAATACCCCGATGACTGTACCTCCTATTTCTGAAGTTTACAGCTTCTTTTAAAAATATGTTTGACGCTAATAACCTCCCGAAATCACGCTGAAATCATATTTGGAGCTTTTGGCAAAACATCACACACATTCCTACTGTGATGTACTCTGCTGTTGTATTTATTAGTCTCCCACCTGACAGTAAATGTCAAACTCTGGACGTGTCCTGCAGGGTTCAGCTACTCGCGGTGTACAAGCGCATGAGAAGGTTTAGCTAATAAAAAGGTGTGATGTTAAGTCAATTTCCAGCAAGATGATTAACCTCTTGCCTCTATTTTCTTCCAGAGCAAGCTCGGCTCTTATTCTAAATATCACTTTTCTCAAAAATTCTCCATTCCTTTCATTTCAAGAGCAAACACTCGGCCTTGCAGGAGTCATGTGTTTTTGATGACCATTTTCCATTTTAGAAACTCTGAAACATCCCTTGTTTGCTTGAAAAGGATAATCACCTAACCCATGAAATGTTGATGAGCAAAATGAGCGGAGCCGTATTTACCGTACGGAGAGGCTCATTAGAGATCCAATCCCAGTGACGAGTCGTATGAGGTGGCAAGCACCTGCCTTCTGTCTGAGGCATGCCTCTTTTATTGCGCTCGCTTTTATTTACTCACTCTCAAATTATTTTTGGCCCTTAGTTGACAAAGATAAATGGGGGGATTAATATATATTGGACTAATCTGGAGACTTGCAGTGGGGGTTGCACAGAGCCTGGATAGTATTTCCCTCAGGTAACCAAACGCAGGCCCACTGGATTAAGAGCCATTTGAGGTAAGGCTTAGCCATGATCCAAAGCCATTAGCAGAACATGGCTGTTGGAAAAAAACAAGGGGAGGAGAACCAAGGAGCTTTTTAATTGCCTCCTGCTGATTAGAATTCAAAGATGCTCCCTAATATATGATTGTACTCACATTTGAAGAGACATGCTTTCAGTTAAAATTCAGAACGATGTCTTTAAAAATACAAGCTGGAATTAAACAGAAACATTAAATATCTTTGTTTTGAACAACCTAAGATAACAGAGGAAAACACTGTTCCAGGGGAATTCTTGTGTTTGATCGTGAACACTGACCTGGGAGGCCTCATGGTTGAACTGAATTCATTTAGCAGTTGAAAACAACCCTACATTAAACATGAAGTTGCATAATGCCTTTCTGTAGACCACTACAGCTTGTTTACTTATGTTAATGAGGAAGACACAATGAATAGAGAAAAGCAAAAAAATCAAAATATATTTCCTCACAAGGCTCATTCTATTTCAGTTTGTTTTATTTTCTGTAAATCCCTAAAAATATCTTACCACTCACTGTTTTGCTCTTGCAGTATGTCAGAGGTCTGAGGTGTTTTAACTAATCAGCTCCACTTTCAGAAGCCAAAGCAACTCCTTTTAACTGTGTCAGTAAAGGGAGGCATATAAATGTCCAGTGAGTAAGATTTATGGGGATTTATGAGCAGAAATTGAATATTGGGTGCATAATAATTTTTTTATTAGTGTATAATCACCTGAACATAACAATCATTGTGTTTTCATTAGAATGAGCCATTTATATCTACAGAGGGCGCAGATCCTCTTGGAGGCCTCCATGTTGCTCCACCATGTTTCTACAGTCGCCCAGAACAAATAAACCTAAAACTGGCTCTAGATAGGGTCTTGTAAGTTTTACACAAATTTCATGTCCACTGTAGGTTCTCCTACATGCTTGGAAGGGGTGAGTGAGAAAAAATGTTTGCAATCCACAAGCTTACGACTAGATGACATTAAATCCTGCTCACTGGTCTTTTAACAAGAGCAAGGATGTGTCAGACAATAACCTACTTTCTCCAGGTCGCTCATTAAACATGCATATGATCTAATTATTAGAGCTAAGCAGTCAGGACAAGATCAATTTCAATCAATGATCAATCATTTGGGAGTTTGATGTTAGTTCATTGGTCACTGTATGTAAGAATTGGTGTCAGCAGCGTTTATACAGTTGATTCTGTTAAATGATCTATTGAATGATCTCGTTCTTAACTTCGGAGAATTTAGCAAATAGAGCCAGTCTACTTCAGAAAATGTGTTTTCTTATAATGGTGACACATTAAAATAAGGATCCATTAATTGGCATCAGTTAATGCTCAATAAGAATAAACTCAGTAAATTATTAGTTTACTGATGGTGTTTGTGTTAAAGCTGTAATATACGATTTGAGAATCAGTTGAGAAAGATTGAGAAGCTGAGAAAAATTTGAAAAAAGCATCCTGCCCACACACACACACCCCTCCCCTCTGTGCTCCTGTGGACACTCCCAGACACACCCCCTCTACCAGAGCAACAAGCCGGTCCAGTGAACAGACACAGAGACAGCCTTGAATGAAGACGAGAGCGCACCGTTCACAAACGCCATAACGAACACGTTCACAATCAGCGGCGGCGGTGGGGCTCAAATCAATGCCAGAGTTTCAATGTGAATATATATTCAATAAAACAACACCCTCCCACAGCTAGAAACACGCACACACACACACAAACAAGTAGCGAGAAAAAGAGACAGAGAAACGCTAGTTAGTTAACAGCACAGCAGGTGGATCCGAGTTAAAATACGGCAGATATAGAAGGCGATGAG
>JAJHUR010140339.1:24242-44762 GCA_027495735.1 Lutjanus campechanus | reverse complement strand
GACTCTGCAACATTGAGAAGATACTGCAAAGAAAAACAGCACCTAAACACTAAGTGGTAAATATGGAAGAAGGTATATACTCACAGCAAAATATTTCATATTATCATTGTTGTTTGGGTTAAAGCTGCAATAATAATATTGATATAGCTTCATCTACGGCTGGAATTACATGAGGATACTGTCACCTCCTCAAAGTCCTGCTGTTTGAAGACACATTTAGAGACTAATTATGGCAGGAAACAGCTCAGCCATTGACAAAGAGCTGTCCCCGGAGCTCTATAGTAGAGGTTTTGACAGGTCCACATGAAACATAGGACCTGAGACCTGACCCAGGACCCATACGGATTTGGATCCATGTTTTATACTGTCAATCAGGTCCGGTCTGTTTGTGTAAAACCCAAGTGTGTGTGTGTGTGTATTGTTAATTGTTAATTTGCAGCAAACCGCAAAGTGCATCTGTGTCCAAAAAGTGGTACCAAATGATGTGTGCAAGGGAGTGTCCCTGCTCAGGAGGTGAGGGGTCGGAGTGCAGAGGTCAGACTCACCTCGCAGAGCACAGATGATAGCAAATTAGCGATGCTAACGTTAGAAGGCAACAACAAACAAGCAGTTTACATTATCTTTATTATGCTAGATGCAACACAACTGGAAAGCTTATTCTAAACGAATCGAGTTTGTCATCTGTGACCGTGAAAACAAGTGGACTTTGAAGCTGAAATAACGAGCGGATTAGCCATGCTGTTGAAAACCTGGGTGTACATTAACAACTTTCTTGACAAGGAGGATAGATTATATGCATCACGGCGAGGCACAGAGGAGAAGGTCTTACATAGACAAGAAATAAAGTTTTGTTTTGACAGCTTGACAAATTAACATTAACTTGTTCATAGCAATCAACCATAAAATCTGTGCTGACTGGATTTGTGTCTCCCAGGCAGTTTGGGTCAGACATTTCTTGGGCATGCACACGTCCAGGTCCCAGCTTTCAAGTAATAGACAGGACGTTTCAGGCTTGGGTCTGGCATTTCTCTGTTCTGCTGTGATTCCGGGCATAGCACATTTCTGAGTCTTTTTTGGTTTGGGGATGAATTGCTCAACCTGTGACGACCTCTCTGCACAGACTGAAAGTGTCTGTTGAAAACCTGCAGAAAGATTGCACTATGGTTTATAGCATAAAGTCTTCTGTCTTTGTCTATACTTACAGGTACTGTACAATGCCATGCAGCAATCTATAACTCTCCTAGAATAAAGGTTGAAGATAAGAGTTGGCTTTTAAAGTTTTTACAGAAAATAACTGGATGGGTTGTCCAAGAGTGTTTTCACAATAAAGACATTTCTAAAAACAGGAGTTATAACCAAGGTGTTGCAAAAATAAATCAGTAACAAGTTTATGAAAACTACAGATACTTCAATAAATTTTGATACCATGATTAAAATTATACAATACTGTTATACAAAACTGTTAATTCTAGTGTCTAAAAGAAAAGAAGCTATTAAAAAATGATCTGATTGCTATTTCAAGACCTCAGTTCGGTCTTTATTGTCTTGCAGCAAAACAAAACCAGACAGTGTTCAGTGATTTTTTTTTTTTTACAGAACCACAACCTGGTTGTTGTAAAAGAAAACAAATATATCCTGTTTTGTGTACCTAGGACTTTTTTCCATTTTCCCATGGTATTGAAGGAGATATCCGTTTTTGTTTTGTTTTTTAATTGGGGTTTAAAATTCTGGTATTGTGACAAGGAACAAGGAAACTCTATACACAAAATTATCTGCACCCATCAGTCTTGCATCTGCAGAAATCAATGTAAATATTGCCCCAAATGCATGAGATTAAATTTGTTCAAAAGTTGTAAGTCAGACAGAGGTGAGTAGGCGGCTATTTAACCCCCTGCAGAGAAGGTTCTGACTCCTGAAAAGGGAATTTGTCAACACAACTTTGACAGAAAAACGTCTCAAGGCCTTTAAAAATGATACTGACATATAAAATGTACAAAACTTTTACATCAGAAAGAAGCTGAATATCAATAATGCTGATAAAATGATGTAACATCTGATAAATATCACGCTCTCCAGAGTCGAGAGTCTCTGTCGGCCTCCACTGTTTGACTGTGACTGTTTAACTTGCTGTTTGTTTTTTTTCCTTGCAGTCATCCTGTCTGTTTGTTTCTGCCTCTATTTCTGATTCCCCCCGTTAGTCTGATTCTCCGGTTGATTGTCCGTACCTCTCCGGCACTTGTTTGCGTCCCCGCATCTTTGCCACTGTGTACAGCATGTCCTCATTACTAAAACATCAAGCGTGTTGTATTAACGCTCCCTGACAGCCCCGCCTTGCCTCCATTGATGTATGCTTAGCTTGACATTTCTCCCGGATCCCCAACCAAGCGCTCCCTCGTCTCCCCACCGGCCCCCCGCACCTCACGGTGGAATTGTTTGTTTTCATCTGTTTGTGCCTGTCTGCCACTCTATGTTTGTCTGGACTCTGTCCCCTCCGTCCCTCCGTGTGGACGTCTTACTTTCTTACGACGATACACTGGTGTGCTGCCGTTACGGCATCAGGGAGTGTTAAAAAAATCAATTCCTCAGGTTCTTCCTGTACATTGTTATTCATACACCTTCAATCTTGTAATGTCCATCAAGCATCAAATATTAAAGATGACAAGATAGTACATTGTACTGAATATTGAAGTGATTTTCTCTGCTGCTGGAAAGATTATGTGACAGAAGGCTGTCATGAACACTTAAGTGAAGTGAACTTGAACTTGAGGCCTAGTGGGCACCAACCATGATGAACAGATTGAGCTGGCTCAGCTGTTCCAGCAAATTTTGGAGAACCCCAAGGATTTCTGCAAAAAACAAAAAAAACAAAACACTGCATTGTGCATTGTGTAACAGGCCATCTATCTTGGCAAGGACACTCTTTTCATTTTCCTTCTGTGTCTTATGACTTTGCTGAAGTGCTCTTTAAAATTCCTCTGCCCGAGTCTGGCTCTGAGAGAGTGCTGGGACAATTTGACAGCATCTTTAAGAGGTCAGTGGATTAAGTGAGAAAGAAAAGCACATTCTGTGGAACACAATATCCAAGGAACACAATATCCCGGTATTAATCTGAGAATGACGCACACCACTGTGATCAACAGCATCCTTACTCAATAATAAATCAGTGCAGTGACAATTAGGGCTGGGAAAGATGCCTTATAAATAATATTGACATTTTTTGGCTATTCTCCCAACATCACATACCATACATTCTCGTATAGTGCAAACAAAGTGATGCTCTAAAGATCATGATGTATTGCTGTAGAGTAAACTGCTCAGTCTATAAAGCAGTTAAAATTAGCAAAGACTTCATCTACAACAGTAAAATGCAACATACGCATTAATGCAGCAATAATATTAATCCAAAACATAAAATCAACAGTAAAACATTGACAGGGGCTGTTATACCACACAATGAGTTCTTTAAGTAAATTATGCTACAATACTCACATACTTTTATCTTAATGAGGTTTTGTAGGTCCGGGCGATATGGACAAAATCAAACATCCCATGATTTTTGACCAAATACTTTGGCATCAATGTTGTAACAAAGGGTGACTACTGGTGCTTTCACAGCATCATTAACATAATGAAATCTTTGATAACTAATCATCAGTAATGTGGCTATAATGACTAAGTGGGTAAAAGCAAATAATAAAACAGCTACAAAAGTCTGAAAAGTTCAGAAAATTACATCAGTTTTCTTTGCCTTTAAAGCCAGGAAAAGACAACACTTATGTAATATGATATCGCTAATTCACGACATCTAAAATCTATAGAGGATATCCAGTCTCATTTCATGATATCTATATAATATTGATGTATAATGCCCAGCCCCAGTGACAATCAAAGGCTGTTGTTTGCTGCATTCTTTGACCCACAGCTATTCAAGCGATATAGGCAGTCTAAAGACAGCATGACAGGCAGATATGAGCTGGATGGATGCAGACAGCTTTCAAAATCTCGGGTAAGATGTTGAAAATTGAAACAAGGAGCTGAAGCAGATTGACAGAAATCCTTAAACCAGTCAGACATTTTCCATCATAGAGAATATAATAAAAAAAACTGAAAAATCAGGTGCTGGGGGGATAAACTACAATACAGCATACTGCCATAACAGTTAATTGGTTAGACTATTTAAAGTCCTCCTCCACTCAAAAACATGTCTCTTCTTGTTATTACAGTTGAATATCTGAGACTCACTGTGCAGAATGATATATGTGCAGAGCTTGACAATAGAAGGCTGTTTTCTGAGTTCATTGAAAATCTGATTTTTAGGGGTGGGCCTTCGAGCATCGTTTGTGACAACACAACTAGTTTGGAAGTCAATCCTTGCCCAATCTGCAAGTTGTAAAAATGTGATGCAGAAACTTCAAGCCGACAGTGCAGATACACTGATAACTGACTTTACAGTGAAGCAGGAAACATCTTGTGCCCAGCAGGAAAACTTTAGATATGAACACAATTTGCATATTCATAGATTAGCCATCTTTTTTTTAAACAAGGTAGCAGAAGTAGATGCCCTTTTTAAGAACTTTAATGTGGAAATTATACTTTTCTGGCAAAGAAAAAATGTATCAGACACACATATTGCTCCTTTAAAATGTGTCCATTTCTGTTTTTTTATATGATTTAATATTGAAAATTTAGAGTTTTGGATTACGGATAGAGCAAAGCAAACATTTGAAAACAAATGTTCGACGGTTCGACTATAGAGAGACCCCTGTGGACAAAAGTGGTTGTGTTTCCAGTGCCATAATCACAAAATTTAATGTCAAAAATGACATAATCTAAAGAAAAATATCCTCCTGCTTCTTTTTAACTGGCTAACGTACTACTTACTGTAACTAGATTTTAGAGAGAAGGTGGCAGGCAGTAAAATAAATAAAAATAATAACTGTGCAGCCAATCTTCTTGCTGATATTCTTGTTTGCTTCTGGAGGTCATATAGAGGTAATAGTATTAAACTGAGACTGTTTCATAGCCAGTTAAAAACTCCTTGTAGTACATTAAACTTTTAATTAATGGATTAATCAACAAAACAGACAGAATATTCCATTATGAAAAATAATAAGTGCTTGCAGCCCAGACACTCTACTGTGGTATATTCAATGTAGGGAGTAATAGCAGGAAATTAGACATCCACTGTGTATTAAAACAATGTTATCATCAATGTGAACTGACTTAATAATACTTAATGGAGTGTGATAATTGGTGTTCGGAAACCCAGAAACATGCATTAATCCATTTGACTGTAAGAGCTTCTGCGTATATTCCCGTTTCACTGTGTTCATCCACTCTGATGTCTGGTGTGCATGTAGTCTATTGTTGCCAAAACCACCTGGTCGCTAATTGCTTCAGTTACAACCTGCTGTCTTTAAAACGGCTGAGCCAGGCAAGACAACATGATGACACACTGAGAGACGCCTCGGGCCAAAACGCCCGTCTTCTCTCCTCCTCTTTCTCCTCTCTCTCGTCACAAATGTTGGAAGGTATTTTGTGTAAATTGTTTTATTGCACCAGACAATTAAATTGATTCATGAAATGCACCTCATTCTGGATGCTACATTTTATATTTATGTTAGCAGGAGACTGTGTTCATTTCTTATATACAAGCTGTTCAGTATGTACACAAGAAATGGGTCTGTAATTGTACCTCCAGCTGTATGCTGTCAACATCTGGACACCAACTATAGCCAATGTCTCTACAGACGCTTATGTGCAGCATGAGTCACATATGGTTCCATAATGAAGTTCCACTTTTGAGTAAGTTAAACACAAAGCTTGTGAACAGACAGGTGAAAAAGATGGCGCGACTATAGATAATTTCCAAAGCATTATAACAGTTTGTTCTCTGAGACGCAAACTCCAACTCAAGCTCAAAATTCATCATGCACCGTAAAATAACGACTTCTCTACATAAACAACACACCACATCTTGTGAGTTTGCTACTTTAAGCACACTATATACGTTCGCTACTTCCAATAAATAAACACACACAAAAAAACACCACAAAATGCCAAGAAAAGAAATAATTTTCACCTGTTTTCCTTATAAAGAAACCATACACCTTCTGAATTCAAGTTTTTCCTTTTGCCAAACTTGGACCAACTCATCAAAAAAACATACTTCATTCAAACTCAACTGAAAAACTATTCAAACTCACCAAAACCATCTTGATCACTCTTTCCATTGTTCCAACAATCACCAACTCTGGTTTGGCTGAAATAAATCCTTAATTCACTCGCATTAGACGTGAAAATATTCTGACTCAACAGGCCGTTTTTCTCCCACTCGTTCTTCAGCTCTGTGGGGGTGCGCTGTGCCGCTGAATTAGTCTGTCATTAACCAGCAGCTCCCATTCGTTCCTCAGAGCCAGACCATGAAATTAGCAGAATAAATGGTAAAAATCCCCCGCAAGGATGAACTGCTGACCCTAATTGGCACTGGATATAAAATGCTATCCAAGACAACTGTCCAGAAAGAAGGCATTAGCACAATTAAGCCAGAAAAATTACTACTGTAGAGAAAACTTCAAAGTTGCACAGTTTATTCCTTTAAATTTTGCTTTATTGTTTCATTTCTTTATTGTACGCACCAATATATCTTTCCCTCTAGGACACGCCCCTTAGTTGCGTAGTATCGCTTCATGTGGCAAATTGTTTGTTAAAGGAAAAACTTGCAACTTTTATGTGAATGTCCAGTCAGTGTTGATGCAATATGTAGTCAGTTGAAGCATATTGTTCTTCCTGTATCCAGCGATGTCACAGTGGTGTAGCTGGTGGCAAAAAGGGACCACAGGCTATTTCAGCCTGGATTTATTTTCTCCTGTGAATAGCCAGAGGTTGTGCTAGTATTTTTGTCACCTGACACTATGTTTTGGCCAACAAAGTTATGAGGTAGGTTGGTGATACACTGCAACATGGGCATGGGCATCAGAAGTTCATCACGTGCTAGTTCACATAGCTCTACAAGCAGGAGAACTCATTTTTCTTGGTCGATGTAGGACACTGAGGAATTCGCAGCCTCAATGGACTACATTTACCATCAACACTGACTGGACATCAACATAGCCATACTCACTAGCCACGAGACTTTAATAAAGCGACTGTACATCAAGGCTCAGTGCTGCGTTTTTGTCCACTTTGTGCCCTCTTGCAGTTAAAGTCATTGGTATCTTGCAGCTTTAATAAACACTTATTTTCTAAAAGCAGTGCGTGGCATTTTTCCAAAGCCGCTACTAAATCACTGAGATATGCCTACTTAATGCACATCCATACAAAAAATAAACAGCTGTGTACCTCCAGCATATGTGTCCTGCCAGATCTCTGGAGCCATTGTTACGCAGCGAGTAGGGAAATGTCATTGTTCACTGCAGCGCCTAGAGGAGGGTTGTCATACACTATACAGATCTCTGTTTGTTTGGCTTATCCTGACAGGACCAATTCATCACTGCTGGGCATGTTGGCTTAGCCCTCAGCAGAACCACCGCAAGCACAGCAACTTTTCCACGGGATGAATGCTCATACGCTTTGCTCTATCTCCTCTGGCTTGCTGCCTTTTTCCTTTCATGTGTCCTTTATGCCTTTTATTCTTTTATCTTGCATTGTCTCGTAGCTCTTGTTCCTCTCTGCCCGTCTGTTTGTGCGTATCTCTCTCTCTCGTGTACCGTCTTTTCGCTCTCCTCTCTTTTGTGCTCATCACTGCCTTTGTTTATACATTGTAGTTCATCCTCTTTCAGTGCATCTTCCCCCTTCTCACATTATTATATACACAATTAAAGACAAACAACTGTATATGAGGTGAGGAAGGGGAGGAGGGGATTGGGTGTTCCAGGCAAATGTGAATTTTTGTTGAATCTTGAAATGAATGACTGACTGATTGCTCTTTAAAATCAATAAGCAATGATTTACAAAAAGTAATAATAAATAAGACAACTGTACGAATCAGTAGGATGATCCAATTGCAGCAAAATGCTACATTTTGATGCAATTGGATCATTTTTGGATTTTGATGCAATTGGATTCTCTCTCTCTCTCTCTCTCTCTCTCTCTCCCTCTCCCTCTCCCTCTCCCTCTCCCTCCCCTCCCTCCCTCTCTCCCCGCATTTTCAGAATATTTCTTTTATACTGCATGCAAAAAACTGCATCTGTTTTGTCCAAAACTACATGGGACTAGCATAAAACGTGCATATCATAAAGAGGAGACTCTAGGGTACCGATAGAACCCATTTTCATTCGAATATCTTGAGATGAGCCATCAATGCACACTGTTGAACATGGCCGTGATGGTTTTTCCCTTGCAAGAAGTCAGCCTATCTTTGGAACGTTATTTAGTCGAATCAACAATCGATCAAAATAAACTTAAAGTTTCAATAATCAAAGTCAAAGGCAGAATCAGTGATTTTCACGTCACACTTTACACTTACAGAATATGCAATCCCCCTTTCAGTGGCCATTAAAAGTTTGCACCCCCCCATCCCACAGTTATTATCAGTCATTAACAATAATTGGGGAAGCAACTGATTAAAAAAAAAAAAGGATTCAAGCTGAATTTTAATGAAATAAATGTTGGCATGATAGCATCAGCAAACTCTTGTTTGTTCATTTCCCCTGCATAAACCATATTCATTTAACTTTGTTTCACTCCATTTCTCTCATTATATATATTTTTTTGTCATTTTGCCCTCAGAGTATCAGATCGCTTTGTTTTTGTTAACCAACAACCATAACAGGTTCATAGAAATTAGTCTGGTTGCTGTAATCTAATTAGATGCAGTCCATCACCTCTGGCCTAATTCACTAGCCCATTATAATGACTCAGGTTAAATGGACTCCACTGTGTGTGTTGCATGCAAAAAACATGTTTTTCTCCCTGGCTACCCTTACATAAATAATAGACTTTTTCCTCCCTGCAGATAGATGTCTTCTATCATAACGAAAAGCATGGTGAAAAACAACCTCACACACTTTTCCTCAGTCTCTTCAGTAGTATTGATGACCCAGCGTGTCTACTGGGAGACCATGTTGCATTAAGTATGAATTGCTGGACTGTTGAAAAACACACAGTATAATCCTTTTTCCAGGAAGAGGATTGTTGTGACAAATGAGTCATATTTAGGTGCATGCATTTCTGTTTTTGTGCATCCAGTATCTTCATTGGGAGTGTCATGATTCTCCAAATCCATGATTCAATATAACTTTTGATTTTCAGGTCATAATTCCATTTTATGATTTAAACTTTTTTGGTATCAAAAAATACATGGTATCATTTAGTGTACCCCTTAGCTGATAGAGAGATGGAGATGGAGCAGAGACCCTCTACTATTGCACTGAATATTTTTGTTTCTTCTTTTGTTTGTCCTTACCTGTAGCTGCTGAGTCAGCAGCAATTGTAGCTTGGCTAATGTTAGGTGCATTAGCCTTACCCTCTGCACTTTTGCCAGTGGTTTCTGAGGTCTCTTGAAGGTACTTATGATCCATTATGGCTCACCAGAGTGCCAGTAGAATAATATTAGGTCCAAAGCTAATCGGCCAACATGTTTTAATAATATGTGGGTAACAAGTTTGCTGTTATGGATAGGTGCAGCACAGTGATTAAGTAAGTTAGCTAGCTCACCTGACTGCACAAGGATTCATGAGTAGCCTTTTGTCAATGTTGTGTAAATCAGATAATACGATGATGTATCCTTACTACTAACATCCTGGATTCATGTTAACGGAGATTGAAGATTCCTTAAAACTTAGAGCAATTTGGTTTCACATGGGGCAAGAAGCCGGGAAGCAGGGGGAGAATGCAGGATGACACACAGCAAAGGACTACAGGCTGGAATCGAATCAAGGCAGGCACCCAAAAGTCGTGTTTATTTGTCCCATCCATCGACCCCAACTCCTCGATATGCAGACTTTCACCCTTTTTATACAACGACAAAAGCTGCAGCTGCTAAATGGTACCTAGTGTCTGTATAGCTGTGATTCTCTGAGATAAAATGTCTTTTTTTTGATGACTTGGGACTTAAAACGTGCTGGTTATAACCGTTCTACTTTAATTTAAAAACATCCAGGCAGGTGATCACGTTTTTTTTAATGTGCAAAAAAAATATTAGCTACTCAAAATTATATTAAAAAATACAAAACAGGTATTCAAATCAAAGCTATCAAAAGCAACAGACCGTTTTATACATGGTACTAAGAAAAAAGAAAAAGCACACTTTATTAGAATTAAAAGAAAATCACATAATCACACCAACATATTTGGTTTCCTTTTTTCCCTCTCTGTGAACTCTGAAACCTTCTCCTCGTTGAGAGCCACGCTCACTTATCTGGCTCGCAGTAACGAAAATGCATCCTAATGCAGGCAGGTACTGTGCTGAAACTGACTCGTCCGTTCTCACTCTGTTCTGGGGTTGAATGCCCTGTAAATTGCAGCCCTTTTTATTGGGTCCATCAGACTTCACTGAATGTACAAAAAGTACTGCTGTCATTCCTCGCTCATCAAAATGACATTTAGACAAGTCCGTCACAGACTTCCTGAACTGTGTCTCTTTCTAAAACGCAGCCGGTCTGTTGTTTTACAGACATTTATTGGTCATGAGTCACTCAAAAATCGAATCGAAAGTCATTTTCTGTGTGATTTTTTTTTCTGTGTTTCAACTCCATCCCTGCTGCAGCAGCATAATTTATAGTTGTAAAGTTGATGATTGTTGAAATGAAGCCCATCACTTTGCTCTGTAGGACTTCTGTTACTGTAGTATACACGCCGCAGTCTGCAGCTAAACATAAAACTACTGAATAACTGGTTTAATTAAACATAGTAATGTGACTTTTTAAGAGCTTGACACATCATAAAAATACGTGTAAGAAGATTATTTTAATTAATTTGCATCTTGTGGCATTTGCATGTTTTGCACATATTTACCCCCTATCCTCTGTGTGCTTTCATCAATGCTGCCTCTTTTATTTATAGTGTATTTATAGTTTCATTAAAAATCTTCAAAGTTTTCTACTTGCTAATTGGTGCTTTGCTAGTGACCTTATCAAAGCAATATTAATGAGCAATATGCTGTATGTTTGTGTAAAATATCATGCTTCACAAATTAGCAGCTAATAACACAATCTCATCTCTGTGAATGAAGAAGAATATGTTGTTTTATATTATTAGAGCACACTAACCAGTAATGGAACAATAAAATGTAGCCACCTTGCTTACAGCCAGTTTACATTAAACACATGCTGTCAGTGTGTCATGCAAGCTGCTCTATAGAATGTGTTCTTTTGTCACCATGTGTTTGGTTGTGTGTGTTTATGTGCAAGTGAATGTTTGAGTCTCTGTTTTGTCTGCAGCAAATGTTGCATACTACTGGACCCATCAGCCTAATATTTTCTGTGCAGAGCAGTGAATCACGTTGTTTTTTTAAATCTTGACAAACCTATTTTACTGACTGGTCTGTTTTATACCACCTGCTGACTCCTCACTGCTCTTAACCAGCCGGGAGGGGCCACAAGTCATCGACATCTGCTAGGCTAAAAACAAGGCTTATTTAGTCTGTTGCACACTGCATTTTGGCAGTTTCATCTAATCTTAAACCGGAGCATCTGCAGTTGAATTTCCATACCCGTTATGATCTACTAGGGTTAAAACACAGTACGAGATGAATAAATCTCTGCTTTTGTTATCTTCACTGCCATGTTGTATTTCCATGTAAAAAGAAAGACTGAATGAATCTTGACTCTACCTCTTTAGCAGTTGCTATATGTCGTTCATGTCGTACAATGTGTATTGAGAGACACACTTAATTCTTAACCTGTTTTCATGAAATCTTGTTTGTGAGAGACGTGAGAAATTGAACATGATACTAGTTACTTGTTGGACTTAAATTCAGTTATTGAGGGCGATCTTATCAGCTTTATGCCAAAACATTAACCTTCTGAACAGCCTCAACTTCCACATAGGACATGCAGGCTCTGTCTAAAAGTCTAAAATATTTAGAATTTTGTTTTCCAGGAAGAAGGATCAGGATGGCAAAAACATCTCAAATTTACCAAACAAATAAATGCAGAGTTGGCTTTTTTTTAAATTATAGGCTGAGCTGCAAAGAAAAGATGTTCTGGAATAAGTTAATGCAACCACAGGCCACATTACCAATCTTATTATTTTCACTGTTATGCAATAATAGGAACAGTTTTTGGAGTATATTTGTCACTTGGACAGGAAGTCATTACACCTCAAAATAACAATATCACTGCAGTTCTTTTTCACACCTGATTTGAGTTTTTTTCTAGTAAAATATCAAACATTTGCTGCTTTTCTTTGTATTCTTTGTAGAAAAAAAATATTATGAGATAATAATAGGCAGATTAATTGACAATTATTACTTTTAATCCACATGCAGAATTTCTGTCTGCAAAGTTTTGGCACTGGATGTTAATTTTGTTAAAGGAAGTCTAACGTATCTGTGACTACACTGGAGCTTCTGATGTAACCCACATGAATCTGTGTAATAACATATACAAGAAATTGGGCAAACTGCACAATATTTTAGTCAGCAGATGGTTATATTGAGGAAGTGA
The DNA here is from genome assembly GCA_027495735.1 of Lutjanus campechanus. Classification (NCBI taxonomy): domain Eukaryota; kingdom Metazoa; phylum Chordata; class Actinopteri; order Lutjaniformes; family Lutjanidae; genus Lutjanus; species Lutjanus campechanus. The sequence goes on along the minus strand of JAJHUR010140339.1, from coordinate 32,154 downwards.
CCTGCTTCTGCCCCCACAGGCCAGCAGATGGACAGGATCTCACACACACAGCAGTCCTGGAGAGAGCGCAGCTTCCCAGTACGCACTCTCTCCTGAGGCAGCAACGTCTCCACTGGCTGGGCCACGTCAGATGGATGGATGAATCTCGAAGGACATTCTCTACACGGAACTGTCATCCAGCCGCCCACAGCTATGCTGTAAGAATGTTTGCAAGCAAGACCTCAAGTCCTTCAACATCAACCCTGTCACCTGGGAGGACACCACTCAGGGACGTCTTAACTGGCAGGGCACTCCACAATGTGCTGCTGACATGCGAAACCACCTTGACTCAATACGAGGAAGCAAAGAGAATCAAGAGGAGGAAACAGGAAACTACTACAACATTTACATCATGAGGACCGGCCTACACATGAAACATCTTCTGCTGAGTCAGTCTCTCACAGATTGGACTTCACAGCCACAGCAGACACTGTGCTAAAACCATCGACAGTAAAAGAAGCGGACAGAGCTTCCAGGTCTGAAAAGTAAACCCACTGGGAAATTCCTCAAACGTGCATTCTTTCTAATGGCCAGCTGGTTCTAGTTCTAATATTATGTATGATCTCAGTAAATCGTTTTCTTACAAGTGTATCCTCTTGATAACTAGTTTCAAGTCTTTTTCTATGATGTTCCCTAAGTAAACTATGGTCCTATTTAGTGTGAATTAGACAATAAAGCAGGGTATCCTTTAAGGAGGGGCTACCATGTGACTGACAGGTCATTCTTGAGTGAGTCCGGTGCAACACACAGGAGTCACAAAACTCAGATCAGCATTTATCAAATATGGATCAAGGTTCTGTTGCTACATTGCCTAATTCTTGCTTAAAATGTTTGTAGATACATAATTTGGTGTACAGTTTAGCTGTAATACAAGAAAAATGCGACCAGACGGCTGGGTAATGCCATGAAAGAAACTGAAGATTTGCAAAACTCTTGTGAGATTTGAACGGGTTGTTTCTTTATTGTGCTCATTGCGCAAACTATTCAGGTTTTGTCATAGTTTGGGCTTTTGTTGTTTTCTCTTGTTTCTATTGCTTTACTTCCTGTCTTTGTCTGTTATCCCACCCTTTTGATTTCTGATTGTTTCCACCTCCCCTTGCATAGTTTCCTTCTGTGTTTAGGCTGTCTTTCCCTCTTTAGTCGTCAATTCGTCTTACTGTCTTTGTCAAGTTTGTGTACTTTTTGGATTGTTTTTTCTCACTTATTTTTGGACTTTTGTTTACCTGCTTGCCCTGTGGATTTTTGTTTGCCTGCAGACTGTTTGTTGTTACCCATTCCTGCTTGTCACAAACATAAGGCTAAGTTTTTGACCTTGCTAGAATTAAATAATTTGAACTGCTACTACTATGCCTAACTCTGCATTTGGTGTTTGACAAACCACAACAGTTTTATCATGTAAAAATGCTGTGGTTAAGATCTGGGAAGGTTTAGGGGAAAAAACACCTGGATATGATAAGGGAAAGATCATGGTTTGGTTTAAAAGGACGACTCTTGCAAGATCTTTCGCAGGTCTGCGGTTCCCTTCGAGACGGGACCAGGCGGCTGACATTGTGTTTCCGGTTTCCAACAGAGCCTCCCGAAACTCAGATCAAACTGTAAAAAACTAGTGCTGATCAAATAGATCAATTCTGTTACTGCATTGCCTATTCCTTGCTTAATAAAATGTTTTCAGAAACAGATTTTAATGTACCAGGAAGGACAAGCCAAAACCAAGCTTTGCCCAACTAGCAATACTTCATCCACCAGCTCCACGCAATCATCGGTACTGCATATGCTCTGGTTGCAAAAAACCATGCTGGCGACCACCATGATGCCAAACCCGAGGCTTCAGATCTGTTGTCAGTAAACCAATGGGTAACGTGATGGTAGCTCTGTCCAATGATTCCACTATCAATAGCTAAAAAATCCACGACAAAGCAAGAGAATAATATATGCAAGAAACTGTACCATATTTTAGTAAACAGATGGTTATATTGAGAAATTAGAAAGTGGTCTGCTTCTGCCTCCACAGACCAGTGGTTTTGACTTCAGTAATAGTGTTTTTCTGAGTGGCTGTTCCTGTCCTTTCTTTTAATCTGCCACTGACCCACAACCAAACTTTGTGCAGCTTTGTCTCATTAGATAATGTGTATCTTTGTGTACCACATCCTCAAACATCTGGCTCCATAATTTAAACAGCGTTTATTATTTCAGCTCTAAATTCAACATCATTACCTAAGTCTTTCCAGCTTTTGTTTGGAAAACTCAAGCCGCACATGCATAAAATGCATGCTCCTCTGCACACCAAGACTGACAAATCCATCCATTAGCTCTACTTGCTTACCCTTTGGAGGGTTGCAGGGGGGCTGGAGGCAGATAATTTAAAATTAAAAAGCCAAGCTTTCATACTGTACTAGCTGCATTTTTGAACACACATCATGTTTATACCTGCAGGCACTAGCTCTTGTTTTATGCTGTTTATGTTTCTGATTTATAAAAAAGTGTGCCTGTCTCTGTAAGCTATTCTTAACTTGTGTATTGTTTGTTGAATATTTTTGGAACCCACCACACAAGATGTACTTCTTTGTGGAAAAAATACCTTAAGTTTGTAGAAGTTGATATAGGTTGTTACTCATACGTTCAATTTTAATACAACCAAAAAAGAAAATAAAAAGTAGTAAACGCAATAAACAAGAAAGGAACATAGAAGAAAGAGAAACATCAAAGCAAGAGATAAAAAGAAGGAGAATCATAGACAATTAATTAAAATCATTACCTGAATGTTGTTCTATACCGGTGGGGTTTAAGAAATAATTTAGAAGATTACACAGATTTAGCAGCCAGGGATGCTCAGGTAGGTTCATTTAAAGTTTAAAACTCCTGCTGGCACAGAACCAAAACATAAGTGAATTTACTGGTGCGACTGTCCCAGACGGTAAAAAGAATCTGATCATGAAACTGCAGCAGATGCACTTTTGTGATGAACCAGGCTTGTTAAAGGAGGTTGTTGATGAGGGTCATGACCACATTGTCATACTGTAACAGTCCAGTCAATGTACAGCTCTTTAATCCTTAGATTCAATTTAGTTACAGTTGGTTTAGGGAGCACTCCATTGATATGACACCCAGAAGTATGCTGCCTAATTGGGTGGTGACCAAAAGAAATTATTATGATTTTATCAGTTTGACCAGCAGAATGATTTCTCAAACGCAATATTCCTATAAAGCACAAGGCTGGATTTAGTCTTTTGTTTTCTGTCTGTCGGAAAATCCCATGAAAAGATCAAAACCAACGATGTGGGTGGCCAGGTAGCTCAGCTGCGAGAGCGTTCGCCCCATGCACTGAGGCTGTGAGTCCTCTGCAGTGGCTGTGGGTTCGACTTGCGCCTACGGCCCTTTGCTGCATGCCAACCCCCACTCTCTCTCCCACTTTCCTGTCATACAGTATCTTCAGCTGTCCTACAAATTAAAGGCATAAACACCCCCCAAAAAAACAATGACAATGTGTTAGCAGGTATCTCAAATCTGTCTCCTTTCTTATGTGGGCCAGACTCACACTCAGAAAGCAGTTAAAATTAAGCACAATTTATTAACTGATAATATTAAACAAAGTCTGAAATAACAGTGTTGACCACAAAATTCTGGCCATCGGGGAATTTGCGATGGGCAAGAGAGGCTGCTGTCTGGTCTAGTGGCAGGCAGCAACATGACATCTTAGAGGCAACAGTTAACTGGCATTATACATGAATAAAATATTGATAAACAGTTTAACCGACCAGTATTTTTGGTGCTGACTAGCCAAGATGATGACATTAAATTGTATAATCGTTCCCTACTGGAAACAAACTGGCATGGGATGTGCACAGCCCAGGGCAGAAATACTCTACAGCAGGTCATTAAGACTGCTCAGAATATCATTGGTACCCATGTACCAAGCATCAGTGATATCAGGGAGAGAAGGTGCCCGCGCAGAGCCCAGAGGAAAATAAACGACAATACCCACCTCAGCCACAGCCTGTTCATCCTGCTGCCACCATGCAGAGACTGCAGGAGTATACGCTACCGTCCCATTAATTCCACTCGGCATGGCCCATTTACGCCATTGTTTTGATCCATCCTCCACGCGGTTGCATGCCCCCACTAGCAGTGTTTCAGAAGCTGAAAATTTTGTCCATCCGATTATTACATTTTGAAAAGTGACCGGATTCTCTTTGCCGTTTCTGTGTCTAACTTCCTGCCCACTCAGTCTGCTCTGTATAGATGGACACGGCATCCGACAAAAACAGACTCGGCATGTATTTGAAGCTGAGCGGAGAGCTGCTTCTGGGTTATACCAAGGCACTGCTGGTAGAATCACAAGCATTGTCTAGGATGGCAGCGATCAGCTCCATCTGACGTGGCGCAGCCATGCCTGTTGGTATCTAGCCCTAATTCACCCTCAGCACTCCTCCCTACAAATTAGCTTGTTCTATTTTCTTTTTTTTAAATTTAATCTCTTCTATCAATTCCCATCAATCAATCACAGAGGGAACTAAACAGAAATCTAATTTCACAACCTTGTTGAAAATGATATATAAATCACTTTGTATTGCTCTCGTTGGCTGTAGGTCATTGCATGGCTCCCCGACACGCTGCCAACAATCCAAATATTAATCCTACTTGAAATCTCTCAGGTGGATCATGTCTTTGGACAGTTCACGTCAATTTGCCTCTGATCTGGGGGCTTTTGTCTGCAATTTCCAAAAACCGCTAGGCAAGTGAGAAATCAGGGCTAAAATCCTATAGTCTAAGCTCAGCATTTATATGAACATTTTTGCAACTTGCCAGATACATTAATTAACTCCGTCTCTACATTCTGCTAATGTTTGTTGTTGAAATTTAGTTGTATATAAACATCATTAATAGGAGACAGCATTGACATAGCAGCGTTTTCTGAATCCCCTCCCTGTCTCAAGCATTCAGCGCATTAGATCCTAATTAAGACATAAATCTTTGTCTTTCTAATGTTTTATTTTCAGAGAAAGCCGCAGTAATACCCTAAGACAGCTGTGCACTGTCATTTCTGTATCAAACAGGAGTAAGTGGTGCATTTGTTGGGGACTGTTTCAGTCATGGATTAATACACATTTGGTGTTCTGTAGTGAATCTTTCTGGCAGAAGAACAGTGTATGTTCATATGATTCACTAAACTAAAAATAAACTACAGTGCTCTTGTTTATACTAATGAAGGAACATGCCAGAGTGTATGAGTGTGCGGTTTTCTGACAACACTTGGGTCTTATGGCACAGAAGAACAAGCATGTAAAGATTTGGATACACAGATTATGCTTGTTTGTGGAATCAATTGCATTTTAATTTAGCTCTTTTAACTGGATTTGCTGACAATTAAAAAATACAGTATATCACCAGCCTTAAAGCCAATGCTTTAAGGCGTTTTCTTTTATATTTTTCTTCCTGGGCTGTTCAGACCAGGGACCCTCCAGATGCAGCTTCCCCAGAGGACCAGACTGAGGCCGGTCCTGCAATGTGTCCCAGCTTGCCAAGGTTTATGTCAGCAGGATGGATGCCAGTTTTACCCTCTGCCTCATTCTCAACCCCCCTGGCTTCATCATACATAGAAACAAGCCTTGTACTACTTGTGTTCCTTGTTTTTGTTTTTTTTTTCAAACTGCTGGCTCTTTATTTGAAGCCTGGCAGATGAACTGTGGCCAAAACAGTGCTGTGCTTGATTTCTATGTAGTCAAATCAGAGACAGGAAGTTAGTTGCAGCTGACAATTTACAATAACCAGAATAAAATAAATCAGGTGTCAGCATTTTCAAAAAATACGAGTCAGGGGAAGGATGTGAGTTGTTGCTACAGTACCCTGTACTTGCTTTGGAAGCACTTTTTCCTTCTAGTGACTTATTCTAAAAAAACTTACCACATTTACTTAGTTGCTTGACACATAACTCATAACAAAGGCATGACTTCTAAAAATGAGTAAAAATCAAGGTTTTCTAAACTAAATTAGATGATAGACTAAATGATCTATGAAGCTACCTTATATCTGTTGTAAGATCATTTATATTGATGTCAGGATAATAAGAATCTAATGTCAAATCATATTAGAGATTACATTTATCTTGTATCTTGCCAATATAAATGTCAACCAATGTGGATTTTGTGAGTAAAAAAATTATATTTTTAGATTCAACCTGCTAACAGTGCATTTCTGGAGTCTGCATTCAAGACTGAGACCAGTTTATGGGCCTTAAGACTCTGTCAGGTCATGCTCACTGTTGCCTTTAGTATTTAAAAGTCCAAATATTTTGTATTTGATTCTGTCTTTACATCACCATGTTAAATCTGATCTGATCAGAAATCAGTACTGCATTATATCAGTCAAGAACCTCCCATGCATAAGTATCTTAAGTGAATATATTTAGTATTTCCCATCCTGGAGTGATTTTTTTTTCCTTTTCAGTTGCAGCTTTCAGTCATGTCTCCCCCTCCTCGCCTCTCACATCCATTTTTAGGTATCCACCCCTCCTGTCTTTTACACAGTCCACAACGTCATCAATTTGCTTGTTTTCTTCAGCCCACACAGCAGGTCAGTCTGACAAGGACAAACAAGACGCTGGACTGTGTGTGTGTGTGTGTGTTTGTGCTCATCCTCCATCCCTTTCGTTTTTTATCCGTCAGTCTCTCTTGATGTACACTATGGATGTTATGTATTACAGTTATCTTACATTTTGAAGGGCCAAAAATAAACATTATCATTGATAAAGAGCGCATCATTTCCTGTCTGTCTGTTTAGCCGAGACAATTAGGTTGTGTTTCTAAAAGCAATGAGATTTCACTGATCAGTGTTGGATGAGCTGACCATCTGATAAGGTCAGGCCAGGCTGAGCCAGGCTAGGTCAAAGTCAGTGTTAATTTAGTCATGACTTGTGAGGCACAGGAACAGGCTGGATTTTTAGCAGTAAAATAATGGAATGATGAGAAAGAAATGAAAAAGAGGAGAAACCACAGGCACCAAAGACTTGTCGCCATCCAGGGCCGTTATCATTTATCTGGATAGTATAGACATCTGACTCTAAAATTAATTAGCTGACTGTACTACAAAAATAACCTCAGCAGGCTGCTCCCTTGGTCTTTTAAATTAGCAACATATCTACAGTAATGTGATATGTCTGCTCCAAAAGTTGGTAGACCTTTGTTGTCCATAAAGGGCAAAACATGTCTGCTCAATCAGGGTACAAATGCCTCATTTAAACATATTATAATTTTGTTAGTATTATTATTAATCATAATTCAAGCAAATGAATCACATTTTTGAGGACCTAAACGTACTCCACAACTCACCAACCTTGGCACATGACTCAGTCGTGATGAAAATTTCTGTCTGATATGGGTTTTGGCGAGGGGCGTGGTAAAATGGCTTGGCCACGTTCTCTAGACAGCAGCCCCGACTGCGTGTTTCATGTACATGCACAAAAATCGGTAGGCACACGTATCAAGTGTCAAGGAGCTGAAGTTGTAACTTGATGATTCATGGTCAAATCTGCCCCAAACTTCAAGTTTGATAAAAGTCCCAGCCTGAAGACATCTTCAGGCCAATATTGAGTCGGTGTGGCAAAATGGTTCAATAGTGCCTCCTACACAGCAGCCCCCACGGCACATTTCACCTGCATGTGGGCATTTTTTCTTCTTTTTTTTGACATTTTGCACTTTAAACAATTAATTAATCGAGAATGTGATCAGCTGGTTAACCCATAATGAAAATATTAGTTGCAGCCATAATTCTGTTTAAAATAGGTTGCTTTAACTTTTCATGATAAAATCAAACAAATTAAATATAGGCATATAAGCCCTCTCTACAGCCTGCCTCTATATATTCGAATTTCTTCTGC
>JAJHUR010140339.1:0-24222 GCA_027495735.1 Lutjanus campechanus | reverse complement strand
TTACAGTTATCTTACATTTTGAAGGGCCAAAAATAAACATTATCATTGATAAAGAGCGCATCATTTCCTGTCTGTCTGTTTAGCCGAGACAATTAGGTTGTGTTTCTAAAAGCAATGAGATTTCACTGATCAGTGTTGGATGAGCTGACCATCTGATAAGGTCAGGCCAGGCTGAGCCAGGCTAGGTCAAAGTCAGTGTTAATTTAGTCATGACTTGAGAGGCACAGGAACAGGCTGAATTTTTAGCAGTAAAATAATGGAATGATGAGAAAGAAATGAAAAAGAGGAGAAACCACAGGCACCAAAGACTTGTCGCCATCCAGGGCCGTTATCATTTATCTGGATAGTATAGACATCTGACTCTAAAATTAATTAGCTGACTGTACTACAAAAATAACCTCAGCAGGCTGCTCCCTTGGTCTTTTAAATTAGCAACATATCTACAGGAATGTGATATGTCTGCTCCAAAAGTTGGTAGACCTTTGTTGTCCATAAAGGGCAAAACATGTCCGCTCAATCAGGGTACAAATGCCTCATTTAAACACCTACATAAGAATTAACAACCTCGATCCTCGAGACATCTTATTAGGGCCCAAGCTCCCACAGCAGTGCCAGGGCCCTATTGAAATTGCTTCAATTATTATTATTATCATCTTTATTATTATAATTTTGTTAGTATTATTATTAATCATAATTCAAGCAAATGAATCACATTTTTGAGGACCTAAACGTACTCCACAACTCACCAACCTTGGCACATGACTCAGTCGTGATGAAAATTTCTGTCTGATATGGGTTTTGGCGAGGGGCGTGGTAAAATGGCTTGGCCACGTTCTCTAGACAGCAGCCCCGACTGCGTGTTTCATGTACATGCACAAAAATCGGTAGGCACACGTATCAAGTGTCAAGGAGCTGAAGTTGTAACTTGATGATTCATGGTCAAATCTGCCCCAAACTTCAAGTTTGATAAAAGTCCCAGCCTGAAGACATCTTCAGGCCAATATTGAGTCGGTGTGGCAAAATGGTTCAATAGTGCCTCCTACACAGCAGCCCCCACGGCACATTTCACCTGCATGTGGGCATTTTTTCTTCTTTTTTTTGACATTTTGCACTTTAAACAATTAATTAATCGAGAATGTGATCAGCTGGTTAACCCATAATGAAAATATTAGTTGCAGCCATAATTCTGTTTAAAATAGGTTGCTTTAACTTTTCATGATAAAATCAAACAAATTAAATATAGGCATATAAGCCCTCTCTACAGCCTGCCTCTATATATTCGAATTTCTTCTGCTTAAGTTCACTTCCCTGCATGACATTTTCAAGCTTCCAGGTGAGGCAGACTCATGTCAGGTACCGCAGGTGTCTCTTCCTTCTTCTGTTCAATAACTGCATGAGTTTCTCCCACAAGCACAGCGGTAGACCAATTCTAATGCCAAACGCTCCATGACGCTCCATCCTTGTCAAAGTCCTATCCATCTGACTGTGGGTGGAAACCAGGAGAACACAGCAAGGGAATGTAAACTCCCCAAATCTATCAATCCCACAATCCTTTGGCTGCGAGGCCACAGTGCTGAACACTGAAACACCATGCTGTTCTGACATATGATTTATGGAAACAGAATTTGAAAATGTGTATATAACAACCAGAGGAAAAACAATCCAACTATGCAGAGGCTGGCTTGAACCAATATAGCTGTTCACAGAAAGGCTGAAGTCCAACTGAAAACTCAGACGGAAAACTCTGAGATTGTACAAAAAAGAAAACATGACAAAAACTAGTTTGATTTGGAACAAAATGAATGCCTATGAATGCCAAAAAAAACTATGAGAACATTTATGTTCACAGTGCAGAAAAGCTGACACAAAGACTTAGAGCAGCAATAATTAGTCAGTTTATTTCCTTCAATGTTGTTGTTCAATGTTCTTTTTTTTTCTTTTTTTTGTCGTGGTTGTATTTGTATTTGTTTTAATCAAGCCTTCAGGCAAACATTTTCTCTCCCAGTGACGAAAATGTAAAATTAAGCAACCAGGAGAAATTGACAGCTCCATTTTATCACAAAGAAAGAAATCTTTCTGTCTGAGGAAACAGTTCATTAGACACTGGCAGAAAGAGAGAGAGAGAGCGAGCAGGATGTCTGGTTTCAGATGGATTCAATTTTCACTGTTTCTGATGCCGCTTCATTTGACAAGTGAGATGATATTTAAAGATGCAGTTATTCCAACAGAGGACATTTGTTTAATCATTTAATCTTCAATTATTTTTTTTTTACAGAAAAATACTACATTTTCACTGGTTTGAAACCCTTAAATGTAAATTTTTATCTGATTTTCTTTGTCTTTTATGACAGTAAACAGAGTATCTTTGAGTTTCCTACTTAAGGCAACCTATGCCACTGTACTGACGGCCCATTATTCCGAAAACCCAGTATTCAGAAAAATGTCCTGCTGAACCGAACACCCATTTGTCAGACAGGCATTTTTCCACGAAAACAAACTGCAATTTCTCCAATAATACACTCTCCCTACAGTTGTTAGTTCAGTGACTGTCGGCTCTGTCCATGGTGCTGAATCAGCAGGGGTTTTCCCCTTAATGGTAATTTTTCTGTCCTTATACTCAACGATATATCAAGGAATTTTACTGTTACAAATTTCCAGTGTCAGAATAAAATCAGAACTGAACCACCCAAGAGTTTAGGGTTAATGCTAATCTGACCTAAACCAAACTGTAGGGAGAATGTGTATTTTTGGAGCAACTGGCATTTTTTCAGGATAAATGGCTGGCACACAAATGGGCTTTTGGTTCAATGGGAAATTTTTTGGACCACAGCAAATAGTCATAATTGGGATTTTTGAATAATGAGCTGTTCACAGCAAAAAACAAGACTTTTGAAGGGAAGGTACACAAAAAAAATTCCATATTTTTCTTCACACCTGCAGTGTTATTTATCCATCTAGATAGTTTTGGTGTGAGTTGCTAAATTTTGGACATAGGTGATAGAGTTCAGGGACCGCCAAACAAAGTTTTTGATTGCATGAAGTTTGCAAAAACATTGAACTGTTTGAGATTATTGAGATTTCTATCATTCTTGTAGACAGAGAGGTACAAGATACAGTGTTAACTGCTCAAAATTACATCTTGTAATACATCTAAACCATTTGCCTTTGTCCTAACATCTACAACTGCTTTGCAACTCCAAACATGCACTATGCCAAGCTAAAAAAAGCACCATTCATATTCTAAGTGAGAAATCGATGGAGATGCGCGTGTGTGACAGAGAGGAAATTATGAAGTGAGGTGAGAGGATGATGAATGGAGGCCACTGAAGTGGGTCCCAGGTGTACAGCTGCGCAGCAGGTGAGGACAAAGCCAGACAGGATGATCTGTGATGATGGGAGACAGATGATAGAGCAACAGAGGGAGAGAAATGACACTTTGGGAGAAGAGGAGAGACACAAAACACTGCTGGTGCCGTTGCCCTGAGGATATCTTAATGTAAAATTCAGTGTTATCAGCTGAGACCCATACGGCCATGGCAACAGAGAAATAGATCCCATAGCAACAAATTGAGACCCTTTAGGATACTGATTTTCAGGCAGGAAATCTTCTCTGCGCAGGGAGTGATAATCCAAACATTTGGCATCAATTACAAAACTGTCTCCTCAATAGCTCTCTTATTGGAGAAAATGTGTGTTTTGTTCATCTGAAACAATCTGACAATTCAAAGAAAATTAACCTGCAACTATTCTGATATCTGAATAATTTGTTAGGTCATTTTTAAGCAAAAGTACAAAACATAAACTTGTTTTAGATTCCTAAATGTGAAAATCTGTCCATTTTATTTGTAATATACATTAGTAAACTGAAAATTTTTTGATTTCGGCCAGACGAAACGAGCACTGGTTTCTGGGAAATTTAAGAGGGCATTTTCAAAATTTTATGACATTATACAGATAAAAAAAATTGTTGATGTTCTCTGTAAAGGTTTCTGACCAAAATTAATTTTAAAAATATTGGCATATCGGATATTCCAATATCAGAAATTCCAGTATGGTGCATTTCCAGTGACGATCAAGGACGCCAGAAGGATTTATGTTTCATTTCTGCATCTATTTGTTAAACTAAAATGAACTGAAACTGATTGAGCTCAGTGCACAGGTGCCTAAACAAGAGAAAAACCAGAGCAATGACAGAGGTTCACCTGCGGTTCAGGTAAGGCCTGCATTCTTTTCTCAAGTGGCAACCAGGGCATTAAGGTTCTGTTGTGGCCTGTTAATTGCTTGTATAGCCATAAAGCCTTAGTAGTGATTAAATCCCTGAAAACAAATCATTTTACCAGTACTACGTGTGCTGTGACTCCTCTGATGATTAATGCCTCAAAATTCAATGCGTTTAACATGGCTGTAAACTACAGCAACCATGTTTACTGGAATGTTGCGCCGCCGCAGATCTTCTTGCTCCACAGCTTTAGATCTACTTGCAGGAATGTACATAGCTAACGTTGTTGACATAATAGAACGCAGGTTAAATTCTCAGACACTGATACAAGCTCAATATCATGTAGGACACAAAACCGATTATTTCTGCTCCTCGCAGGGTCACCTAGCTATTCTTCAACATTGAAAGCTTGTGCTTAACAGATAATATGCTGTATAATCTAAAAGCAGCAGCTGTGCAAATGGTAACTCATTTTAAATCGGAGAAAAGCAGACAGGAGCCTAGGAAGACATTTTTTTTATTTTTTTTATTTGCTGTGTATGAGTGAATGCAGGCAAACATCTGTGTATTTATGGCAGCGCTGCTATGTGGCTCATGTGTTAGCGAGAGATATTGTGACTATTACTGCAATTGCCATTTCGATAGCATAGTCCAAACACGCAGTCTACCAATTATTCAACTGAAAAATGAATATCTGAATAAAATGTTCTTTTGCTTTTCAGCAGGGAGAGCCGAGCGCAGAATAGACTGGAGTGTGAAATCCCAGAATTGAAATTCAATAGGAAAAATTCAACTTGTTTGGACAGCCAAAGAGCATTGGAAATTGTGTGTTTACCCACTGTGTAAAAGTTTAATAGCAGGAGTCGATTTGTGCATAGAAATAAAAGCAGAGATCAGTGTGCCACAACAAAACTGAACCAGAAGAGAAGAACAATTTAAGCACACAATATATGCATACATCTCCTGTGCACGCATGCAGGCATACATAAAAGACAGCTAAACACGGATTATACACATGCAAGATTTACTTACATGTGTGAGGAAGACAGGTAGAAAAAAGAAACATAGAAACATATAGACAGACAGGAACATATAGGAGCGACAGACAGATAGCAGCAGATGCCCGAGAGACGTGCTTATCCTTTAAGGTAAAACAGCGCAGACTGGTCATCCAGAAAATAGAAAGTGAAAGGTGTTTTAGAAGGAGACAGTGGATAAAAGGTGATCCTCTCTCACTCTCAATCCCCCAGCGGTCACCCATGCCAAAATAAAAGCTGTCTGAGTGCTGAGGCAGGGTTAGGGACTGCTGGAAAAAAAAACAGGAAAGAAAAAAGAAAGAAAGGGTCGCTCAGTGCTAAAGTGTGTTCATCGTTGACATCTAGAAGAGATTAAAGAAGTGATTCTTTTTAGCTATTGTCCAATTAAAGTGAAATTATGCTTCAGGCCTGGAATGACAAGCCAAGAATTAACCCAATTTTCATTTCCATTTATCACACTTTTTTTTTTTTACTGTGTGGTTATCTAAAAATCAGAACAGATCTAAAAGATTTTTAGATGAAAAGTGAACAAACAATGACTTACTTCAGATGTGATTACATGCCACAACATTAAAACCACTGACAGGTAAAGTAAATAACATTGAATATCTTGTTACAACGGCACCTGTCAAGGGGTGGGATATGTCAGGCAGCAAGTGAACAGTTCTTCAGTGAGTCAGTTCTGCAAGTTGATGTGTTGGAAGCAGGAAAAATGAGCAAGTGTAAGGATCTGAGTAAATCTGACAAGGACCACTGTGACAGCTAGACAACTGGGTAAGAGCATGTTTCAAACATTATAGGGTGTTCTTGGTAATGCAGTGGTTAGTAGTACCAACCAAAATAGGTCCAGAGTAGAACAACCAGTTAACCAGCGACAGGGTCATCGGGGCCCAAGCAACAGTGATTCACATGGGGCGCAAAGGCTAGCCTGTGTGCTGTGTAGCACAAACTGCTGAAAGGGTTAATGCTGGCTATGATAGAAAGGTGTCAGAACACACAGCACATTGAAGGTTGCTGTGCTGTTAAAAATTTATTTCATTGTAAGTTGAAGTAATATAATGTACAGAGTCTCATTCAGCTTTCTGCTTTAGTGATGGCAGTCTACTTTTGTGGATTATAACAACTTGAAATTACATCCCGTTCCTTTAGTCTGCTATTCTTATGTCAGTAAAAACACATCACTTAGGTTTCTCTTCGTATTGTGCATCTGACTTAATGATGTCCACGTCTTTTTCAGATTTTCCTCCCTGCAGTTGAGCTGCCATTTTCTCTTTGTGACTCAGATAGAAGTTAAGTCTAATGCGAGATAAAAATATGTGTTGCGATCAAATAATGTATTATGTTAGATAAATAGATACGTAAATTAGTATTTGCGTTGCTTAGGTTTTTCTAAACTCCCTGAACAAAACTAGCTGTTGTTAAGTCAGGCTAACATTAAGTCATGTTATCATTAGCAATTATAAAGATACTGTAAAGCGACAATAAATGCGTGTTTTGAGTTTGTCACGCCATTGAAACATGTTATTAACCGCTCAGCCACATTTGAATGATTAAAAAATTGCTAAGTATATAAAATTAGGTCTCAAAATCATGAAGAATTTACAGTTTTCTCTGCTCTGAAACACTGGGGGGGAGTTATTATTTATAATAACTTAACTCACAAGTAAACTGGGAAGAAACTGTTAAAAACAGAAACAAAAAGTTACTAGATGGCAGAAGGATACGTTACAAAAAAAACTGAAAGTCGGCCATGTGATGAAGCAGGTTTGTTGTGGGGAGTGAGTCTCTTCTGGTGCCAGCACACTGCTGCAGTTACAGACCATTTGTTCATACAATAAGGGGTTAAGCTACTTTTCTCTGCAGTAACGATAAGCATATAATAATAGTTACTCAAAGGCTGTGTATTGTGTTCGCTGTCATAGAGGAGAAATAAGACCCTGTTCTTCAGTGTTACTGCAGCATACTCCAGGCATTCTTCACAGTGTTGTGTGAAACACTAACTTACCACAGATAGCCTAAATGCTACCAGCAGAAACACTGAGCTAGCTGACTGAGAACCATAGAGACGATGGATAGTGAGGGTCATTCAAAGAATTGGATATACTTCCAACTCCAGCAGTGAAAAGTGCAGCTGAAGGCTACAGGTAGGCTACACTGTGTCATCTTTGAAGGGTTTGGGGTTTTTTGTTTTTTTTCCCCCCAAACAGACTTGCACTGCACGCATGCAAGTACAGCAGGCAGAGAACACAATCGTTGATCCTGCCTTTTACCTCAATTATTAAAAAATGAATGCTCATCTAGACACATTTTGATTAAATACACCCCTATATTGTTTTCCATTGATGTTTTAGGGCAAGACAAGCTCATAGACAGCAGATTTTCCAATATTAAAAAGTATTTTCATCGAAATTATTTGCAGTTGACTAGGGCTGATGGGAAAGTTTTAAACTAAGTCAGAAGCCAACTTTATTCACAAGAAAAGCTTCATCAAGCCCAGTCTGACACCTCAGCTGGCGAACAGATGTCTGCTTCTTGTCCTTCATCACAGTCTTTCCTGTCCTCACAGCAGGTGGTTTGCATGTTAGAAGATGCCTTTTCTTCTCATATATAGGACACTTCTGTTTGGGATATGTTGCATATTTACCACAGATTTCCATTGAGACAGCAGATTTCCAGCCAAAAACAGCCAACCAGCAGATGGTTTTCTATCAGGCCACTCATATACACCTGAATAATGACACATGCTGCTGGATGGATAATCATAACACTATCAATTCTGTATGCCAGCAAACAATTACATTTTCTATTCATCAGAATCAAAACGCATTGCTTGTCCAGACAGAGAGATTCAGCCTGGGGACAAAGAGAGATTGAACATCAACAATGGGCAGACAGACACATGATGTAAGCTGTGGATTATGATTTGAATAATTGAGGGCCCTTATGACCTCTGCTGGTGTTTCACATTGCATACTCATTGATCTGGATCGCTGAGAAACAATAAATAAACATAAAAGTGTGACATTCAGGCCGGTTCTCTCTTTCACTCTCCGACTGAAATGTCTCTAACTCTTCCTGCTGCGTTCTTCATTATGGCTGCTTCAAAGTAAATCAGTGAAGCAAAGTGACTTTCCAAGCCCCTCTTTCTCCCGGTGGGGATTCTGCAGAAATTAGATTTTTACAGAGCAAAGGTTTCCTATAAAGGAATAAAAAGGCTGTTGTTTGTCATCTCTCATTATGACAGACGCATTCAGTCTTTTCCTGGTGTGACATGTTGTTATGTTAAGCAAAGCGGCGATCAGTGTTGCCGTGTTATACATGTAAATACTGTCACATTGCAGAAGTGGAGAGGATGTTTCTTCAAAGCAGAGCTGGGATGCCTACATCTAATGAATAATTTACAGCTACGAAGCAAACATGACGTGTGCAGCGCTCAAATATAGGTACGTTGAATGAGAGCGCACGTACGCACACAGTGAGGAACATCTGGGAGTGCAAACATTCAAAAGTGAGAAGATGTATAATACATGTATGCAAATCTCATTTGTGCAGCAGAAGACACGTATGTGCACCTCTGAACTCCTCTTCCATATGCAGGCACAACTGGCGATTAACAATTCCAGACGTGCACCGAGTTTAATTGCGCCTGCAATGGCTCATTTGACAACTTAATTGTGGTGTTTCTCTAAAATTCGCGAGTAAAACAATTTCCCAGTGGTGTGAAGTAAACACTGGTAGAGGAAGGTAATTCTATTCTCCTCTCTGTGGTGCTCCTTGTCACATCTAGGACTATTATTAACAATTATTTGAATTATTGATAAATCTGTTTATTTAGTCTATGGGATGTCAAAAAACTGGGGGAAAAAATGCTTATCACAATTTCCCAGAGCCACAGCTGACGTCTTCAAATTCATTCGTCTGTCCAACCAAAAGTCCAAAACCCAAAATGACAAAGAAAAGCAGCAAATCTTTATATTTAAGAACTGCACCTTCCTCCTCAATTATAAATTCTGTATATGGGACGGTCTACTTATCAGTTTCTGATCAAATCCCACATGGACGATTTGTTTGTGCAGTTTGGACAGTATTTACAATCCATTTTTTATCAACATCAACAAAAGTTGGACGGCGATTACATTTACATGCACTCGTCTACCTGCGGAATCATATACTGGTTTGGTTGAAAAGTAGTGGAAAGATTAAAGAAGAATTAATGAAATTTTGACAGTGATCTGTGACCTTGAATGTCCTGATTTTCATTTTTAAGCCTGTAGTTTCAAATAATGTTGGTTTCGTTACCCCTCTCAGAGTAAACAGAATATCTTTGGGTTGTGGACAAAGCAAGACATTTGCAGATGTCTTCTTGGGCTGATTAACATTTTTCACATTTTATGGATCAAATAACTAATTTATAATTCCAGAAAATGATCGCTAGATTAATCAACAATGAAAATAATTATTAGTTGCAGCCCTAAATTACACTGTGGTTTCACTGGTCTAATGCTCATTTCTGAAGCAAAATTTAAGAATTTAAGAGCTTATCAGCCAATGAGAAAAGTGAGGAATTATCTGCGGTCATGATATAGTACAAGACAAATTATCACTGCATCACATAGGGTAGGAAACTGCTGCTACGCTGCCATTCCTAATGGCCATTCCCCTGTCAGTTATGACACAGAAGGGATGCTCCTATCAGCTGGTGTGTTGTCATCACACCACCACAAGTTAGAGTATACCCTTATCAGGGCAAACCCAAGGACAAACAGTTTATCACCAAGTATTGATCACTATTGATGCACTGAATAATCCAGCGAATTACATCATCTTAGAGACAATCAGGACTAGATTTCATATTTGATTCATGACCAGTATTGACCACAACTATTGAACCAATTCAACCGCTCTTCATTCTTTCAGCACCACTGGCCTCAGAACAGATTCATTGCCTGTAGTCTCTAATATTTCCCCCGCTCCTCCTCTCCCTTGTCTCTCCTCTACAGGCCTCCCCTCCTTCCCTCTCTTCTCACAAATGCCCTTTGAGACAGGCACAGAGATCTTTATTCATTATCATAATCCCCTGGTCATGTCTCCTGAATACATTGCCATTTAAAATCTAACATGCATGCATGCTCCGTTATAATAAGCCATACCCTAAAACAAAAGCTAAAATTATCCGAAAGAGAAGCACGTTCTGAAATGTGGCACGTTTTCTTTCTAAAATCTAATCAACAGTTATAACCGTGAATGAACTGAATAGTCTGGTTCAGAGGAGTGCTGAAGGCGCTTATTAATCAGGGAGTTTTTCAGGATGGAAGATTCGGGCAGCTCAGTGATTTTCTCTGAGTTATGAGAGGAGCGAACGAGGAATGAGTCTCCATATACTGTGATACGGTTTGTAATGATCCCAAATGATTTAGGGTAATCTGACATCACATCCTCACTCCCCAGCAAAAAATCTGAGAGACCTCAGTTGTTATGTAGGTCCCTGAATTCAGCAGGGCAGAATATTACTCCAGCCAAGAACTTTTTATTAGCAACCTGAACTCTGGTGCAAGTCAAATGAATGAGGAATATAGAACAGGTAGATTTCCCAAGAAAGACATGGTTTAAGACATGATTTTTTGAAGTATACTTTAAACTCATCAGTATGATACGTCGAGGGGCGGTGACAAAATGTTGGTATGTGATGAGACACCAAAGTGCATCAGCAGCTGTATGCTACACTGCCAGAAAGCCTCTTTTAACAGAAAACACTTGGGTAGGTTTAGGATAAGACCACGTTTGGTGCTAGAATAATGTACATCACAGGACGTCCTGTTTGCATTTGAGCCATCCATCCACCTCACCCCCTCTAGACGCGGACATATCCTTCTTTATAGTACGTCAAAAGCCTGGTTTGTCTCGTAAAGCTCTGGATGGGTTTACACTGGAGTCACTTGAAAGCCTGGTGCATCTCTTTCAGCTGCTAATGGGCATGGTTGACAAGCTGGTGACAAAACGTTGGCATTTGATAAGTTGGGAATGAGAACGTGCTGTACTCTCTGATCAGGAGAAAACTCCAGAAGCGATGAGAGGCATTGCGGAATCCTCTCTGTCAGCCATGCAAGAACCAATTCAATTTGGCCAGAGTGCACATCTGCATAAAGCGAAATGATTCTTTCCACATGTCATGTTCATGCTGTGCACTTCAAGCTACCCTGCCCCAGCATTCACTGTGCAGCCAAGTGCTCACTTCTTCATATGAAATTAATGGAGATGGAATTGGTCACTTGCCGGGTCATGTCGGTGTGGTTTCACTCTGCAGGAAGCCGCCATGGTTGCACGCGGTGGCTGTGATTGATTCATTTTGAAGACGGTGTAATTTGTGACACCTCAGCTACAATCTCTGGCACAGGGACATGTATCATACTTTGAGTACTTTAAATAGCTATGAGAGTAAGGTAATGGCCCGAGGCAGTTCAACCTGCTCAAAACCACCTATGAATTGCAAGCAGAGCCACAAGGACATTCAGTGCATTCAGGGCTTAAAAAAGACCTGAATGTGTTAGAATCGTCTTCTAGTGGAACATATCCATTTCCCATCATCAGGTAAAATATTAATATGGATGTACAGCATGGTTCTGATGTGATGTCATATGCATGGCTGTAAATTAAACATACAAAATAAGAATGGTTGTGTAGATGAAAAACTGATGTAAAGGAAAGCTGTGAAGCAAATTTGTTTTATTATAGATTTTCCCTCTGTATCTGTCTCCTGAATATGAGTCATATATGCCCATTTTCTTTACCTATTTAGTCATTATATCCACATATAATGTATGTTACTGATGATTATTTATCAAAATATATGTGATAGCACCAATAGCTATATCTGCAATACATCCCTAAAATTGTTGCAATATTAATAGAGATATTTGGTTAAAAAAAAAAAAAAATATTGTGATATTTGATTTTGTCCATATCCCCTATTTCAGCCCTACTTTATATACTTCAGAGTAGTTTAATCTACATCAGTATATCATATCCTATAAGATCATCACTTTTGGAGAATTTATGGTAGTTATTTTAGGGAAAATGAGTATGATATATATCATCATATCATATATCACAGCATAGCGTAATTGTATTGGGATATTACTTATATTATATCAACATACCTATCTCATCATCATGGTTAATGTTATTTAAAGTTAAAGTCTTTTTTTTTTTTGTCAGTTACATCTACCTTTTGATTATTTAAGTATTAATACTGACTGGAGCTCAACCAATAATCAGTTAAATCAAATATTAGCATATTGTTGATATATCAGCATATATCTACCATTTGTCAGTTAAATGAAATGCTAATGGAATGTTTGACGTCATTTAGAATCAGTGTCTCAATTATAACTTTTACACCAACAGCAAAATATATTGCTTAAACATATCACGGTCAAAATCATGACCGATATATCAAAACTCCCAAATACTGATGTCATCCTCAAAAATCTTGTATCCATTAGGCTATGATAAAATAGAGATTTAAATATTGAATATATTCTACTCATGCTATCCTTTACTTTTTGAAATTGACTCAGCTGCTGTCTTTCCAGGGAATAATGTTCCATTTTCTCGAACAGCAAAGCATAAAATGAATGGTTTGACATAAAGGAGCTGCAGACATGCCGCATGAGTTCTACGGCTCCTCACTTGAATCTGATTTAATTTGATTTTGCAGAGCTGGGTTAGCTTTTACCTTAGTTTGGTTTGGTTTTTCATTGGTTTGAAATACGGTTAGTATAGCAGCTACAGTGGCTCAAGCTGCCCCTGCTGCCAAAGTGGCCCTGGACCAAATCAATAAATAAAAATTACACTGTTGTTGATGCTGCTGCCACTGATGTTGGTGCTGTGCTTTTTACATTATTAGTGAGAGAGTTTGCCAGGCTCCTGTTTAACAAGCAATGACATAATTTTTAGCATTGACATTTATTTCTTTCAATGACTGATTGAAAAGCTGCATTTATACTTTCTTTCTTTATATTTATACTTTTCTCTCTTTTCTTACTTTGTGCAACACAAAACAAAAACAAAATGTCTCCATCCTGCTTGTGTGGTGTAATCCAAGTGTCCATGAGCCGTGACATTAAAAATGAGGCTGGATGGAAGCAGGATGGAGACATTTTGTGTTTGTTTTGTGTTCTTTTTTTAACGTTTTATCCGTGGTCACCGTTCACTGCCATGGTACTGGATGAGGCTGCTACCCTGTTTCTCCTAAAACTCCAGGATTGTTTTGTGAACTGAAGATCTTCACCCATCATCACATCGGCATAGTGGTGAGTACATACTGAGTGGATTATCTAAGAGTGGAATATCACTTTAATATCGGATGGAAAATCAGAAAAAGTTGAGCTTTCAGTTTCAATATTCAAAACCAGGCAGGATTGGAGGTTCTTAGGGTATTTTTTTTTTCTCTCCGCCCCACCTACTTGCATGTGTTGTAGGAAAAACAAACAGCAATTAAAAAATGACAGTGTTGTTTACGGGTAGCTGCACTTTTCAATGCCAATGTCAGATGTACATCCAATTCTTTGATTATCCTCACTGTCATCGCTTATGAATCATGACATGTTTAATCTAGGGCTGCAATGTCTATAAAATGTCAGAAAATAGTGAAAAATGCCCATCCCAGTTTTTTAAACTCCAAACTTATGTCTTTACATGTCTTGTTTTGTCAGTCTAAATCCCAAAGATATTTAGTTAATAAAAAGTGAGAAAAAGTGAGATATTTGCATATTTGAGAGACTGAAAACAGCTTTTTCTGCCATTCTGCATGTAAAAAAAATAATAAAGTGAGTTGTGAGTTGCCACGTTTACTTGCCTGACATGGCATTTTCTTTGCCCCGGACCAGCGGGCAAGGCTTATTGTTGAGCCCTGATATTTATATTGGTCATAACTGGTTCTCAATAATCTTGTAATTAGTATGGAGTGGAGTGCATGGAGTTTACTTTTTATTTGGTGTCATGATGTTTGTCATCACTGTCAGTGTCTTGAACACTTCAGATGTGATTTTGTGAACATTTGAACATCTTATATGTATTCATGCCTACTGGAAACTGTTTATAATGGAATAAACCAGCTGCATTTTGGACCTCATTGCTACTGTGTTTATTTAGTGATGTATTTATGACTGGTTACTTTATCTGGTGCGGTCCTGTGTAACAGTAAATCAAGTGCTTGTTGAGTTGGGATAATTTGCCTTCTCTGCCAAGCTTCCTACACACTGAAAAGACTCCTAGCACTCTGCAATCTTTCAAGGAGTATGAGGCTAAGTACACACACACAGTCATGTCACGTACACTTTTAATGCTGCACACGCACACACAAATCTAGTACTTGGCCTGTCGCCAAGTGCAACTCTTGTGATTTTGTGTTTGTGTGTGTGTGTAGGTTAAAAAACCTCGACAGGGAGGGAGCCGTCTATAAGGGAACTCCTAATCGCCAACACAAAAGGCCTCTCTATTGGTCTGCTGCCATCACATTTCACTTTGTGTATAATGTAATCTGTTTAATATCCCGGTCAGTCCTTTCAACCCCAGGAATGCTTAGACAGACGTTTTCACCATAATTGCCTCATAGATCAGGTCGGCTGCGTGGGGCCACAGTATCCAGGTGCTGTACATCAGCTGATCACAGCTTCAGATAAGAGCTAACCCTGCCTCTCAAGGTGAGTGCATGTAACAGTGGGTGGTGTGTATGTGTGCATATGTGTGTGTGTCTACTTGGATTCAGCAGAGACGGTCTTATCCATATAAAACAGCTGTACCATAGCTGCTGCTGATGTCGGGCGCTCTTAGGTCCTCCTCGCCTGCCTGGTTTGATAAAAACTCAACTCTGAGTTTGTTTGTCCATCATCTTAAATGCTTTTTCTTTGCCAAGTTCAGCCTCTTCGTGCCACTCAGGACCAGTGATGTCATGACCTTTAACCTACAAACAATTCTTGTCTAGGCATCACAAAAATCATTTTTACAGAGAATACCAATGAGAAGTCCAGGGCAGAGTTTAGTCTTTGTTCCACAGGCTGCAATTTTCTTGATTAATCGTT
Source organism: Lutjanus campechanus (assembly GCA_027495735.1). NCBI lineage: Eukaryota > Metazoa > Chordata > Actinopteri > Lutjaniformes > Lutjanidae > Lutjanus > Lutjanus campechanus. The sequence goes on along the minus strand of JAJHUR010140339.1, from coordinate 8,884 downwards.
CAATATTCTATAAACTGTCAGAAAATAATAAAAAATATAATTTACAATTTCCCAGAGCCTGATGTGATGCCCACACACTGCTCAATTTGCTCATTTAGCAGTCAAAAATCCCCAAATAATGATTATTTTCATTGTCAATTAATCTGTCGATTATTTTCTTCATTAATCAATTAGTTGTTTAGTCTACAAAAATGTCAGAAAAAGGTGAAAAATGTCAAACAAATGTCTTGTTTTGTCCATAACCCAAAGATATTCAGTTTACTGTCACATGAGAGTAAAGAAAACAGAAAATATTCACATTTAAGAAGCTACCAATTAATCAATTATCAAAATAGCAATTAATTTGATAATCGATTAATAATCAATTATTCGATTAATCATTGCAGTTGTAGTTGTGTCTTTACCTGCAGAGAACCTGCCCTCTGCCTGTACTATCTTATTTTTTTAAGTTTTGCAGTTTTCAGGACATTTCTTGCAGTGGTGTGTACCCCGCAGCCAATAACAGTGTGCAGGTTGAGAGGTCAGGACTCTATAAAACATAGAGACCAGCTACCACATTGCATTCTCCGTTTTTCCTCTGCTCTCTGCCTGTGAGAGCTGCAAAGAGAGCTACACACAGCAGAAAATAATGTTTTATTTCTCTGATTTACCGCTTTGTTCTCACCACACTGCTTCCTCACTTCATTCACTCTCCAGCTCTCTTAACCACCACTGCTGTTTCTCTTTCACTAAGCCAGGGAGGAGGGGCAAACTTTGAACAGTGCATTTACAAACAGCAACCGACAAATTAATTTTTCGACTGTTGACTAACAAATGAATCCACCAATCATTTCAGGTTGACTTTGTACAATATACACTCCAAGCATGAGACTGTCTTTTAGGCAAACTTTCTTTTAGAATCTGGGTCTCATTTTCATAGTTTTTGCCATCATTCCGTTTCTTGTTCTTTCAGGTGTTAATGATGTGTCAAATACCCTTGGCCTTACTCAGTAAAATTGCCTTTTAATGTTAACCCTCAGCTAGACTGTCAGCTGACTCTCATCAGACTACCTCACAACTTAAACACAGAGAATCACGTCACTAAACCAATACATTGATTACTAAACTTGTCTGCAACCTCAAACATAACAAGGACAATTGACCAAATATTAATAACAGCTCTCAGTATAACAAAATATCATTTCATTGCACCACAAATTACAGCCCCCTAAATGACCATAAAGTTGAATCACCACCTCTCTCTCTAACAATTTCAACCAAAATTGATCATTAAAACCTTAATGAAGGTAGAATTTAGTGCAGGGTAAGTGCACCTAATAAACTGGCATCGGAGTGTACTTTTTCTGTGCAATGAAAAATTATAAACAACATTTTAGGTGAAGTCACTTTTGGTTTCAGCTCTAAATAATACTTGGTTTAAAGTTTCCATTCATTGTTTATAATGGTCTGTTTTTTGTACAAATAAAAAAAAATGAATAATACAGCAACCCAATTAATAATACACAACCTTGGGCCGGTTTGCAGCATTTCAATTGCTCCCAAGATCTCAGCAATTTAGTTGGTGACAAAAAACTTAAACACAACAAAAATGTTAACACACACACACACACACAAATAATTTGGCTTTAACACTAAATGGTTCCAACTTGTGAACTGCTTATTGCCAAGAGACCATTGTGGGGCACAACACATAACACCTCAGCTACACTGAGAGCTGACTGGGCATTTATGGCCCTCTTTTACATTTTAATGCGTCTTTAAAAACCCCAGGATGGTCACTATCCAGACTGAGCCAGAATAGAACAGGTGGGCTATTACACTTAAAACCCAATTCATTAAGGTGGTAATCCAGGGGATCTTCATTTCTTGAATCTCAGTTTCTAGAACTAAGGTCTCGTTGCTCATTGTGGGTTTTTTTTTGTTTTTGTTTGATTGTTTGTTTTGCTTTACGAATCTCCAATATTACCTGTCAATCAGTAATGTGATGGATTTTTTATGGATTTTCTTTCGATGAATTTCCAGTAGGTATCACTGATTTGTGTGTTTGGCGCAACAACAAATTAGCCAGTGGTTGTGTCCTAACATAGCACTGAAAGTACTGAGGTCACAAATAACTTGTGTGATTAAATCAACAAATCAGAGAAATGTGAGCCAATTTGTACTGAATTTACCATCTGAAAGGTGAAGTGCACTCTATTTTGGAATATTTACCACATGAGAAAGACGTGGATAGAGGTCTCATGGGTGTAATAATCCAGGCATTATTACTCAGTCATCAGTCTTTCCCACAGGTCCAGATCACTGTGACATACAGTAACTGCTTTCTTCAAGCTTTTTAAACCTCAGCATTTCATTCTGCTCACTGGCACCGTCTAAAATGAAATTATTTTAGTCCAGAGAGACATAACCCTGCTGGAACAGGGTCAGCTTGGGATTTCACAGGTTTGAAAACTGTATAAATCAGGCCTCAGCTGACTCACTGCCAAGTTTTAAGGACGACCTTGGGCTAAGCATGCTGTATATGTAGAAGGTATTTAGCTGAATCTGTGCAGCTGCAGCCACAAATATAAAACTGAGCGGAGAGATGAAGTGAGGATAATTAAAAAGGATAAATAAAAAGCACTTCAGCAAATGTTGGAACATTTGCAGCCTTTACAATACACTGTATGTGATTACACTGCATGAGAGAAAATTTCACATAAAGTGGAAATATGGTTGAGAGGAGAAGCAGCAAGGCAAAATTAATAATGTGGGCATCCATGAGTGATAAAGCTATTGAAAAGAAGTATGGACCAAAAGGCAAATAATGAAGAAAAAGTAAGAATGCATGTGTCTGTGAAAAGGAGAGGGGAGAAAAATAATACACCATTAATTATACACTAATGCTGGAGCAAAGCACTGACCAACCACTGAACTCCTGCAGGGAGAAACAGGAATACAAACACTTCTTTCTCTTCTTTAATCTCTTTCTCTTATTCATTAGAGCTGTTTCAGTCTTCTTCTCTCTCATTTTCTTTTCCTATTTCAATTTTCCCACTTACCTTCAACTCTATTGTCACTTTCCTGAATTCCCTCTGCAAGTGCTTCCCTCTATTTGCATCACTCATTTCTTTCTTCACACTTTTCTAAGTGTCTGTCCTCCTCTGTCTTGCTCTCATGTTTCTCTTGCCTCCTTGTCTTTCTCAATCCAGTGTTGAGAAGGTTAAGCTGAAGTACTCAAAACGCCCCAATACCCCAGCTCTCCCACACATACACAAGACTGCATGCACACCATCACACACCAGCAAGTACTAATTCCCCAAACCCATTGAGATTTCCCTTTAAAGGCTTCATCTACAAAGGCTCAGACTGAGGAGGTTTCTCCATCGAAAACACTGCCTGACTGTATCACAATCGCAGCAACCTTGAGAAAACTAGTTGTTCAAACATCAAGGTGAAAGAAGCTGTTGCTGCATTCTCAATGAAGCCCCGGTCCAAGTCCCTGGACATGAGAGTTGATCTGAGAGGATTCGGGTGGATGTTAGCAAGAAGGAGGGGAACAGGATCGAGGAGCCCAATAGGTCAATCAAAGGATGACGTGGAGTTAAGGATCAGCATTGTCAAGGACTTCCAACTGTCGAGTGAAATCAATTTCTGTGGGTCCAGGCATGTCAGGTCGAAGGAAGTTTAAATCGACAGCTCCACTGTGGCACAAATCAGCAGAAACTCGCAGAACTGCTGGTTTCTGAGTTTTTGCTGGAAGGACTGTGGAGGCACCCAGCTGTGAGGGATTTCAATGCTTGCAACTGTACTGCTGACTCATAGCTGAGACTTGGCGTTATACGAAATATTCATATTAATTTGATTTATATTTTCTTTTTTTTTATGGCCTTATCATGAAGATGCTGCCATTTTGAATGCATGTGGTTGAGGATTGATTAGACTCTGAATATGTCTAGATTCTTATCAAACCCTCATTTAGATTATTGCCATATTATTTAAGAAAAATGCCATTCAAAGCTTGGGCTACTTTTATTTTCAGTAGATTTTGATTTCCTGGTCACATAAGCATTTAAAATGGTAAATGGTTTTGCATCAAATTCAATTAATTTTATTGGAATTGCAATTATCTTTTAGGTCGAGTTTAACCTGGCTTGACAGTGCTGATAAACGAAATGCCGGAGTACAAAACAGAGGAAGTTTTTATAGGTTGTGGGTTTAAAAAAAAAAATCCAGATATTGATCTTTCATTATATACCTTTTTCCATGGATGCGAGATGCTTTAATGCCATTAGTCTTGTGTTAGGATTAGGAAGCTTTCTCTGGCCACAAAGTGCAGAAAGCTGGAGGCCGCAGATGAGAAGACATACAGAGACCAGTACATAATTTATTAACACATCCCAAAATGAGCTAACACAGCGGGAGAATCATGTTGGAAGAGAGGGGAGCGTCTCTGAGTGGAAATATCTGTTCTGTTGGAGGTGATTTAAAGACACAGCGGATCGCTGCTGTCTACTTACAATGTAACTCAGATCATCTGATCATGCTGTAGAATAAATTCTTAATGTAAACATTAATATTTTTAATAATGCACCAGGTTAGAGAGTTCTTTGCACAATGTACAGCATTAGTTCTGAGAATTTCTTTCACATCCGAGCAAAATTAGTATTGTACCTGAAATGTCCCAAAACAAATCAATATTGAATCAAATCAGGAAATTAGTGGAGCAAATTAGTGATAATACCCAGCTCTAGTGTAGTGTTGTCAAAAATGTCAGTGTATTTATAAATATCAATACTGAATATATGAAATGCTTTCAAGATTCTTTGTTCACAGTGTGGATACTCCGTACCAGCCACATGAGGTGACACACACAGACCGCTGCAGTAACCACACAGGCCCGCCTCCTCTCCCTTACTCACAGTGCTGCCTTCTTCTCATCACTCGTCTTATTTGCATTATCTGTTGTCATGTTATAGCCTTGTTATATTTATCTTTTAGTAAAATATAAAATTTTACATCCTCAATGTTGAGTCATTTTCCTGTGGTATTGAAAATGGTAACGCTTCAATATTTTTCAAGGTATTATATCAAAATTAGAAATTCCAGTATCATGACAACACTGCTCTAGTGTTACACATCATACTTTTATTTAACTCCTCTGATGGAGTACAGACAGCTACTGTATAAGACATGAGTTGGTGATACAAATATGCCTCTTCAATAAACTGTGTTACCTTATTAGTCACATTAGTGACTGAGCTAATAGGCTTGTTAACTGACAGTTAGCAATAGCTAGCTCAGAGCTTTTTTTTCTTACTTTAAATTATTATTCAATAAAATTATGAACAATCCTAAGAACATGGCGCCAGCGGGGAGTAAATTAGCACTAAAGAGAAAATAGAAGCTCAGAGAGCTATGTGTCACATAACCCATATGGGAGCCCTACTCTTTTCCCATTAGTTCACAGACCTGGGACCCCTAGGGACTTGAGGATGTGAGTTTCAAAGTTGGACCCGTCTCATTAGCTATCATTAGTTGTCTCTGGGGCATTATGACAATGACTGGGGACATCAAAAACACTGCGTTCTCATAACATGTTGCAGCAAATGCAGGTCAAATCTCCTCTGTCAGGAGAAAACAAGCAAGAATTCATTAGTGTGTTTCTTAACAAATACCCATTTCCTTTAAACCCTGGAAGCAGTTCCACTTTAGAGACTGATTTTAAATACTCAACTCTGAGTGAATACCAATGTAGTGAATGGGAGAGTTTCAGTCAATATTGTTGGTCAAAGTATGATCTTCAGTGGACATGTCTGGTCTGTAGCTTATTAAGATTCACAGACCAACCCCAGCTCCACCTCTCGACTCTCCACTACCTACACAAGACTTGGCCAGGATTGTTTCTTTGACTTTGGCTAATACAATTCCAATATCTGAGGGCACTTAAAACCTGATTATGCAGCTCTGGCTTTCCACAACACAGCCTGACTGTCTGATGCTAAGTAAGTAAAGTGATTTGCTCCTGAATTAATATAGTCGTTGAATAATCTAATTAGAATGCAGTTACAACGACTGTCAGACTCTGTTAGACTTTCCTCCCTTTGGTCCCAGAGGACAGGAGGTTGTAAGCTGCCATAAGACACAGAGGGAAAGGCAGGGGTATTAATCAAACACACACACCTGCATTTCATCAGTGTATTTTTCATTCTTAGAAGGATGGATGTAAATCCAAACGTACTTAATAGTTGTTATTTATAGTGTGGCATTATTGTTACAGTGTAGCTGAAAGGGTTCAAATGTCCCACGACTTCTATGAATCACTGCATCATTACCATAAATAAGTACATTCGTCATTGTTAGTAGTGTGCAGCTAAATTTAAAACGAGCCACTGTCTCTTGTGCTGTCCTGACGTATGAAGCCAATATTAAGTGTGAGGGTTCTTTACTATTGAGACCAGGCCCCAAATCAGCAAGTTTGGGCATTTAATCTGCCCTGAAATTCCATGTGTTTTGATTTGTTAGTAAGTCAAACCATGTGCACAAGATGCAGGAAGCTAAAAGTTTATAATATCTCCTAAAATCTCAAGGCAAGATAAACGGGGGAAAAAATAACAAGCCATTTTGTTGCCCTGCATACATAATTCTCAAGCACTGATCAGAATGGTAATAGACTGTCATCTGGTGCAGTTTTTAGTTATTTGCACAAGAGACACAACTTGACTAGGCAAGAGGAGTTTACACCATGATTTTCAATTGTCTGTCTTGCACTTCACACACGCGGACGCACACATAACCAAGCACCCTTTTTTTAATCAAATCGAATTAATGGATTGAGTGTGTGTATGTGTGTGTGTGTGCTGAAATACAATCCACTGAGTTTTACTTTATTTGCAAATGAGAAAAATATTATGATTGGTTTGCTGGCTGTGTCTGTATCATGATGATGATGATCATGATGAATCAAGTGAGCGTGGAAATTTGGATAGCAGCAGGGCCGGGTGTGAAAGTTTGACTAATGTAACCTTAGCTAAGTCTAAACAGACAACATTGGAGTCAGCTGCTAACTAACAATCATGGATAAAAGAAACAGCCGCCTGCAATCCGCCCTCCCTAACGTGTATGTCGCCTTGAGGATGTTTCTCACTTTGCCGGTGACAAACTGCAAAGGGGAGCACTCCTTTTCCCACATGGCGAGGATTAAATATTAACTGAGAAAAAGCATGAGTCAACAACACTTGAACTCTCTATCAATAGTGTTACAGGCAATAGAGTTGGACTCACTTGACAGAGACTTTAATAATGTGGTGAAAGAGTTTTCAAGGAGAAAGGCCAGAAAGAAGACCCTTGCAAGGGATTTCTCTAATATTATTCCCACATTATGGACTATAGTAGATATATTTTTGTTTCCAAGATGTTATGTTCAATGAGGTTTGCAATCTTATCAATAATATACAATGACTAAGCAGGTAAAGGCAAGGATTTGTATTTGCTGGATTAACACTAGACCATGTGAAAAAGTTGCATTATGCAATTCTAGAGACTTTATAAGGAGTCATATTTCTGAAAATTATGCACATCACATGTCAGTCAATCTTTGCAAGCCTTATTTTTGCAGCATATTTTTATATTATATATAAAAGTAGTAAATAACATACTTTTTTATGTAAACTCCTACATTTAGCTGTTCCTGCACATCAAGCTACTGCCATCAGAAAATTATACATAAATAAGATAACAGGCCAAAATGAACAGAGCACCTGAAAACAGCACACAGCACAAATGTGTCTTTAAATTAATATCATTCACATATGATATTGGACTTGAAAACTGTCCTTTCAACACCATGAACTTGACTGCATATAAAAACTGTAAATACAGTGTAGAACAGAATGAATAAAAACATACACTTTTTGAATATCAGCTGTTCCTGTTCATCAAGAAGTGAATACCACATATGTGCTGCTCTCTCCACTGAGGGGTAGCTGTATTTTTAAACCAACTGGCAGTTTTTGAGTTTTGACCCTTTGAGGTTACTGTAACTGGTCAATGAATGTTCAAGCCACAGTAACAGATTGAGTAAGGGAGGTCAGCAGCTATTGTTTTGTTTCCACAGATCAGAAGAAATATGGCAGAAAGTCTGAGCACACGTTTTATGTTAAGCATATGAAGTAAAATGGATCCATTTCTTAACATATTGTCACCTCAATCACAATGCTAATTCCCATTAGCACATCAGTGAGAATTCCTGTTATGTGTTAGCATCAAGCTAACAGACTAAGCATTTTTAAAAGATAGATTCAACAATCATTAAAACAGAATCATGATAGTTGAGAAAATCAATTGCTTTCTCCCACCCCTAACATAAATGTATTTTCTAGAAGACATGGGTGCCTGCACTAGGAGTTCCCAAACTTTTTCATGTCACGGACACCCCAATTGGCCCCCATTTTGAGAAGATTTTGTCTAAAGTGATCTGCTCTGAGTATTTTTTTTATTTTTAGGTTTGAAGATAAGTCTTTATAATCAATCAATGACAAAACTTAGATCACTCTAAATTACAATCAATCAAAACAGCTAACCCCATTTCTTCCCTCACTGTCCCAACTTCCAAAAAATGTCATAAAAGTCAAAAAGTTATATTCCACCTCCTGCTGGGGATCCCCCACAACCCACTTAAAGATCCCTGTTGATCCCTGGAGCCCAGTCTGAAAACTACTGGCCTACACAGCAGTACTGTGCCTGAACTCCTCCTGTGTGGACACTTATAGAGTACTGCTGTTTTAACTATGCTGCCTGTGTCAATATGGTGTTAAAAATGAGGGAAATGTGGTTTATAAAATATAATCCATTACACAATGTGACACATCATGAATAAATACAGCCGATTTTAAATTTGAGTGAT
>JAJHUR010140338.1:0-21897 GCA_027495735.1 Lutjanus campechanus | reverse complement strand
GGTAAAGTGGGAGAAGATACTCTATTAGTGACCATGGATGTAGAGTCACTGTACACCTCTATTATACATGAAGAGGGTCTAGCAGCACTGGAATATTTCTTTAATGAAAGATCCCAAACAGATTTTCCTCCTGCAAATTTCCTGCTTAAGCTTACAAGATGGACTCTGAATAATAACATCTTTATCTTTCAGGACCGCCTATTCCAACAGGCTAAAGGCTGTGCTATGGGAGCATGCTTCAGTCCTTCTTACGCAGGATTATATATGGGAAAATGGGAACGAGATTTTGTATTTGACGCCACTAAGAACCCCTTTTGTAACAAAATCATTTACTGGGGCAGGTACATCGATGACGTTCTATTACTGTGGTCTGGATCAGAGTCTGAACTATTAGCTTTTCATGAATTTCTTAATAAGACGAATGAAAACATCAAATTGTCTCTGGAATTTGATAAGCACAGGATTTGTTTTTTGGATCTGGAAATTTTTAAAGACAAGGAAGGTTTTCTACACTCCACTATGTATAGAAAATCTACCTCTCGCAATACCATACTGCATGCCACAAGCTGTCATCCAAAACATCTGAAAGAAAATATCTCCTTTGGTCAATTTCAGAGACTTAGAAGAATTTATGATCAAACTGATGATTTTGATGAAAAAGCCATAAAGATGGAGGATCGGTTTATACAGAGAGGCTACAGTAAAAATTTTGTCCAAACTGCCAAAAACAAAGCAAGGAATATTGAACGACAGCCCCTCCTGAAGAATGGAGTTACTAGGCAGTGCTCAGAAAGAGTTTTCTTCTCTACGAGATTCAGCACAGAGGCCAATCACATTAAAAATATAATTTAAAAAAATGGAACCTACTACAATGCGATGTCTCTCTAAGAAAGATTTTTTCAGAGCCTCCTGTTTTCAGCTTTAAACGTTCACCTACTCTGAGTGACAAACTTGTCCATAGCTACTTACCAGCACCTCCTAAATCTACATGGTTATCAGTTAAACCTCAAGGCAGTTTTCAGTGTGGTTAGTGTAATCACTGTTCCACCGTGACCAAATGCAAAAACTTTCAAGATATACATGGTAACAGAACCTACGAGATCAAACATTTTATCAATTGTAAAACTACTTTTGTAATATACAAGCTGGAATGCCCTCTGTGTGAGGTGTTTTATGTTGGCAGAACCAAATGGCGATTACAAGACAGAATCTCTGAACATAAATATGCAATCAGAACAGAGAATGATAACTACCCAATGGCTCGCCATTTCAGAGAAAAACACAACAGCGATCCCTCCATCCTTAGGGCTATAGGTATTGACCATATACCATACACCTTAAGGGGAGGTGACAGGCAAAAGCAACTCAACCAACGGGAGAGTTTTTGGATATTTAAGCTAAAAGCAACACAATATCCAGGACTCAACGAAGATTTAGAGTATCATCATTTTCTGTAAGAATTGTTGACATTATATGTGCTGTGGTATAGACTTGTAACTCTTTGATAGCTTTGTGTTTATGATGGATGAGCTGTTATATATATGCTTGTGACCCTTTGGTGACTATTTGATCATGATATTTTTTTGCTTCCTATCCTGAACCTTTTTTTGCTTCCTATCCTTAACCTTCTTTTGCGAGGCCCCCTCCTGTTGGACTTTGGATATGGCCTCCTTTGTCTGTTTTTTGTGTGCTGATGAATTGAGTGCCAGCACCTGGTACCAGTCTCACAGGTTCTTTTAATTGTTTTGTTTCTTTACCATTCAGGTCACACTCCCTGATGAAGGCTCCCAGCCGAAACGCGTTGGAGCGCTTTTAACCTCTTCAGCCATGTGATTTAATAAAGGCTTTTTAATATTTTTCTAGATGAGTGCCTTGGTATTTTTTCCTTTTGTTTCCAATGGAAAGTGTTGTTCACTTCTCTAGTTGGCAGTTAACTCATTTTATATTGATTCATATTTCTGCTCTTTTGTCCTACTCATTCTGTAATCATTTCTAAGATTAGAGTAAAGCCTTTTTAGACATTTGTATCTTCACTGAATTGTTGCACATTTGTAGAGCATCAGCATTAACCCTGAACTGTGACTATAGGTTATCTGTGTTTGTTTAAGATTATCTTTGCAACCACTTTTCATGGTGAACAAGATAAGAACTGGAAGCACTCAGATATACTAACCCTGAAAAACCCTGAAATGGATCAGGCTTTACTTCAAATGAAATTTGATTAGTCATGCTGATGTGCTAAAGCTGTATGCAAATGTGTTGGCTTGAATGTTGTAATATCTACATGTTGGAATTAAAATTTTTATCTTGTTTGTATTAGGTAATGTGTGCGATTAGTCGACTGTATGATTAAACATTGACAACCTCGCTAGTCGGCACCACAAATACTAGGGGTGTGCCAATACATCGATTCTTAGATGCATCGCGATGAGATGCGCGACGATTGATAACGATTAACATGTTCAAAAATCGATTATTTTCCATGATCGTGAAATCACATAAACACAACCACAGCACCCCGAAGTTGGCCGGAACGAAAAAAGTTGCCCGGACAGTTTTAGGGGAGGGACTCATAACAGACTGTTAACCAACATGGCGGCAGCTAACTCGCTGCCTGCCATCATTGAGCGTGAGATTCACTCCTCAGGTTTGAAATCCAGCGTGTGGAGGCATTTCGGTTTTTATGAACATGAAGACAGAAAGAGCATTGACAAAAGCTACTCCGTGTGTAAGGCGTGTAAAACAAGAATTAAATACAGTGGTAACACACCGAACATGAGACAGCACCTCAGGCGTTTCCACCCTGGGTTAGAGGAAGAGGAGAAGATGCCAGTTGTTGCCACTAACCAGCGAACAATTGAGGAAGGATTGAGAAAACTTCCCTGCAGCTCTGACAGGGCGAAACGGATCTCAAAATCCGCAGCAACTCAATTCAGTGTGTGGAGGTTCATTCTGATCATTTTATTTGAGATTTTCCTGCGACCGACCAGCACCTGATTTTTGAGACTGGCTGTGCAGAGGGAGTCCTGTTTACGGATATCAAAATCCGTTGCTACCTTCATTGCTAAGGATTTACGTCCATACGCTGTCGTCGACAACAAAGGCTTTCGTGCTCTGATGCGGACATTGGAACCGAGATACAAACTCCCGAAGCCAAAGTATTTCGCCTGGAAAGCAGTTCCTCAGCTGTACAACGAGACCAAAATCGAAGTACTGGAATCACTGAAGAAAGCATGCAGGGTGGCTGTAAGATTTGATGCATGGACTTCAGTCGCAACTGAATCATATGTCACGGTAACGGCACACTTCATAAGTGATTCGAGCAATGACTGGGAGCTGGTGAGTGATGAATGAGACCCACACGGGTGCAAATGTAGCTGAACTGTTGATAAAAGTAGCAGAAGAATGGCAGATCAGGGACAAAGATTTGGCTTAAGTGACTGATAATACCCCAAACATGGTGGTTGCTGCTCAAGTGGGAAACTTCCTACACGTGGAATGTTATGCCCACACACTCAACCTTGCCTCCCAGAAAGCACTAAAGGTGCCTGCTGTGACAAAGCTCCTGGCGAGGGTGAGAAGGATCACCTTTTTTCATTGCAGTACCGCTGCCAACCATCTGCTGGAAGAGAATCAGAACCTGCTAAACCTCAAAAACCACAAACTGAAGACAGATGTGTGCACTAGGTGGAATAGTGCGTACGACATGGTTGAAAGATTCCTGGAGCAGCAGCCTGCAGTCTGCGCCACCTTGCTCTCTTCTCAGGTGAGGAAAAAAGACTCTGACATCTCCACTCTCACTGAAGCTGACATCTCCAATGCAGAGGATCTCATCACTGGCCTAAAGCCCATGAAGGATGCTACTAATCTCATGTCTCAGGAGAAAAACCCTACTGTGTCTTTGATTGCTCCTGTACACGCCAAGCTCATCCAGAACACAAAGCCCAGTGCTGAAGATTCACCACTGGTCCGGGACATAAAAAAGGCCATCAATGAGGATCTCCGTAAGAGATACACCAGTGAGCAGGAGATCAACACTCTCCACACAGCCTCAGCCCTTGACCCCCGATTCAAGGCCCTGCCTTTCTTCTCTGAGGAGGAGAGAGAGGAGACATACAGAAGAGTGGTTGCTGAGACTGCATCATTAGAGGTAATACTGCTGTTTAATTTTCTGGGAAAAATAAACCTAACATGTAAAATGTAAAAAAAAAAGTAATACAGGTATTCCATAATACAAGATTTATGATAATGAACAGAAAAAGTGAATTTGTGTTTTTTTTAATTTTAATTCTATTTTGGTTTGAAGGTATTGGAATTGTGATTTTCAACAAGTAAGACTTTTGTGGGTTTACTTGTTTTTCTCATTGTGTTTACATCCAGCAAAAGGTGGTGGCAGTGCACAACACAGCCAGCTCAACAGCGGCCAGTGAGGAGGAGCCGCACCAAAGCCCTGCTTCCAAAAGGAGGGTTTCATCATCTTCTCTGTTGGAGAGTCTGCTGGGACCGGCCTCCTCAGATCAGAGTAGGAATCTGACTTTTTAAAATGTTAAGATCTACCCACAAAAAATGTTCATATATTTACCCAATAGTAAATTATTATTTTGTGTCTGAAATCTGCAATCCACTTTCATATTGTACCTGTTTTTGACTGGTGGCTGATGTCAATTTCCATCACTCTCTCTACTGCTGTGCTGAAACACCCACTCTCTCAGAGGACCCTCTCCGCTGGTGGAAAAAGAATCAAGTGCTGTATCCCATGATTTCTAAGTTGGCTAAGAGGTACCTGTGTATTCCTGCCACCAGTGTCTCTGCAGAGAGTGTTCTCTACTGCAGGAGACATCATAACTGCACAGCGGAGCACACTTGATTCGGAGCATGTCGACCAGCTCCTGTTCTTGAATAAGAACTTGAAAGTTTACAATCCTAATGAGACTGATGATAGCAATAGTGAAGACAGCAATGATGACGAGTAGCTGTACATTTGCCTCCATTTTGCACTTACATGCCTTGGCATGATTTAATTCATTCTGTTCTTGTATTCATCCGCCACTTATTTAGATTTAAACCTGCTTTTGGTTGTGGATAGCAAAATGTTTGATTGTTGTGGGATGCTATGCTGCTCACTGAATACTTTGTTTAGAAGTCTTTATTATTACTGAAGTATCTTTTATGTTAGATCAGATTGAATAAGCTGAACAAGCTAATAGTTTTTTTTTGTATTAAACCTACAGAACTCTGTGCAAAAAGCTGAGGATTTTAGTTAAAATAAGTTATTTGTAAATTATTTTGTTTGGAAGTCTTTATTTATTATTTATGAATGAGCAGAATAAGCTATTTGTTTTGTATTAAACGTGCTAGTACCGAAATCTGTGAAAACAGCAGAGAATTTTGGTTAAAAGAAGTCTTATTTGATATTTGGTCTGATATAAATAAAAGCTAATGGAGGTAAATTTGTTTGTTTACTTTATTTAATGGATGCTGACAAATATACCTTTGTTTAAAAGAAATCCTGTATGGAGAAAAAGATGCATCGATAATCCTGATAATCGTGATAATCGTGATAATCGTTTAATAATCGAATCGTAGCACCCGAATCGTAATCGAATCGAATCGAATCGAATCGAATCATGAGGTGCCTAAGATGGCACACCCCTAACAAATACTAGTTTTTTAAACTATTTATCAATATTTCATTCATGCACAGTGTCAGTTAACTGTTGCCTGTAAGATGTTATGCAGCTGCCCACCACTAGTCGGGGCTGCGGCTGATGGTGGGCAGACGACTGCCCCTCTCGCCATACGTTGTAAGTGCGTATGCCCTGAAGACCCAGGCAACCCCTGGTGTTTATATCAGCAAAGTCGGACAGATGACAACTCATAAAACCAGCTTGGTTTGTCAGTGTTTTAATCTAAAAAATGGAAATAATGTTGAATATAGACTGTGTCAGAATAAACTGGTATATAGGGCTGCAACTAACGATTATTTTAATAATCGATTAATCGGGCGATTATTTTTTCGATTAATCGATTAATCGGATTTTAAAAAACATTTTTAATTTCCACCTCTTTATTCCGAAATGGAACATTTGGACTTACAGAGTAAATAAGTGCACAAAATGGTTGCTGCTTGAATATACTAAAATAAGGCCTCATGTCAGTGACGATCATGTTGAGGATGCTTTCAGTCAAGACAGCTGCTTGCTGTGGTGTGCATGATGTCTTTCCCATCATGAAGCCAGTCACTGTTTGCTGTTTTTTCTGGAATACAAGTACCATAAAAAAGACTTAATTACACAAATTTGAGTAGATATAATAAATTACTTTAATCACTGTCTAAATACAGTTCATCCTGCCTCACTCCTCACTCCCATACAGTGCAGTCTTTACTCAGACTTTGTCAGAAAATTACAACTTGAAGTTTAATCATGAAATTATTACTATCATTGTGTGCAAGTTAAGTTTGTTTATACAGCACATTTAAACACTGCTTAAACTGATTAAACTGAAATAAAAAGTAACACACGCACGCACGCGCTCTCTATCGCTGTCATTAGGCAGCTAACAAGCAAACGCCAGCATCAGACGAGCTACCGGAGAGACTAACGTTACGTTTCCTCACTTCAAAACAGAACAAACGTAGGATATTGTAGTGACTCAGCCTGCTGGTGAGCTCCCTTCATCCTCATCGATAACTCCAACATGTTTCCATTTCAGGTGCTGCATCATCACCGTGGTGCTCGCGTGCCATGTCATATCACTTTTGCAAAGCTTGCATGTTACGCATTTCTTTGTTTTGTGAAGCGTTAAGTGCTCCCACACTTTTTGAGGACTTGTTGAATTTACTTAATTTCCTTTGAAAATACCGCCTCCGCTCTGCCTCCGCCTCGCTCCGTTCAACTCGCTCTGCAGGTGAAGTAAAAGGCTCTGCGACATGGCGAGTGACACACAAATCGCGCGACACAACGAATCGATAATGAAATTCGTTGCCAACACTTTTAATAATCGATTTTTATCGATATTATCGATTCGTTGTTGCAGCCCTACTGGTATATAATCACTCAACTGGAGCAACATGTGACCACATTCAGCACAGACACGGACATTAACCTGCAAGCAAACCACCACTGCTGCTAGCACTGCTAACGTTAGCCACACTGTATGGCAGCTAACGTCAGCTCTGGGTCATTTACCCACTGACACTGTGATCCTCTTTGGTCTGAAAAGTTAAAGCATGTAGTGAGTTGTTGTCATGTCATGCACAAAGTAGCACGCATTTCAGCAGCATTTAAAATACAATTCAGCGATTGTTGACTGTGATTAATGGCTTCAAATGGCTCTTAATACTCACAGTATTTTTTTCAGACAGTGTTTAACATTGAGTGTTTTGTATGGAGTGTTATTCAAAAACACATTTGGAATATCACCTAAAAGATTTTTAGCATATTTGTATTACCATATTGGCATTATTACACAAAAAAAATCGCAATTTTATGAATGAACTGAAGTCTTAATTTTTTTTAGCATGTTTTCAGATTATCCCTCCCTCGATGCCATTCTTGTTGATTTGATATCTCAGAAATGTCTGGAGGAAATTTCTTCAAACCTGGCACAAGCGTCCACTTGGATTCAAAGATTAACTGATTAGAATTTGCTGGTCAAAGGTTGAGGTCACTGTGACCTTACAAAACCCTTTTTGGCCATATGTCAAGAATTCACATGCTAATTATTCACACAAATATGTAATAGGAATAATAGTAAAATAATAAACAATCAAAGGTCAACTCAGTATTTCCCCTAGGTTGAATGCTTGAGGGGGGCAGGAACTGATTGGCCGTGGAGGACCACATACCAGGAAGTACAAACGGGGACATAGGAGAGAAACTAAACTTCAAACCACAGAGATTAAGTCAGAAGCTACTGAAGAGCTGACCATCAATGACTTTTGAAAATCTGAATCTGAATTGAAAGACTTTCTCTTTGCTATCCTGCACAGTCATGAGTTGAGTCTTGCAACACAAGCTTGTTTAAGGGGGTGAAGCAAGCTAGCTAGCTGGTTTGGGATCTGCCTATCTTTGGTTACATTAGTAATTACTCTTATCTTCATGACATGTAAGACTGGACAGACATGGATTCATACTGCTACTTTACTGGCTGGCAGAGGCATACAACCGCAAGGCTTTAATTCAAGTTTAAAAAGTGTATTGACCTGGATACAAAAATTGAATTTAATATGTTTGCCCAGAGCCAAAATATGCATGACTCGCAACTGCATGTGGCTGGCGATGTACACGCTACAATAAGGATTCCTCTCAACTTGTATTTTACAGATTAGAGATAAATACTGCATCTAGTGTGAGAATCCTACCTTGGCCACTAAGAACAGCCTGACTGTTATAAGAGTGAAATTACTGGGGCGAGTCAAGCAGACATGACTGCCCTGACCAGATGTACATACTATTTTTAGGAAAGGTTTACAGCTTGGAGATCAAAGACATTCTGGGATTCCTTCTCGCCAGTTACTCTATATTACCTATATGTCCATCTCCTGAATGTATGGCTTATCTGCTTTTTCTTATACAATCACAGAATGGGAGTAATATGTAATATGTAATATATTTCATGTATTCTTATGATGATTTCAACTATAACAGTTACAAGCTAAAATGTTAACAACTTATAAATAACACTATCAAGAGGCTGATTTTAGTTCATCATTCTATTTGAGCCTATAAAAGCAGGCCATCATCTCAGCAATAAGAATGTAAAGATGAACTCGCAAGAGGAATCATTGAGGAAGATCCTTAAATTGATTACTAAGTAAGATTTTGGTGTGCTCACTTTTGAAGGGAATAGAAGAGCGGTGCAATGACGAGCAGGACCAGCAGCAGGACCAGAGCACTGACCAGCCCAGACACCTGAGTCTGGCACCCTGTGGACTCCTTGACGAGGGTCTTGGTCAGCGCAGCACTGGTGGTGAAGCAGCGGAAGAATGATGGCAGGATGTTGCAGAAGCCAATGGCGTACATCTCCTGGTTAGCATCCACTGTGTAGCCGTGCTTCTTGGCAAACATCTCTGACAGTGAGACAGTGATGGCGAATCCCACGATAGCGATGGAGAAAGCATCAACGGCCACATTGGGAATCAGTGACCACATGGGCAGCTGGGGAGGGAGGAAGCCTGTGGGGATGTCACCAGCCACGTCCGACCTGTACTCAGTGTTGAAGTGGCCGAAGTGAGAAGCCAGCGTCGCGATTATCACCACAAAGAGCTCGAAGGGAATTGGAGCCTGGGTAAGGAAAAGAAAAAAAGACATAACATAATTAACATAGGTTAGATAAAATTTCATCGTGTGTACGGTGGCCTTTTTAGGACACCCTGAGCACAGACTTGGCTTGACTTTCGATGATCAATGAACTACTGTACACCAATCAGGCATAACATTATGACCACCTGCCTAATATTGTGTAGGTCCCCCTTTTGCTGCCAAAACAGCCCTGACTCGTCGAGGCATGGACTCCACTAGACCTCTGAAGGTGTGCTGTGGTATCTGGCACCAACATATTAGCAGCAGATGCTTTAAGTCCTGTAAGTTGCGAGGTGGGGCCTCCATGGATCAGACTTGTTTGTTCAGCACATCCCACAGATGCTCGATTGGATTGAGATCTGGGGAATTTGGAGGCCCAGGCACCTCAAACTTGTTGTGTTCCTCAAACAATTTCCTGAACCATTTTTGCTTTGTGGCAGGACACATCATCCTGCTGAAAGAGGCCACTGCCATGAGTGTGGAATACCGTTTCCATGAAAGGGTGCACGTGGTCTGCAACAATGCTTAGGTAGGTGGTACATGTCAAAGTAACAGATGGCAGGACCCACGTTTCCCAGCAGAACATTCCCCATCACACTGCCTCTGCCGGCTTGCCTTCTTCCCATAGTGCATCCTGGTGCCATGTGTTCCCCAGGTAAGTGACGCACATACACCCAGCCATCCACGTGATGTAAAAGAAAATGTGATTCATCAGACCAGGCCACCTTCTTCCATTGCTCCGTGGTCCAGTTCTGATGCTCACATGCCCATTGTTGGCGCTTTTGGCAGTGAACAGGCGTCAGCATGGGCACCCTGACTGGTCTGCAGCTATACAGCCCCATACGCAACAAACTGCGATGCACTGTGTATTCTGACACCTTTCTATCAGAGCCAGCATTAACTTCTTCAGCAATTTGAGCTACAGTAGCTTGTCTGTTGGATCGGACCACATGGGCCAGTCGTCGCTCCCCATGTGCATCAATGAGCCTTGGCCACCCATGACCCTGTCGCCAGTTCACCACTGTTCTTTCCTGAATTTTGTCAGTTGTAGCTGCACAGTATGCCTCAACTGTCGTTTGCCAGTCTCAAGTCAACGCTCACCTCTGCTTTGGCTGTTTATTCTTAGCTGATCTTAGGCTGATGTACTTGAGGCTGAACTACCTCAAGGCACATGTAAAGATATCTCGAAGTATTTTATATCATATTTTATCTCAACCACACTCTCCACATTAGTGGGCCAGTTATAGGTAGAACATTTGACTTGTTGCTGGCACAGTCTATTTTACATCCCCATCCCCTGGGATCATCTTGCTAACATATCTAAAACATGTGTCTAAAACATTTAAAAAACAGAAAAGCTGAACTTTGTTTGAGTAGCGCTTTATCACTGAAGCAGTTACGCTTCAAATGTATATCTACAATATATTTGTGACCCTAAGATGAATGGAAAAGGAATCTTTGAGTATAATTTGATCGGTGAGTACGGCTGTCACAATAACTGCAATTTTGAAAAACTGCGCTATTGACAAGCTGACCGCGGGGGGAGGTGAGCAACTGCAATGCTCATGTTTTTTTCTTTTTTTTCATGACTTCAGTGTGTTTGACAAAATTCAATACTAGGGCACATTAACGGTTCAGGTCAAGAATGCATCGATACCAGCTGTCCATGACCTGACTTCAAACTTGAAAGTTTTAAGTTGTTGTTTCAGTGCTTTTTTTAGGCTGTAACATCAAATTGATGTTAGCATGTGTGGACTAATTTTGTAATACTGAGAAACAGTCAAGAGAAATTGTGTGAGCATTCAGCGTCATTTGAAGCAAAATAACAAGAGTGGCCTTTTCCTCACTGGTGTATATGTTGCTGTTGTATATAAATTTACTTGATAGACATGCCCTGATGGCAGTATAGCTATGCATGAAAAAAATGGTCAAACGGCAGGAATTAATTTGCAGTGTTGTGTAACTATGACAAACACCCAGCCTGCTGGGCAGTGAGGTAGGTCCACAGATGTTAATGCACCAAGTAACTTAATTTATCATAACTGAAGTAATTGACAAAAACAAACAAAAGAATGGTGCTAAAACTGCACTATTGAGCCAACCTAAATAATGGCAGGGAAAATTCTGTAACATCAATGAGAACTAAAATAGTAAACAGCATCTGCTAAATGTCTGCAGTATGTGCAGACCAGTTTTCAAATGTCAAAGATGTCAAAGTTACTTAGGAATGTACTAAGGATGGGCATTTCAAGCCAAAATGCTATTTGATGTTCACTGGGCACTATTTGACACTATTCAAATCCAGGGAATAGCCATATTAGCAACATATTAGCTCCAAATTCAACCGGTTAAGGTTCGGAGTACACACCGAAACGACATGAAAAAACTTAGAGCCTTCCAGGCTGAAGTTGGGTCAACAGCTGGTACTGAACCATCATTAAGCTTGAATGATACTGCCAGGAGCTTGTGAGAAAAGCAGTTAATTGCGCATACATGTCATCAGAAATAAACTTTTTGTCCACTCTTCTGTCCTCTGGGGCTGGGGGCTGATGTAACCATTTGTGCTGCTTCTCTGACATGGTGTCAGTTAGTTTGGGGCCAGGAAATGTTCAGTAAACAGCCTGATAATCTGAAATAACATACATCAGGGTCTGCAGATGCCCCATTGGCGATACTACCTGGGCCTGTAATAACGCAAGATCTGGTAGTATTGCGTTATTTCCAGGTGCCAGTAAAATAAGGGAAACAAAGAAGAAAATTGATTTTAAAAGACAAAATGATAGTCACGTGAATTATTTGATTTTTTTTGTAATTCAATTCAAATATTTGGAAATCACGACCCATCCCCAGAATGTACAATAAGCAATATGATCAACTCAGTGGCCAGGATGCAATAAAATGACAATTGATTTTATTTCCTGTGAACACAAAAGCTTTTAACGTGCAAAACTTTAATTCATATTTGAAATAAACCAACCTGCACTTTATGTGTTTACCTTTAGCTTGGCTTTGAAGCGATCGTTGAGCTCCTTGGTAGGTATCAGTATCAGCAAACACACCAAACTGGTCACCAGGTCACAAATATTTGTTTCTCCTAGGTTTGCAAACACGCTGTACCAGGTCTTAAACAAAGTGAACCAGCCCTGTGGCCTGGGGATCTTCAGGCCCAGGAGGTACTTGAACTGTGAAGTGAGGATTGTCAGGGAGGCTCCTGTAGCAAAGCCGCTGAGGAGGGAGTCAGAGAGATAGACCGAGACAAAGCCTATCTGGAAGAGGCCCATTAGTACCTGAGAGAAAGAAATAAGCATCAGGCAGTTTTGATATTTAGATTAACCCCTCTAGTTTGCCTGTGGTCATGGGGAGGAAGAGATTCAGTTGTTTACACTAAAATGTGATCATTTGTGTCTTCCCACTTACCTGGTAAACTCCAGCAGTAAAGGTAACTGTTGCTCCCACTGTGATTGCATAGCAGCTTCTGTCACACTCCACCCCAACACTATCATTCCCCTGGCCAGCCAGCAGGGCATCACTATTGTTACTACTGAAGCTGCTGCTTTCTGTGAGGTATCCTGCCAAAGCTAACTCCCTATCCACAACCTGACCCACCAGCAGGCAGAGCACCCCAAAAATCCCCACTGAGATGTGTTTGGAAGTGCCTAAGATGGCATAGATGATGGAGGAGAAGAATGATGTATAGAGACCATATATGGGGTCCTGACTGGCCAATAAGGAGTAGGCTATGGACTGGGGGACCAATAGGATTCCAACAATGAGTCCGGACATGGCATCACCCAGCAGCCATTCCCTGAGCTGGTAGCGTGGCAGCCATGTCAGAATGGGGGCAAAGCCCAGTATTTTGGATTTAGCTTTCTGTGGGGTGCAGGAACAGTGTTTCCTGAGACGATATGACACAACAGATTTCAAGTTTTTGGTTTCTTTTTCTACTCGCTCCAGAATGAGAGGCTGCTGCTGGTCGCTCTCGGCTCCATCTTCCGCTGTAGGACAGCAGTTGTCATTACCGTGAGTCATGATCGAGCCCTTATCTGTAGAGATTAAAAGAAAAGAGTTTACCTTAGCAACCAAGTGCAACAGGAAAAATGACTTGAACAAAAAATGTGTGTATGCAACTCATGAATGTTGTAGCCACCTAAAAAGAAATCAATATCAACTTTAGTGTACATTACGGAGCTGGGTATTGGGTGCCAGAACCAAGTGCAAAAAATAATAAATTGATGAGTTCTCAAAAGATATATTTTATTTCCCGGAAGTTAGACATACAGACAGAACTTGTGCTGCACTATGAACCCATCATAATGTAATGAGACTGTCTGCAACTGTGAGAGCGAGTCAAAATTGGCTAACTCAACATGTCCTTAGTTTGGAGATATTTCAGTCTCACAATACAAAAAAGACACAAAAGCAAGACAGCGATCGTTAATGTGGTATGGTTTTATTAGAATAATTCATGCATAATTGTTTGAAATTGCAAAGTGCAGTATTCAAATAGAAGCTGCAATTAAAGGTAAAGGTAAGAAAAAAAAATCTGAATCAGCATTATAGTGAAGTGTGGTTGGTACAGACCTCAACAAATGTCATATCAGGATTTTTATATATTTTAAATGAAATTTAAAATGAATTTAATATATTTAAAATGAAAATTGTGATGCAAATATGATAATTCCCACTAACTGTAAATAATATCGCAAACTCAGTCAAATTAATTGAAATATAATTTTACTTTTTTGCCATGTTGTGCAGCCCTATAACCTACAATAGAATCAGCATCAGTTTACGTGTATGTTATATTTAGATTATACCATGGTCTGGGTGAATACTCGATTCTGATTGGCTGCAGGGTGTCCATTAAAAAGTGTTGCAGGACACCTATAAAAAAAAGTTCCGGTCAAATAGCCTGATTGTTCTAAATTACTGCGCTGGCTCCAACGCTAGTTGGTAACCGTGGCAACAGAAACTCAGAACATACGTTAACATACGTTATTTCACAGTTTATTTATCACAATGGCAAGACAGTAGACAAAACATGAGTGATTTTATAGTTTCCTTTAACCTATTTGGTTAATGTGATAATTTTGAAGACTGGGATGCAGCAGAAGAGAAAGAGAGAAGAGAATATAAGAAGAAGGAGATGCGACATGAGGTCCACAAACGTCACGCCACTATGATGGACATGCCAGTATCTCTATCAAATTTCACGATCAACGGCAATGTTGCATTTAATTTTAAATAGTTTGTTGCCTGTCTTTCTGTCTTGCTTACCTTACTTACTTACCTGCTTGATACAGAGTGAATGGTGGATAATATTTATAAAAATGAGTGAATGGTGGATAATATTTATAAAAACGATTTAGGATAGACTTACTTGCTTGATACACATTTAATGATCAGAGTGAATGGTGGATCTTTGATTCTTTGAAACAAAATTTCGCATCATCCTCTGGACACACACAAGCGGTAAGAGGCGCACTTGCCCTCTGAAATGATACTTTGTATCACTTAACATAATGTTAAGCAATCATCTCACTTCCCTCCACTGATTAGGCCTAATATAACAGCTGCCGCCGACCGAGCTGCAGGTTCTGTGGCCAGAGCTGGTTACCTTGGCGACGCGTCACAACGAGAGATATTAAATAGTCCACTCAGCCGCTTCTTGTGAAAAACTTAGGATTTTAACGGTAAAAAACAACATTAATGTATTAATAATTGATTTAATATTTATTTCTTTCGTAAGTGACCATGGTATAAGCGGGATAATGCCCTTCGAGGTGTCCATTATCCCTTACATATTTTCACTACATTATCTTGTTGTCAGACAGCCTTTTCCAACAGGAAACTGTAGCTGTTATATCCATCTATGTTCTCTTCAAAGCCACCAGACTGGTAACTACAAGGTAAAATGACTTTTTCATGATATAACAGCTTCAGTTTCCAGTCAGAAAACAGCTGTGTAACAACAAGGTATAACAGTGAAAATATTCTCTTTTTTTATCTATAGGATCTATAGTACAGCTAAAAATTATATGAAAGGAAAGGGGAAGAGAGAGCAGGGAAATGGCTGGCTGCAAAAAGAAGCCCCGTCCCATTGACACCCGTTCTAAAATGCCGAGCTTTACAGCTGAAATAAACATATTTATAGCCCGTGTCAAAAAACGATTTTGGTCTCTATCACTAATATCCCCCACCATGTTCACCGAACCAGACTTGAATTTTCATATAAGTCATTTGTTGATTTTATATTAAGGCTTAAAGTTCTGTATAATTAGGGGCGTGGTTTCGTGATTGACAGGCGTAGTGCCCTATGGTAGTGCCACTCACTCGCTCCCATAGACTATACCGTCTATGGCATCTAAAACTGTCAAAATGGCGCTGGCCAAATCTGAAACTCGAGGCTTCAAAACGGGTGTTCAGAAACCAATGGGTGACGTCACGAAGGCTCCGTCCACTTACAGTCTCTGGTATGTAATTGATGGGAACAACTCGTTCTGAAGTTGGTCCAGTATCAAGGGAGACCAATGTAGCCAAGAAAGGAGCTACAATTTGATTCTTCAGCAAAATGCACTCCATCTAAGTTTATCCACAACAAGTGCTTGTTTTTGCCATTGACTGGCTCTCATCGACAGTGTAAATCTCTGACAACAGCATGGAACGCATCTCTCTTAACTTCCGCTTATTCCGGGCTGTGTATAACCAAATCTCGTTTAAGTCTCACAGGATCTCGCATGTTGCAGGAAGACAACAGAGGAGACGTGAGTGAGAACGATGAGGAGCAGAATGAGTTGTTTTGGATCACAGAAATGTAGTTTTGTGTTATCAAAAACAACTTCAGTATCATGGCTGAATATTTATGAGTTCTACAACATGGATGAGACCTTTGATGGCCACATGTATTTATTTGAGCCCGAATGTATGGATGAGAGGATGAGGGGAGACAGATGAACAGTGCTGCATGTCCAACAACACACAGACTGCATATTCTTTAGAGAGACATACATGCATGTTCTCCTTTAAACTGATATTGATTTAGGTGGCTAAAAATGTTTTGTTGCTGACCCTATCCACAGTACATTGCTTAACGTCCTACACCGGTACTCCTGCTGCTTCTCCAAACTAGGGGAGTGTTGACTGCCATCTGCTGTAACTAATACACTGGCTTTGGATAAGTACCTCATACAACCCCACTGCAAAAAGAACACCCCTGAACTATCCCTTTAACATGTGCCTTAGTAAGATAGCAACCACATATGACACTTCAGAAGCAGTGTGGAGTGAAGTGGAGGGTGAGGAGGAGAAACACTATTAAATGTCAGGTCAGTGGGTGTGGGCCAAACTGCATACTTCAGACATTTTGCTGATGCTGATGTTACGTCACAGTACAGATAACACACTTCCCTTTATTCAAACAATGCAGCTTTTGCTTTTAGTGAGCCTTAGACAGAAAAATAGGTCCTTACTGCAATCATGAGAATCTAAGAGAATCTAAAGAAAATGACAGACAACCAATGTAATGTGATGTGTTATTCCCTCCCTACAGCCTTGACCTGGAACACACACGGTAAAAGTCTCACAATAACACCAGCAAACTAACTGATGGAGGGAATGGCAGACCAGCAACTCAACTGCGTTCTGTGAAGTAAAATGACTGTTTCTGTAAAAAAAGATCCTGGTGGCTTTGAACAGAGCGATGTAACTGCTTCAGTTCCCTGTCAGAGAGGGGAAGATCCATCTCTGTAGGGATCCTTTCCATAATGTTCTCACACACTTAGAATAACAATCTGAGCCTGTCAGTGGCAACAAAAACAAGCACTTTCAGTGGATGTACATTGATTACATTACAACCATTGCAGCCTGCTTCACAGCTGCTGACTACTGGACCGATTCCAAAACTTTTTGTGCCTATTACTCATTAAGATCCGGAAATTAGAGATGCACCTGAATTTGGATGTCTGCCCATACCAGTTCCAGGGCTTTTTTGTTGAATATTCATTCACATATATATTACATATACTGTACATATACATACATTCATATCATTATTACTCCACACATTACAAGTTTTCTTGCTTTTCAGTATTTTTTGAGACTAAAATATATCCTAAGTAAAGACCTGTTATCAGCTCACTCAGTTGCAGACTGTCTCATGTTAGGTTATTCTAGTGCAAGCTCTGGCTGTGCAACTAACTCACAAAACTGTTGCTGTACTAATCAATTTATTTGTGCTACAACATTTTGCCTTCTGCAAAATTGCATTATTACATATTTATAATTTACAAAAACATCTTGACTATGGAATCTGGAGTGGTACGTGGATGGGTGACAGGCCAATAATGGGTAGATTATGTCATCATCAGCACCCATTTAGAGCTGCCATGATTAGGCTAATTGAGTATGAATCAATTATTAAATTAATTACTAACTAACTTGAGTAATTTTTTAAAGAAAACTAAAGAAAACATCTTTGAGTTATGGGCAAAACAAGACATTTGAGGACGTTACCTTGGGAAACACTGATCAACATTTTCCACTATTTTCTGACTAACAACTAATGGAGTAATCAAAAAACTAATCGACAGATTAATTGACAATGAAAGTAATCAGTTGCAGCCCTCCACCCAGTAACAATATTGGATCTGATTGGTTCCAGCATTACCCAAAATAGGCTAAACTAGGGTCCAGGTTTAAATATAACGGAACTGCCCTTTAAGGCCATAAACAGGCTTGAGTTACTTGATGACTAGCATTTGGTTTGAGCTTAATTTGTTTGGAAAGTCAGTTTTTATTACAGTTTAAACAACAGTAATGACCAAGGGTGGGTCATGCATGTACAAGTCTCAAGCAAGTCACAGTGGTGAGAATCAAGTCAAGTGAAGTCGAGTCATTGCATAAGTCAAGCAATTCAAGTCAAATCAAGTCATTACTCAGGTCAAGCAAGTCAGTGAAATTTTGATGAGGCTCCACAGTTTCCACATTGAAATCAGGTTAAAAGTCAGCAGTCATGAAAAGTTGAGTTTTGTTTTCAACATTAAGTAAAACTGTTGCAGCCTTCCTACACATTTTACTGATATTTGACATTTGTAGCAATAACCAGCCTCCAAAATGAACAAAAATGAAGAGACAAGATTGTGAGAGATATACCTACTGAAGCAGTGACGGAAAGTAAAATACTGTACTTAATAAGTACAGACTCCAGGACTTGTACTTAATTACTTTGATTTCCATTTTATTCAGCTTTATACTTCTACATAACATTTCTGAGGCATGTACTTTTTATTCCACTACGTTGGTCTGTCAGTTTTAGTTACTAGTTACTTTTCAGATTACATTTTTTATACTCTTAGTGTCCAGTAAACAACCCATACTTCCAAATATGGTGATTTTGAATGTTTATGATAAACAGAAGGATGATTCTTCTAACACTTAAACTAAATAAACTATTAAAAACCATCTTAGATCAGCTGGAAAATGTCTCATCACAAAGCTGAAAACAGACTGACACTATGAACAGTTGACTTTTTAAAGCTACATGGTTCTCACAGGACACAAACACTCCAAACATATGATGATCATATAGAATATGATGCATTTCTGAAGATTTAAATACCCCAAATCATATGAAGTAGTTAAAATAAGCACAACCTTAAACATTCCAACAGAAAAACAAACAATAAGAAAATATTATCTACAAATATTTGTGAATGCACCTTTAAACTTAATCTAGCTAAAACATAAACCATGATAATATATAAATCTATATAATTAAACAATGTTGTTTATCGGTGTTGACATATTTTCCTGTTAGAAAATGAAAGTATTTACCATATGTGAAAAAAAATGCTAACCACGTGTTAAAACCGAACTTAAAGTAAGTGAAATGCTGGACAAAGGATTAGTTATGTAACGTAGAAAGTCTGATACAAAACTGTCATCTTTCAACTCAATCGATCACATTTCCCAGATGCCTTTAACCCTGCAGATTTGCAAACTGTGCTCACTGGAATCCTAGTGTGATTTTTGGTGTGTAAAGCGTTCTCAAAATGTAACCTTAATAAGATTACAGTAACGTTAACTTGTTTTGTTTCCACATAGACCTCGTGTGTAGTGGTGGTAATGAGATTAATGGTCATACCTACAGGCTATGTAAGTGTTGACTGTTGCTGGGAGGAGTAACATTAATATCAAACTGTAAATTTGACTAACAGAATTTAAGTCTGACGTTACTAAATGGTAATATTTAATATAGGCTAGTTAGTCAAAATCCCTCAGAATTACTTGCGAAAAGTTCAGTCAAACTACCTAACCTGCCCGTTCCATCAGTCCAGGAGTAAGAAACGTTGCATTATCGGAGCTGTGAATGGGCTCCATTGTAAACAAGTTGTCAACGTGGACACCGGTAGAAACTTTGAGCCCACTTCAGTAAATGGCCGTTTCAATGTGTTCTCTAACAGGATAAAAGCCCCGGCTGCTATTAATGTGTAAAATAACTGACCTGAGCTCGAGTCAGTCGTGGTTTACGAAGTTAATCTTCGGCTGTGTTCAGACAGTCGATTGTCATTCCGCCTCAAATTCATTTTACACTGCTGCATAGCTCCGTGCGTGATGACGTATGACGGAGCGTGAGATCGGCGTCACAGGACCTGCTGGGACAAAGATGTTCTGTGTGGAAAGATGAATCACTTTGTAGCCAAGCAAGACCTGGACGCCCATTTCCGCCACTGAAACGAAACATATTGTCATGGTAAGTCATAATTATGAGATGAGAAATTGTGACTTTTTATTCATAATTTCGACATTTTATCTCATAATTCTGACTTTTTGTCTCACAATTTTGACTTTTTATCTCTTAATTTCGACTTTTTTTTTTTCATCATTATGACTCACGGTGGGGATATTTCTTTCTGTGAGTGGTGGAAATGGGCTTCCATAAAAAAGCTTTGTTGGCATAGCCATAATAAAGTAAAGTGTTGCCAAAGCACACTGTACACAATAAAACACAAGATACAAAACGTGTTACAATAACATTAGTGTGCAAAGCAAGAACACAAAACTGAACATAACTGATGGATATCAGCAACAATATTTAAAATATAATATCAATAATAATTACAACAAACTGTCAAATAAACAATAATATAATAATAGAGAGTTTATAGCAAAAGAAGTTACAGTTTTTTTCAATTCACTCACTCAGTTGTTATAGTATAATATGATATAATTATCATACAACTTTGTTCAGTTACAGCATTCTAAGGTACGTTATTTCTGTATAACAAACTGTTGCTATTCACTGTACATTATTCTAGAACAATGAGGTTTGCTTCAGAAATATATGAATCTTTATACTGTAACTTGCTGCCACAAGCTTGGCAGAAACACACACACACACACACACACACACACACAGTCTCTTCACAAGCATTCTTGAAAGTCCCTATAAGTCCCTGAACAGTCTGACAGATATCACAAGTTTCACAAGAATCAAAACCCCCATACTCTAAAACCTTTTAAACCAAACTTGGAAATAGTACAGGGTAGATTTATTATAATTATTCATCATGTGATTCATCATTCAACAACACATTATTGTGGAAGTTGTAAACCCATTTTTGCTATGCACAAAAAAAATGTATGTAAAACTATATACAGTAGATTGATTGAATAAAACAATAAGTAAAAGAAATAAAATGAAAACAAACTAATTTCAGTATTGTGAGTATTGATTTATTGGGTAAATAAAGCAGTCTCACTGTCAGAGGGAAGAAGCTGCTCTTCAGTCTGGGCGGCAGCTCAAGTAGTCTGAAAACACATCAAATGTCTTTTATGTCGTTTTTGTCTTGTCATTTTTGTCTTGTTGCTTCTTTTCTCTTTTTTTTAACATCTTTTTTGGCGTTACATCTTTTGTTTTTTGTCTTGTTATGGTTTTTTTGTCTTGTGTCTTTTTTCATCTTGTTACGTCTTTTGTCATTTTTGTCTGATTATATCTTTTAACTCTTTTTGCTTCTTGTTACTTATCTTTTATGTTGTTTTGATGTGTTTTACGTCTCTTTTATGTCTTTTTTATCTTGCTACATCTTTTTTCGTTTCATTTTATTTTACCGTGGTGGAGATGTGTAATACCCATGACAGGTTCTCTGAGATGTTGATTCCAAGGAACTGAAAACTGTCCTCCTGCTCCACCTCAGCTCCACTGATGTAAATAGGGGTGTGTGTCTTTGCCTCCTTTTCCTCAAGTCTAATAAGCCAACCACTCATTGAACAGACCCTCATTGATTGACACCATATAAGTGAAAGCAGCTATACAGTTCTGAAAAGGTTTATTTTGTTATCACCGATGATGTGACTTCTGTTTTTGCTGTTTGTTATTCTCTGTCTCAGATTACTGAGACAAGGTGTGAGGGTGCCTGATGTCTGTGATTCATCACCAGAGGGGTGTTGATATATGATACAATACGAGCAAGAGGAGCCATGAATGAGTGTAATGCTATGTTTCTGCTATGACGTCCCAACGTTACTGAGAGAGTGTCAGAAAGGGAGTGTTGCTGAGTCTGGGTTGCCCTCAGTCATGTTGTGGTCCTGTATG
>JAJHUR010140337.1:20000-51707 GCA_027495735.1 Lutjanus campechanus | reverse complement strand
ACTGATGTCATGTAGTCCTCTGACGTATCAAACAACTGTTTTCAAATGTCTGTTTTTTCTTGTGGGTCTTTAGACCAGAAGGAAATACAGACAAAAACAGGCTGAAGGAACTTTTAACACCATGTTTCCATTCAACATACCTGGAGCTACTTTTCAAAGACATCTGTTTACTCTGGCATTTGGTCTTGGTTAGATAGGCTGGTTTCTCTTTAGCTGTGTTGTTTGTTCTCTTGTCTGTTGTTTTCACTTGCTTTGCCTCTGTTTTGTAAAGCGTCCTTGGGTGTCTTGAAAGGCGTTATATAAATCTAAGTTATTATTATTATTATTATTAAAGATCTAAAAATGCTGCGAGGATTCAACCAATCAGAAATGTTCCATGTTGTAAACACCACTCCCACGTTCCTGTACTTTTAGAAGGTACTCTAGTCCCTGAGGTGGAAATATGTCCCGTCTGATCGCTGCCTGAAGACAAAGTTTAAGACACTGACAAAGTCAGCATGCAGCTGATTCACTGTTAGTAAACTCAACCATATTTGGCTTAAGATCATCTACTTAAAGTGATTAGATTTGAGTGTTAGGTTTTCTAATCAGGATTCATTGAGCTGGAACTTCTTTAAATCTGAGAAATTCTTTCATGTCAATGGACAGTTTTTACTGATTCTGAAACATTTCCTCCATCGCTGGTTCAGGATTTTCAGAGTTTATGTTGTTTGGTGTCATAAACATGAAACAGTTTGTGAATGTTACAGAAAATCTTTGGTTTTCTTTGAGAAAAACATGATAATCAAAAACTTCAACATCGTTGTTTAATCAACATTTAACTTCAGTTACACTTTTTAAAAAATCTCTGCAGATAACCTAAAACAAAGTTTAAAAATTCTAAAATTGCATCTTCAATCTGTTTACAATGAGGATATTTTTCTTCAATGTTAAGTCAAACATGTTTAACTGAATGGATCATTGAAGACTCCCACAGGTAAGACATGTCGTCTCTGTAAACGGGATGAAACGACTGTTCAGTCAGTTGTCCATTCGTGTCCCGGACTGAACCATCAGTTTGTAAAATCTGCTCTGAAGTTGCCAGACTTCACTGGTGGAATTTAACACTTTAACTTCTGGAGACGTCAGGCTTAAGAAGTTGACTGGAAGCACCTGAGTGTTTAGTTGTCTGTGGGGGAACTGATGATGAATGTCCAGTCCTCAGAGAGACAAACCTGAGACAGGACTCAGCTGCTGTTTTCTGTCAGTAGAGAAAATAAAACTCAGTGCAGAAGTCCATGATGAAACAGTGTTGGACAGTGGTTGCAGGACTTTTGATCCACAGAGGTATTAAAAACAGTCATCAGTGAGCAGCAGCAGCAGTTTGTCCTCAGCTGTCCTGCAGCAGGTCGTATGAGCCTCCGTTCACCACCTCATGTTTGTCCTCCGGCTGCAGACACAGTAAGTCTCGAGTTAACACCGCTGCAAGTGTTATTATTTAGTGTTCAATCGGTCTAAAAATGTCTGAACATTTAAAACTCAAATAGTTTTAATTATTGAAGACATGAATTCAGGTTAAATCAGACTAATCTTTGCATTAAGAAACTATAAAATGTTGGTCTAATTTATTAAATGGTTACTGTTTTTACCGAGTCTGGTAGAATGAAACTATGACTCAGCTGCTGACTCACTGTGACGTCAGATGTGTTGGACTCAGCAGGTTCTGGAGCTGCTTCGTAAACCGGGTTACAGATGGTGCGAATGCTGTCTGCAGGTGGAGCTTCTTCCTCCTCTTCATCCTCCTGTCAGGGAGACCAAAGGTCCGCACAGAGAATCACCAATATCATCAATTAGCTCATAACTCATGTAATTAACACCTTGTACAATAATTCATTTCTTAAACTGATACCATATATGTATTAACATTAGTTAAAGGGGAACTATTCAGCTTTTTCCTCTTCTCTGACCTATAAATTACAATGCTGGATACTCGTGTTAAACGATGCCAACGCGTCAAACAATGAGGTTCCTGCATTTGGAGTTGAGCTCTGCACGCTGTGTTTTACACTCTTTATTTAAACAGTGAGGTCACATTGACCTTAATGCGTGCCAGACTTACTTATATGGGA
Source organism: Lutjanus campechanus (assembly GCA_027495735.1). Classification (NCBI taxonomy): domain Eukaryota; kingdom Metazoa; phylum Chordata; class Actinopteri; order Lutjaniformes; family Lutjanidae; genus Lutjanus; species Lutjanus campechanus. The sequence goes on along the minus strand of JAJHUR010140337.1, from coordinate 49,599 downwards.
ATGTCCTGGCATTATGCTCTAGACCTGCCCTCTCCCCCGCTCTGTTGTATCACTGTGCGCTGTACCTCCGGATCGGATTCAGGATCCAACACATACGGCTGTATTTCAAAACTTGTCATTTTCAAAAGAGAAATTCTAAATTTTAAAATGTAAATTATACAGACCGTTTTCGCAGGATGCAGGAAATATGAGGAGGAGATGCAGAGAGAGACACACAGCGTCCTGAAGATCTACAAAGCTTTGTGTGTGTAGCTGCTCTATAAGAGTCCAAGACTCAATACAAAGACCCAGAAATGAGAATAATAATAATAATAATAATAATAATAATAATAATAATAATAATAATAATAATAATAATAATAGATCCTCTTTAAGATATTTTGTTTTACTAACAGATGTTTTGTGGATTCTTCTTTTTCTTCTCTCTAAATGTTATATTGTTATTAAATGTATTAAACTGTTTTACATACACTGAAAATGTACTGACAACATTATACACTAATCTTGATGTTTCTCATACTAAAACCTATACATACATATGTTCTATGAGTTTTTATTTAATGCTAATGTATGTTAGGCTTATAGACATGCATACATGCTGTGTGTGTGACCATAAGGCATTTAAAGGTATTAGTTTGTGTGTTATACTGATTCTAAAGTGTGTTATATCTATACACACATACATTATACTAATACTTATATACTTATAATATGTGTTTACTTTATATTAACCAAGGAGTCATTCTGACTTTGACAAATATTTTATATTATTACAAATTAATGTGATATACTAACATGTATTGTTTTTTACTGTCTGTGCCACATGGACAGTTTGTGCTGAAGGTGGCGCTAGAGGAGACGTCCAACAGAAGAGTTAAGAGTTAATGTCTCACTGCTGGAAATCTGAAAGTTTGTAATGAAACAGAAAAAGACAGTCTGACCTTGAAGTAGTGGAACTGGAAGGGTTTGGTCTTGTGGGTGTAGAAGTGGTATCCAACAAAGACGACTCCCGCCACCAGCGCAATCAGCAGGACCACGCCCACTCCCATCCCGGCCTTATGTGCCACATGCACCTGGAGAACCAATCACAGACGACCTCAGAGCTCAAATATGGAAAAACCTGGATCACCTGTTTTAGCAGGTGAGCTTATATATACAGTATAGTAACTGCTGTGTCATTATGACATCACTCACTTCTTGGCGAGGAGGCGGGGCTTTCAGTGGTCCCTGGAGAACATGTATGATCCCGTTTGAAGCCAGGATGTCGGAGTTTGTGACGAAGCGGTCGTTGATGTAACGAGACGACTGAAGAAGTGAAAAAAAAAAGGTTTAAACTTTCTGAAAACAAACTGATCAATCTGTCACGTCCTGATAGATTTTTTATCAAATATTTCTGATTCCTGCCAGATGCGAGTGACAGTGTCGCCCTCTAGTGTTCATCATTAGTAATAATAAATCTGACCATAGTGGAGGGGTTGAGCAGGTCGGAGACTCCGAGCACGCTCAGACTCCCGACGCGAGTCCTGATCCTGCTGCCGTTCTTCAGCTGGTTCAGAGGAAGCGCTTGACCCTCAGACAGGTGGAACTCAATGTCCCGCTGAGACAGAGTCTGCGGGGACACAGGGACAGGGACGGGCAGGTGAGGACATGTTAACAGTGCTTGTTGTAAGATCTTTGTGTGTGACTCACCTGGTTGTCAGGTAGGCCATCGTTGTCGGGTACAAACAGCGTTGATTGGACCGTCAGGTTACTGAGACGCTTCACAAACAGCTTCCCCGACTCGGACACCTGAGAATAGTTCAGGATTTGCTGCAAAAGAACTGATTATTAAACTGAGCGAAGCTGAATTATTTCATCAAAATATTTGAGCTGACTCAGCAGAAAGTGTTAAAGTGTGACTCAGCAGAAAACCTGTCAGACTCACAGTGAGGAAGTTGGAGAAGGTGGCGGTAGATCGGAGGACCTGCAGAAGGTTTCCTGTGCAGCTGAAACCGTCTCCAACATAACCGGCCTGACACTCACACTTCACCTCTGACACACACAGCAGATTATAGATTATCAATAAATCCCCATCAGGTATGATCCAATGATCAACCAAACATTTTGGGTTATGACTTCATTTGAAACAAAACAAGAAAACGATAATGAAACACATCATACTTGGTCCCTGTGTATATGATTATAGATCAAATATTTATAATTACAAAAAATCAATAATTAACACAAAGATATTAACAAGTAAATATTGTTTGTAAAAATGGGTTTTAAAGCTTATATCACACTTATTTCTCTTTACTTATAATATTGAACTATGTTGTATTGCCAGTAGATGGCAGTGTTGCTCATTAGCGGCACATTGAGGAAAATGTTTTTTATTTTGGATTCCATGAATAAAGTTGAAATGTTTGAGAATTAATGTGAAATGTCAAGATGGTATTTCTTACCCTTCATCCGGTAGCAGAAGGCGTCCCAGGTCTCGCTCAGGTTCTTGCGGGTGCCGTAGTCCACGATGCCCACATGACCAAAACCACAGTTTGGGTTGGAGTAGGTGGTGGGGTACGCCACCCGTGTCTGCTCCAACCAGCCAGCAGCACACATGTTCATCCCGCCCTGCAGAGAGCAGACAGATGGTTTTATATAAATACTGAAGATATGGATTTTTTAATGTTTTAAATGTTTTTTTGTGTTTCTTGTTTTTTCTTATTGTTGTGGTTTTTTCTGTTTATTCATATCAAGTGTTTGGGAAATGATGACGCACCTGAAACAAAAACATTGTTGGCTTGTTCATATTTATTAGCAGCTGTTACATAAATAAAAAACAACAATAGATAAATATCACACATGCTCTGAATGTTGGTGTTTGATGTGTTGTTAATGTAGACATCATCTCCACCTACTGACCCAGTACACTTAGTGTCTGGAATTGTTTTTGTGTTCTCGTGTGTGATATTTGTCATAATATATTAACCTATGTGTGTATTTGTGCTGTGTTCACTGACCTGCTGAGCGTAGGACAGCTGGGTGTATGTAGCCAAGCTGCCTCCCTCTGCAGTGCAGGCCTGTTGAGCTGCAGCGTAGGTCAGTTTGTACTGACCGCTCGCTGAACGATAGTGAAACACTCCGAACTTTGCATCTACACACAAAACAGCAGAAAACATTAGAACAAACTAATGTACTGTTTTATACTGTTGCTCTGACTGCTCCTGTATAACGAGGAGTATAAAGCTGTGTTTGTTTGTTAGTTTGAAGTTTATTTAGACGCCTCTGAAGAACATTTGTATCCAGATACCTTCAAAGTGCAGGTCGGTACATTTGGCGTCCTGGTGACATCGTCCGTTGTCTTGGAGACAGCGGCTGATTGGCAGCTGTTTGAGCTCACAGGTAACTCCGTCTCCAATGTAGTTGTCCTTACAGGTGCACTTCTTCTTCCCCTGTCCACACAAACACACACGTCACATGTTACTGAACACACACACACACACACACACACCTGAGGCTCTCTAAATGGTGAGTGTGTCATCGTCCTCACCGGAGCCGTCATGGTGCAGGTGGCGTGTTCGTGGCAGCCGCCGTTGTCCCCGGAGACACACGGGTCGATGGGCTGACAGGTGAAGCCGTCTCCAGAGTGACCTTTAGGACAGGTGCAGCTCACCTGTTCTCCTTTCTGAGAACACCTGGCTCCTTTAGCACAACCACCGTTCCAGAACTGACACATGTCCACCACTGTGGACGGAGAGAGAGACAGACAGAGAGACAGACAGACAGACAGACAGACAGACAGACAGAGAAACAGACAGAGAGAGAGACAGACAGAGAGACAGACAGACAGACAGACAGACAGACAGAGAAACAGAGAGACAGACAGAAGAGAGACAGACAGACAGACAGACAGACAGACAGACAGACAGAGAGAGAGACAGACAGACAGACAGAGAGACAGAGAGACAGACAGAGAGAGAGACAGACAGACAGACAGACAGAGAGACAGACAGAGAGAGAGAGAGACAGACAGACACAGAGACAGACAGAGAGACAGACAGACAGACAGACAGACAGAGAGAGAGACAGAGAGACAGACAGACAGACAGACAGACAGACAGACAGAGAGAGAGACAGACAGACAGACAGACAGACAGACAGACAGACAGAGAGAGAGACAGACAGACAGACAGACAGACAGAGAGACAGACAGACAGAGAGACAGACAGACAGACAGACAGAGAGAGAGACAGACAGAGAGACAGACAGAGAGACAGACAGACAGACAGACAGACAGACAGAGAAACAGACAGAGAGACAGACAGAGAGAGAGACAGACAGAGAGACAGACAGAGAGCTGAAAATGTCACATACTGTTGTTGTTGTGTGTTGTATTTGAAGTGTTTTTACCTGTGCAGGTGTACCCGTCTCCTTGATAAAATGGCCGACACACACAGGTGTTGTTCTCTTTACAAACGGCTTTTGGAGAACAGGACGGAGAACACTGGAAGACTTCAGCTGGAGGAGACACAGATACACTGTCATTATTTTACACACAGAACCAGGTGGAAACTTCACAGCATCATGCACCCAGTTTCTGTAGAGGACTCAGAGTCACGACAGTCTGACTGTTTCTGCCTGTCTTGTGCGCAAAATGTTGTTGTATAGTTAGAAAAGAGAAGTAAACAAAAGCAGAGTCTCATTTCTAGCTGATGACGGTGGATTTTGTTGCTAAAATAATGACACAAGTAGATTTTATAAGTGTAGCTGGCTAATGTAAGCTAATGCTAATGCTAACTTGACTTGAGTCAGCTGAGAGTCTCCAGCTGATGTTCTAATGTTTCCATCTGACACGTTTTAAAACAAGAACCCTGTGAAAGTGTTTGTGTAAAGTTAGCTAACAGCTGTGTACATGATATAACATTAATGCTAACAGACTGAGGCTAAAGCTAGCTTACATCTCAGCAAACATTGGTCAGATGGTGAAATACAGCAGGTATATCTACAGGATAGATGACAGAAATACTCTCATTAACACAGGGACTCGATTAGTGCAGCGGACCTTGAGACGAGTCACCCAGCCGGACCAGCCGGACCAGCCGGACCAGCCGGACCACGATCACCACAGGAAGAGAGCCGGGATAAGAGCTAAGCTAACCCGGCTCAGACCTGAGACAGAATCATGAAACTCTGAGTATCGCTCTTCTCAGAGCCTCCTGCACACCTTCAATAAGTTTGTCAGACCTGCGGCGAGCATCAGGACCAGGACTCTTCACCATGTGGACTGCAGGATCATCAACCACCTCCTAACACACAGTCAGGATTAATAAGTCTTCTTGGACTCACCTTGTGGGGTCTCGCAGCGTTCTCCGGTCCATCCGGCTTCACAGAAACATGCTCCTGTACCTCTGCGTCCTGCGTCACATGACCCGTGTTCTGTACAGTTACAGGCTGAGAACCAGAGGAAGAAAACAGACTGTCAGGATCATCAACCCTGCAGACACCAAACAGAAAACTGTCTGACTGCTGCTCACCTTTACAGGTGGGTCCATAGAACCCATCGCTGCACAGCTCACAGGCCACGCCCCCAAAACCTGCATCACAGGTACAGGTTCCGTTTCCAAGGTGACCGTCGTCACATTTACCTCGTTTACTGCAGGGAGAGGCGACTCCGCCGGGACAGACTGGAGACAGACACACATCATCAGATCGATACATGATGTCATTAATATATTTATGATGTCACTGTGGTCATCAGCGCGCCAAGAAACATTTTAAATCTTTAGATGCACAGTTTAACCGTTTTAATTCAAAATACAGAAAATGAGAACATTGAAATATATAATTCATTATATTCTTTCAGAGGAGAAATAAAACACAATCAAAAATCTAAAGTTTGAGTTGACTTTTTTCATCATAATAATAATAGAAAAAAATTCTAACTTTAAAAGTTAAAATCATGAGAAAGTGGCAATAAGTGCTTTTCCATCAAAATGTTGATAGTAAGTAAAAGTTTGCGTTTATTTAATTTCTATTACTTAGTTAAAATGATCACTTAAAGCCTAAATCCTGAGGGAGGGATTTTAAACTAATCAATTTGATTTAATTAATCACAGTTCTAACACATAGGTAAGTAAGTAAAGATTTAAAGATATTAAGCCATAATTTCTAAGCATGTTAACTTTTTTTAATGACCATCTTTGTCATCATGTTTTTTTTCTGGGTCAAATACAGTTAAAGAGCAAATAAAATCTTGGAGCGACAAAGTTTGGATTTTATGTTGCCGACAGTGTCGTCTCACCCAGACAGTCTCGACCATAGTGACCATGACAACACGTCGGCTGCCAGAAGTTGACGGTGCAGATGCTGCGACAGCCGGAGTTTTTCGTGACAAACATGGTGGGAAGGTCGCACTTCTGAATCTCCTGAAGACGAAACAAAGATCAGGAATCAGATTAACAGACCAGAACTCTGACAGATCTGGTTCATCTGTGGACATGAGACCATCACACCTTCTGTTTGGACCCTCTGGGACAACGAGTTGCTGTTGGGGTGCACAGTCCACAGCTCATCTACCACAGAAGAAGAAGAAAACAACAGTTTCAGACCTCCATGTAATGTCAGACATGTTGGAACACAATGACCATCATCAAAGAGACGACAAAAAGTCTTCAAAACTCAAAGACACAAAACCAAAGTGTAACCAACAGATTAAATGTGCTCTGACATAAGCTGCTAATGTTAGCAGGTCCAGCTAATTAGTTTAGGTCCTTCAATAAGAAGAGAGTTAGCATATCATTGACTAAATATATTTTTTGTGAGGTTACTTTAGTGGAGCTATGAGATGGGAATTTGGTCCTTGATGCTATCAGAGTTCATGCTAATATTAGCTGTTCAGATCTGGGAAAGTTTAGCTGACAATCAGTTCCGTAGCCCCCATCTGATGAGGTGGATAAACTAGGTTTTTCTCTTTACTTTAGCCTCAGTCTTTGCTAGCCTTTAACTTTGGCCTCAGTTTCTGTTACACATTAGCTTTAGCCGTATCATTTTTAGCTGTTAACTTTAGTCTCACTGTTTGTTTGGTGTTAGTTTGAGCCTTGGTCTCTGTTAGCTGCTAGATTTAGCTTTAGTCTTTTCTAGCCTTTCATTTTAGCCTCAGTCCCTTTTAGCCATTAGCTTTAGCTACAGTCTTTGTTAGGGTTTAACTTTTGTCTCAGTTTCTGTTACTCGTTAGCTTTAGCCTCGTCTTTTTTCAGTTGCTAAGTTTAGACTCAGCCCTTAGCTTGAGCCTCAGTCTTTGTTAGCTGCTAACTTTACCATCAGTATCTTTTAGCTGTTAACTTTAACTTCAGTCTTTTTTTTTTAAACTTAATTACACAGTGCTAAGTTAGCATAATATAATGTAACCGCATGTAGCTGTAGCTAGCTAGCGAGTAAATTCTCGTTTACTCTGGGTTTGTTGAAATTCCCTCAGCTGATGCTTTAATGTGTTTGACCGACCATGATATAAGATTACTATATTGACTGTAAACAGTCCATTAGTTGAGGATTTACCTGAAGGTCAAAGGTCGACTGTTCATCACAGCGACCTCCAAGGCTGGGCGGAGTCAGCAGGCAGTCGATCCCGTAGGCGATCCCACCGTTAAAGACGAGGTGTCTCTGAACGATCCGACACTTCCCATCATTAACAAAAATTTCTCCCTGTTCAAAGAAGGAACCACCGTATTAACAAGTGCCTGCTGCCATCTCTTCTTCTTTGGTGTTTTTATGTGTTTCTGTTGTACGTACGATGTCATCCATCCCTCCACAGGTGAACGAGAGCGGCGAGCCCTGCAGAGTCCGAGCCGAGTCCAGGTGGATCAAACCTTCAGCATAAACCTTCAGAATAAAAAGGAGCCTTTTAGGAGAAAACAGACTGTTTTCTGTTCAGTGATCTGTTCTGAAAGAAGAGAATATAAGTGTAAAGAGTGCCCCCTGGTGGCTGAGACACAAACCACATCACTGCCACAACAACACATCCCACAAATGTAACTTCATTTCCCCTAAATGTCATCTTTGTTGACGATATTTTTCATAGTACCTGACTTCATTACATGCAGATGATACACAGTTATACCTTCATACAAAATCCCACTGATTTTGGTTCGCTGCATTTACTAGATGACTGTCCAGGTGATGTGAAAAACTGGGGGTAAATAATTTTCTTCAATCAAATTTTTACTGTTGTTACATCATTTGATCTGAGACTTATCTAATAATTTAAAGATCTCCAGGTATTTCCTGGAATGACCTACCTGGGAAGTTCCATACAGCTGAATTGTAGTCCTTTATTAAACTATTTCTAAAATCAGACTTCTGAAAAGTTTACTTTGATTTGAATTAATTGTAAATCTCAGTCGTTTCTTATGGCTTTGGCATGAAGCAAACTTTAGCATCTGTTCAGAAAAGTGTTCTTTAAATAAACGTCACTACCGTCATCTTCCTCACCTTCTGGGCCTGCAGGATGTGGTACTTCAGGTACTCCACCAGCTGTTCTCGGTTGTCTGGGTGGAAGAGGAAGTCCTTCTGCTCCTGCGGCAGAGACGCCATGACGCCATCTGAGGGCAAAAAGACCGTCACCGGCTGGTACATCCCATCATTCATCAGGTCCATCACACCTGTGTCCTGAAACGTACAAACATGGATCATCAGTGTTTGAATGAAAAATAAAGTCCACGGATTAATGAGACAGGTCAGTTCAGTACTTTATACCCTTAAACATTTGAGTCATGGTTGCAAAATGGTGCCCGAGTTTCTCCAATAACTGTTGCTCTTTAATTCTAGTAGAACAAAGTTTTAATGTCTCACCTTGAGCAGTTTGTAGAAGGTTTTATAACCGTGACGTTCAGCCACATCAGTCAAATTCAACTGCAGAAAAACATTAATATGAAATGAATTCATTGATCAGTCATTTATCCAGTAAACATCTCAGACATGTAGACAGTTTGGGGAACTATGGACTGTTGACACAACATGATGAAGTGATTAATCCCACACTAATCAATAGATTGATCTGCAGCTGTGTTGTGTACTTACAGGAACGTCTGGCTCATTTTTTATGTCCATGTTGGGAGGAAACAGAAGCTTATTGATCTCATGGTAGATCCCGTTAACGCTGACCTCGTCGCTGTACGTCACATTAGCCTGATTGATGAAGATGCTGCCCTGAAAAGTTCCAACATACAGACAAAACATCTGAAACTTCTCCATTAAATCAGTGTTAAACATAATTATCCTTTGTGTTAGCTCCAGTCCAGGCTGTGATTCTGCTCTGTGATTGGTCACCTGGGTGGACTTTGTGGTCAGGACAAGTCCGGACAGAGATGTGAGGTTTCGTGGTCGGCTCAGGTCAGCGGGCAGCAGAGTGTGACACATGACAATGTGGCCACGCAGGACGTCAGCAAACTGCTCTGTATATTTGTCCTTCGTCAACAATTTCAACTAAAAAAGAACAAATAATACTAATCAATAATCATCAATCAGCAGATAGAAACAGACAGTCAGGTGTGATACTGATAATTAACAGATGTTAGCCACGTTAGCAGATGCTAACATCTGTCTGTCAGATGTTCCACCTGAGATGAATTGTAATAAAATTTGTAAATCTGACTAATTAGTGCTAAATAGCAAAGGTTAGCATGCTACAATACTGAACTAAAATGGTGAAGATGGAAAACATTATCAGCATATTAGCATACTGATGTTAGCATTTAGCCTAACCTGAACCCCGCCCCCTCATGACTGCCGACTCTCAGTCTGGTTCATGTTCACTTCAGTTTGTTCAAACAATATGCAGATGATACTGTGTTTTTATCTTGGAAAAGTGTGATGTGCTGAGTGTTGTTAAATAAGTAATTACAAATATTAAAGAAATAGTTTTCTGTACATTAATAACTTATCCTTGTTTTTAAGTAAAACTGATTTTCATTTTTTTGTAAATCATATAAGGAAAAACCAAAAGTAAACAAAAGAGATAGACAGTATAAAAAAAACAACTTTGAGTGTCATATTTGAAATCAGAAAAAATATATCTATATAAAATATAGGTAAAAATCACTAAACATGTGATGCTGAATCGAGACATTTGATTGGTCACCTTGCCGACTCCGTTTCTCTCTGATATGAAGGCGTCAGCGTTGGGGGCAAAGACGGTGAACGGGCCGCGACCTTTCAGAGAAATGTCCACAACCTGAAAGTAGAGTTTTACCTTCAGTTAACCTGTTGGTCCTGCAGGGGGCGACAGAGTGCCGTCATCACTCACCATCAGAGAGAGGTAGAAGTCTCTCAGCTTCCTCCTCAGGATCTCCTGCAGATCGTCAGCCGTTAGTTTAAGGTCATGTGGTCATTATTTGAATGTGGGGCGGGGTTAATCAGCTGCTCACCTTCCCCACGGTGCCTCTGCAGGTGAGTCCGTCTCCGATGAAGTTAGTGATACACTCGCAGGTACGAACACCTGGACCCGTCATGTTACACCTGGCGTACTGGTGACAGCCGCCATTTTTCTGGAAACACAAAGAAGACGTGTTACTGTGAACGACTGAGTAAAATATTTACCTCCAGACTTCTAAAAAGTCACATGACAATAAATTTTTCATCTCTGAAATACTTTAGTTTTACCTCAAAAGGACTTTTGAGTACTTTTGCATTATTTTACTTTGCATTTAATCTAGTCAACAATATAATCCAAAATAATACATACAGTATTTTTACCTTATTTGCACTTCATATCACAATAGTTAGTAACAAAAGATATGGTTTGATGATGTGGTTAAGTAGTGAGGGATGATGGGAGTGTCTTCATGGCTGATAAAAAAATCCATCTGATGTGTCTTGTTGTTCACAGATGAGGTCATAAATCAAAGTTTGATTCATGTTATATTTAGTTATGTTCACTGACTTCCTCCCTCTCTGATATATTCATCATGTTTTCACAGAAGTTACAGCAGCGAGCAGAAAACGCAGCGTTAGCTTGAATAAATAATATTAAGATATGTCCAGTGTTTTTAGACATTTTAATGAGAAAATGTTACGTATTATATCTTTATGTGATACATAGTAACTAGTTCTTAAATTTATTTCAGACGTGTAAACAGATATCTGAACATGATATCTGTTTACACGTCTTCTGTTCTCCACATACCTGCATATAACCAAAGCCCCCTCAAACCTGATTGGTCAATACTGCTCGGGGAACAGAACTCGTCAAAATCTGGTTCTTTACCTCCAGATATCTGCGTTCATGAGTAAAGATCACATTCAAACTGACCTTTCGACACAGGTTGATCATCGTGCAGGTCTGTCCGTCACCTGAGTAACCTTCACTGCACGCACACGACGTCTGTGGAGGTAGAATGACATCATCAACAAATAAACATGACGGCAGAAAACGTTTACATTCAAACTCTAAAACCAGTTTGTTACTTTGTTCGGTCCGATGTGAACACACTCTGCGTTGGCGTGACAGCCTCCGTTTCCCTCCAGACACGGATTGATCTCTGCAGGAGAAACACAAGACTCCTGCAGCACTCAAACACATCACACAACAACAACATGGTCCCTTTCATTTTCAAATACAATCAATGATAGAATCATAAAATCATAAGATCCTATTCATTCACTTACAGACAGTTTGATCTGACTGCGTGTCAGATGTGATCAGTGATATTAAAACTGAAACACAAGATGTTGTTCAAAGATCTGAAAGAAAAGCTTTTTTTTTAACTTATTACGTATTAACTCACAGTACTTTGGCGTTAACGTACTAATGTACTAAAAGTACTAAAAGACATTAGACAAAAAAGACGTAACAAGACAAAACATTAATGAAAGCCACGTAAGAGACATATCGAGATGTAACAAGATGAAAGTGATGTTTAATATTCTTTTTTACATATCAAGGCTGTAAACCTGACTTTGATTACTTTGTAGCACTTTTGTACCGACTCATATTATTTACATACTTTAAGTTTTGTGTTACCACACAAAGTATTTGGTTACGTTGTTACACCTACGACAGTTCTGCAGAACCTCGCAGTACTGTGGGGTTCTCTCATAAAATATCTCCTCACACTGCTTTTGCATCATGTCACAGATTTTTGCTTTACTTTGCTGTATTTTGTGTTTTCTTGTAATATTTCTGCAGCAGATGTACCTCGCAGTCATTTCTGTGTTTAATTGCTGTATTTCTGGATTTGACTCCAGTCTGTTTCAGAACCTCCCAGTACTTCTGCCAGTACCTTGGTATATTGTAGTGAATTCATGTTATGATCTATTTAACTTCTCAGTTCAATAAATTCTGGATTATTTTTACTTGGTGCAAATTTTAAATTAATTTTTTACATTTTCTTTTACATTTTGGACATGTTGAAACATTTTCATTTATTGGACAAACTCAATAAAAACAAAGAGGAACAGACGTCCTGACTCGTCAGTCTGAGGTCGACATCAACACGTGAACGTACCGACACACACGAGTCCGTCTCCAGAGTAACCACTGTTACACACACACTCTCTCCTGCCGGGTCGAGTCCTCTTACACACTGCGAACACACTGCAGCCGCCGTTAGCCACCAGACAGGGGTCTACAGCTGGAAACACACACAGACACCACCACCATCATCATCATCATCATCATCATGAAAAGGAGAGAACGAGTCAGTCTGAACTCAGACCTCAGCTGTTTGTGCTTCACCTGTTCTCTACACAAACTACTGTTACCTTGACAAAACGTTCCGTTTCCTTCAAATCCAGCAGCACAGAGACACTGAGGGCCAGACGCTCCGATCACACAGCTACAAGATCAGAGAGAACGTTAGAACCTCCTGTCTGTAATGAGCAGAACGTCCTGCAGGGGGCACTGATGCAGCACTCTGAGGTCACAGTTTGAGTCGACTTACTTTGCACTCGTGTGACACTTGACTGAACCACACAGCTCGTCAGCTCTGGACTCGATCTCTGCAACACACACACACACACACACACACACACACACACACACACACACACACACACAGTGTGTCAGTGCTGCAGGACGATTTACAACAAAAAAGAGGTTTACAAGGAAACTTTGTGAGAACTGTTCCAGCTCTACATGTTCCGTTTGCTCTTGTCCTCTTCCTTCTCCCAACAGTTCTGTCCCTGATTGCTCATGAGGTGCACCTGGCCGGAGGGCGGGGCCTAAAAACACCTGAGCAGTCAGCAGAGGTCAGGAGCTGGAGGCTGCTGGTGTGTTTTATGTTACTTTAAACTGACGGCCTTTTTGTTAGTCTTGATTTAATTTGTCTGGACTTAGTATAATCTTGATTTAATATCTTTGTTCTTTATATTTTCTAATAAATCACACAGAGGTGCTTGTTTTCAAGGCATCATTTCTTAAAAATAAATAAATAAATAAAGTCATAATAATAAAAGTTAAGACTTTGTCTAGCAGAAAAATGACAAGAAAAAAGTATTTTTTCAAGAAGTTAGAAAAGAAAAGATAAAGACCTGTTTCAAGAATAAAGCTGTAAATGTGCAGGTTTTTTATAAGGTCAGAATATTTTGAGAACAAAGTTGACAATTTATAAACAACGGCAAAGGTCACCTGACTTTTGTTATCATGTCCAAAACTCATCAAATGTCCCTGACGAAGTGCAGTGAAACAACACGTGAAAAGATGAAGACATTATAGTGTGTATGAGTCAGTGTGTCGTACTTTCATCGCAGAGGACGCCTCTCCAGCCGACGTCACACTCACACGTCCCATCTCCTTTAAGCCCGTCATTACAGCGGCCATTTTTACAGCCGCAGTCTGCAGAGAGAATAATAAACCAGAGTGAGGAAGGAGGGAGCAGATTTTATATTTTTATTTCATGTGTCAGAGGTCTAAACGTACCCTGATCACAGTGGACTCCATATTTGCCGCTCTGGCAGGTCTCACAGGCCGTCCCGTTGAACCCTTTGTTACACTGACAGCGTCCCGTCCCGTCGGTCCCGTCCACACACAGTCCATTACCGAAGCAGGGCTGACCTTTCGGTCCGGGACACGGCTCACAGTGCTCCCCGAAAAACCCTCTGCAGCACCTCCGCACCTGGAAACAGGTGAGAGAGTTTGACCCTTCATTACCATCAGCGGACGTCCCGTCTGTGGTGTGTTGGCGTGTTTTATTTGTGACGTACGATGTTTCTCTGGAGGCAGGTGGCTTTGCAGCCGATGGTCAGCAGTCGCTCCTCCTCAAACATCCGAGTGAACATACATTTCTTCTTCTTCACTGATTTCTGCACACAACACAAAGTTACCACAGATCAACTCGGATTGTTTTTAAAGTTTAATATCACAAAGTGTTTGTAACACTTCATTTTACTGATCCCCAATTTCATAACAATCAACGAGTAACATAAGTTTCTATGAAATCACCTCCTAATTTCCCAAACATTCATCCCAAAGTTAATAAAAGACAATGTTTCTGCCTCTTGTTAGTATAAAATAAATCCAGCTGCTGATTTCACAGGAAGTTTGACTGTCTGCTGATAAATTATCACAGTTTTCTGTAAGATGAAGTCTTGATGAAGTCTTACGTCCTGAACGGTGTTGTTGGGGCAGATTTTGCTTTGTGGGAACAAACAGTCCACGCAGGTTCCCTGTGGAGAGAAAACAGAGACCGTTAGTTTGGTTCAGTGTGTCCCTGCAGGTACAGACAGGTAGATCTACAGGTGTGTGATGACATCACCATGATTTTGTTGTATTTGGCCTCGTCACAGCGGTTCCTGTTGATGGTTAGAACAGCTGACAGACCGTGAATCACTCCATTACCACTCAGGAGGTTGGACGAGTTGATCTGAGCGTCGTTCACAAACAGCTGGAGGGGAAACAGAGAATTCAGGTGGTCATGTGATCAGGTGGTCATGTGATCAGATGATCATGTTATCAAATGATATTGATAATTCATTATGCGAGTGAGACCTTTCCATCTCGGGGAAAGATGCCGAGCTGGAAGGAGAACCCGAGCAGCGTCTCTTTGTATCCTCCAAACTGAAGGTCGGTTTTCAGCAGACGCTCCGACGCCACAACGTGATAACGAGTTGTATTCACATCCTGTTTACAAAATAAAAGTTCAGAGACAATATCACTGGAACAGAAACTGCTTATTCTGAAATATATTTATGAGTTATTTTACTTCTATTTGCACTAAATTTGTTTTCTGGGTGTTTAAATAATTGTGGGAAGTTATAGAAAACCAAAGGGTGAATAAAATGTATTTATTTGGTAACTAATTGTTTTTTTGTATCACAGTGATCATTTATTGTAAAAAATATAAACATTTTTAATATTCTAGCCATGGATGTCAGTTGTACATGTTTTTAACAGCTCTACACTCGACTCTGTTTCTAATAAACAGACGTGTTCAACTTGTTTTACTGTACCAGGGAAGCTGCAGACGTTTCCTTGAGGTAATCTTTGATCGCAGTGTCTGTTGGAGCGAAGACGGTGAACTCGTCGGCCTGTTCAATCTCGTCTGTCAGGTTGTGATCCTGAACCAGAGAAAATACAAACGTAAATGAATATATATCCACAGTTAAAAGTGAGAATGTATCACAGCAGCGTGTGTGTTTGTGTTTTTCGTACGATGAGATACGATCTGAACAGAGAGAAGTCCGGCCTCAGAGCCAAAGTCGCCAACAGACCCTCACTCAGTTTTCTGTCAGGAAACAGAACCTGCAGACAGAAAAAGACAAGAGACAGTCAGAGACGGACAGAGCATCGTTAGCATTGTTAGCATGATTAGCTCTGTACCTTATCAATGATGTGGATCAGTCCGTTGGTAGCAGCTACATTGGGTGTGGTGATGGTCGCTCCTCCGACAGCTGTGAGCTGAGAGACCAAAAACACACAACAAATCAAATCTGAACATCAGCGACAAGAAAGTTTCTGAAGCAAACTGAGACTTTTCTGACAGCTTTCTTTGACAGAAAAAAAGAAAAGAATATTTTGATGGGATTCGTTAGAGTTTCATGTGAATGAGTGAAGAGCAACAAACTGCATAATTAGGAATCTTATATACACTATATAATTAAAAATAAGCTCTTAATTTAGTCTTGTGGGTAGAACAGATAATAAATAAAAGTGGACCATCACTTGTTCTGACTCACCTCATTGGTTGTTGAAACAGGAAGTGTTGTCTTGAGAAGGGAAGTTAGAGAGGAAATGTTGCTCAGGCTGGATAACGGATAGTTACCCGGGATCATGTGATTTCTGTCAGAAAGTAAAAAATGGTGGATGGTAAAGAAAGAAACTGTTCAGTTTAGGCATCAACCAGTCCTAAAATAATAATAATAATAATAATAATAATAAAATATGAGACCTGATGAGACTTGGCAGGTTCCCCTTCGCGGTCCAGAAGTTTTTGTCCTCTGAAGACATTTTAGCGACGGCGGCTGAAGACGGAACCAGGAGGGTGATGTTCTGATCCGACAGAGACCAGGACAGACCCGACTCCTGAGATACAAACACAGAAATATATCATATCATCCCTGAGACAGAAAAAAGTCATACAGGGGCAAAAAATGTTGCTCTGGACAAAAATCAGGCCAATATTAATAATTATTGAAACATCTGCAATATAGCTGCTGTGACGTACATGTATGTAAAATTGTGATACGCACTAATCTGCGATATGTCCTGAAGTTTTAGTTTTGTATACATGTAAATTTTAATAAGTTTCAGTGTGCACACTTCTGAGTCATGGAGACATGTGTACATACATTTGTACGTGTGTATTTATATTTATATTTACTGAAGTTACTCGTGTTCTTCTTATGTTGTTTGTTTGTACTTGTGGTTTGTGATATAAACTTTCTTTGAGTTCCAGTTATGTACGAATGTTTCATACACAAACTTAAAATGTTCGTCCTCCTCGTGTTACACACTTTTGTATTTTGTTGATTAACATACATGTATTTAGTCACAGTTACACTGATCTGTAAATATATATTATATAATATGTGAAACTCACAGTTGTCCATGTGAAGAACTCTGAGGCGTCTGGCAAAACCATCAGCTCCTGAAATCATCAGGAAAACAAACTGTGAACATACAGAAACCCTGTCTGACACGCTGAGACGCGCTCATCACTGTGACTCACCTGTTGGACAGAACCGTAACACATCTGTCCGTTTCCAATGTATCCTTCATCACACACGCACGTCCACTGAGAGGACAGCAGGCGGCAGCTGGCCTGAATACAAACAGGAACGTGATTCATCTACCTGCCGTCTGGTTTGATCACGAACAAGAATATGAATGTTACCCACCAGGTAATGACAGCCTCCATTAGCCGTCACACACTGATTAACAGCTTCACAGTCTCGCCCGTTTCCTTTGTAGCCGGATTTACACGTACAGTCACTCTGTTGGTTCAGCAAAGAAAAAAACAGAACAGGAAGAAGAAAAGAAGAATATGTGAGTTTTCAGTTTGTTTGGTAGCACTTTATATTAACCTGCCTGTAATAAACAGTACTTAATAGGTAATAAGACCCTTCTAAGATGCTTATGAACATTAATATGTGTTAATAAGACTGTTAAAGTGTTAATAATAGCATAATAAGCATGTTTATTGTAAGAATATAAGACACTTGTAAGGACTTATAAGAAACTCATTAACAGTTAACTGTGCACATATTAACAATGAACTATGCATTTATAAACAGTTAACTAAGCCCTAATTAACAGTTAACTATGCATTTATTAACAGTTTAGTAAGCACTTATTAACAGGTAACAGGATTATGATCTTTTTTAAAATCTATAACAGAATAGATCATGGCCACAAAAGACACAGTGAGGCAAACTGAGCAGCCAAAACGTGTTGTGAAAATCAAACATGACATGTAGAGCTGCGACACAGTGACTCTGCTCAGATTAAATCACGGACTGGTCCTTTAACATGTGTGATACCTGTCCAGGTCCGACGTAGATGCAGGTGGCGTTGGGGTGGCAGCCTCCTCTGTCAGGACCATCACAGTTGTTGATTGGCTGACACTCGTCTCCGTCCTCCCTCCATCCGATCAGACACTGACAGGTGTGAGAACCTGGTCCTGTCTTAATACACTTGGCCTGCAGGGGGCAGCAGAGACGCAGCACAGAGGGCTCAGCACAGACCGGACAGAAGAAGCTGCTTTAAATATATTTAACTGACATAACCGACTCACGTTGAGGCTGCAGCCGCCGCGGTGAGGTGGAGCACAGGGGTCTGACTCCACACAGGTGATACCGTCGCCTTGGTAACCAGGTTTACACACACACCTAAAAACACACAGAGCAGATTCACTGAATAATGTCTGGGGTCGTCTTTTATTGACAACAGGCTTTGTTCAGGTTGGTTCAGTAAAGTGCCCTCTAGTGGACAAATGTGGTCAAGTGTCCTCTAAAGTTCAGGTAAACTCACCTGGTGGTTCCCTCGCTGAAGTCACAGTCTGCATGGGCGTGACAGAACTGAGCAACAACGCCGCAAGCCGCCGTCTTGCGCTCGCAGAACAGACCGGTGTACCCCATCTGACAGGAGTCCGGTTTACAGCGACCGCTGGAGTCTGGACGGTTGTCACACTGTCCGTGGATACAGGGACATGCTGAGAAGGACACACAGGTGAGTCTTTATCATGCTGACATCACATCTACCTGTATGATGTCACAGCTCAGACTTACTCCTGTCACAGTTTGGTCCATATTTGTTGGAGGCGGAGCAGTACTGACAGCGAGAACCTCCGAAGTTTACATCACAGACGCATGATCCATTTCCTGCCGAGCCCTCCTGACACTTCAGGAGTGAAAGTTCATGTTAAAATTTAATAAAAATCATGGAAGCTGTTTATTAATATATACCTTAAAGGGACAGTTCACCCCAAAATAAAACCCCCCTCCATGTTTCTCCTCTGATCTGTAGTTCTGTGTATCCATCTAGATAGTTTTGATGTGATCTGCAGAGTTTTGGAGAGATCAGCCTTTTTTTTAATTTTAAGGCCCTTTCAGTGTAAAAGAGAAGAGAAAGTTAAGTTTTTTATTTCTTTATGGTGTTTTCCGACTTTATAAGACAAATCAAGGCTCCAGTTTGTTGCTTTTCACTGTAGTTTTAACTGACCTTCCACCTGACCTTCCACCTGACATTCCACCTGACCTTCTACCTGACCTTCCACCTGACCTTCCACCTGACCTTCCACCTGACCTTCTACCTGACCTTCCACCTGACCTTCTACCTGACCTTCCACCTGACCTTCCACCTGACATTCCACCTGACCTTCCACCTGACCTTCCACCTGACCTTCTACCTGACCTTCCACCTGACCTTCTGACCTTCTACCTGACCTTCCACCTGACCTTCCACCTGACCTTCTACCTGACCTTCCACCTGACCTTCCACCTGACCTTCCACCTGACCTTCTGACCTTCTACCTGACCTTCCACCTGACCTTCCACCTTGTTCAGGTGTGTGTTGATGTCGACTCTGACCTGGCCGTGTCCAGAGCACGGAGTCTGGTATCCTCCTGGACAGGGACTGCAGTCTGGACCGTAGAAACCTTTACAACATGCAGGAGTCTGAACAAACACACAAACACATCACAGAGTCACAACCTCCTTCACACACTGCAGCTTCAGTTTAAAAAGAGGACTTCCTGTACTGCAGTACAAGTACAGATACTTGAGTAAAAGTAGAAGTACCCATTCAACTTGTTTACTGCAGTAAAAGTGAAAAAGTTCAGGCTCTGAAATGTCCTCAAAGTATAAAAGTAAAAAGTCATCCTCTGAAGGACATTTCTACTGATTGAACCTCAGCTTTTCTCCACCACAGAGTCTCCGTCTCCGTCTGTCTCAGTCAGATTTTATGCTGGTTTCATCCAGTTATGTTTTTTTCTTGTCGTTTTTATCTCTATTACATCTCTTATGTCATATTTCATCTTGTCTTCATCTTCCCTGTCTTGTTATATCTTTTTCATCTTGTTATGTCTGACTTAGTTACTTCCAGTTGGTCCTGATTCTAATCTGAAAACTGATGCAGTAAATGTGTTGTTGTGTGTTTTAAATCAGGTTCATGATGCGTTTGTTTACCGTCACAGTTGTGTTGCAGAGAGGAGAGCAGCCTCTGACTGGGATCTTCACAGCCGGGCTGCCGACGGACAGAGTGTAAACACACCCGAATAAGCTGGTGCCCTGATCAATAGAGAGATCGATCATCACGTTTCTCATCATCAACTACAGACATACAGAGATAATATATAAAAAGTACAGTGAGACGTCTTACTGCAAAAACTCCAGACGAGCACTGTTTGGATTTAGAGCAGCTGCCACATTTACCCTGAAACAGAAAACAGGTTCTCTCAAACATCAAACTTCACAGAGACGCTTCACAGTAAATATAGACAGAATGTCGTCTGTCACTCAGATCGTCAGGACTTTTGAAGGCTGTATGAAAAACCAGAGTCTGGTGTAACATTGACCGATTAGATTCACAGATTCATTGACTGTTGAATTGAATAGAAGAAACTGATGTTAATGCTAAATGTTGAACAACAACTGCATGTCGAACTTAACTTTTCTGCTCTTGAAGCTTTTTTTGGCAGCTGTTGAAGCTCACCTGGATGAGTTTTGAGGCCTCGATGATGTCACACCTGGACGGCAGCACAGGTTCAATGGAGGGCGGAGTCAAGACTCCATCCACAACATACAGACGTCCATTTTTAGCTTCCACTGCCGCCTCCAACACGGCTGCTCCATTCACCATAATCTGACCCTGAAAACACGAGTCAAACAGATAAAAGATATTATTGATCTGTTATTATTACATTAATACTGTTGTGGCTGTGATACTGAGAATTTAAACTGTTAAACAGATGTAAAGTCTGAATGTATAGAAGGATCAAAGAGATCAAGGGGACTGGGGAACATCATGGAAAGAAAAGTTCCACACGTACGTTCTCTGTCACGTTAATCGTCAGAACCTGATTGGCCTTCGTCGTGATTCTGGGACTGGACACGGCGTTATAGACCTCAAGCTTCAAATCAGAAACCAGAAATATGAATGATAATCAGCAGATTTGATGGATATAAAATACTGAAGTAAAATATGATAAAATAAACAGACCGCGGTTGCCGGGACGATGTGGTTTCTGAGCAGCTCCACCAGTTTACTGTGACCCTGAGAGGTGAGGAGAAAACTGGTTTCACATCATTTTGGTGAATTTGACCAAAATGGCTCATTGAAATAACTGTGCTGAGATGAGGTCACTTGTTTGTGATTGGTTCTTACTTCAGCACTGCTGAGGTAGTCCAGGTGTCCTTCAGGCATCGCAGCGAAGGCTGAACTGATTGGAGCAAAGACGGTGATCGGACCAGAGAGGTCGAGGACTGACGCCAGGTTAGCTTTCTGCACAGAAACAACTGAAAACTTCACTAACTCTGTTTCTCTTCTTCATATTAAATGTTTGCTGATGATTTCTGAAGCAGCTCTATCGTACACAGTAGGAGACAAAAGGCGTTGCCAATAGCAACACAACAGGGAATGCTGCACAACAAACCTTTAGGAAAAGACAGACTGAAGGAATTGAAACAAAGTTACATACAGCTGAAACTTGTTGGTAGTTCTAGTGTTCTAAAATCTAAATGTGAATGTTTATAGTCCGTGTCGAGAACAGCATGTATGACACACGTACCTCCATCAAAGAAGTGAACTTGTCAAATTTGCCGTAGTCAGAAATGATCTTCAACAGATTCTGCTGTGAGGAAACAGACGAGATGTAATGAGTGAATCTCTAATATGTGGACAGAAAAGTAAAGTTACATCACTTCATCAGTTCACTGAACACCTGTGTGTCACTCTCCACCGTGGGTGAGACGCTGTCCATCAGCTTATTGATGATGTGAATCATCCCGTTAGATGCCAGAACATCAGACTGGACGATCACACCTCTCTTCCTGCTGCCATGGATACGGATCTTAGTCTGAGTGTCCTGACGAAACAAAAAGAAGGAAAAATGTCACTCAAAGTCTGATTTACCAGCGTTTGAATCAAACCAATCACACCTGATCACACCTTTATAACTCTGTCTCACCCCCTCTGATGTGTCTGTCTCAGCTGATTTTCCAGTCAGAGTGTAAAAGATGTCACTTTTCTTCAGAGTGTCAAACGGCATCACCCCGGCAACCAGGTGCATCTTACAAAGGTACCTGGCTTTGGACTCGTCGGCTGTCAGAGTCCTCACCTGGTCAACACACGCACGCACGCACGCACGCACGCACACACACAGTGACATCACAGTCTTTTTCACATGTCTCCTGGTACAGGTGTTAGTCTCTAAAAACTTCAGAATAAAACATTTAGAGTCAACAGGAAGTTCCAAAATAAGAGTTAGGACTGAATAAATATCAGATAAAGTTTATTGGATGTGATTCTTACTGAAGTTCCTCTGAAGCCTTTATTGATTGGGACAAAGAGAGTGAAAGGACCAAGGTTCTGCAGAGGCCATGAAAGAGAACCTGCAACACACACATTACATTACAGAAAGTAATCTAAATACATGATTGTAACTTAGCATTCTGTATTCACTTTAGCATCACTGTTTTGGCTGATGCCCAGGATGATGCTCGCTTGCTCACGCCTACAGAATGCAGCAACAGGATTCTGAGTGCAGTTCACGTAACGGCCACCAGGTGTCACTAATAACGAAGACTTTCATCATACCGAACAGAGTGATTGCATTGCTCAGCTGACCGCTCCACTGTCCTCCAGGTTCTGTGTTCAGATCTGTCAGACGCTGCATGATGTTCCCGTAGCACACTTTACCGTTGCCAAGGTAACCCTGGAGACAGGTGCACCTGAGGGACAGAGGGACAGGTGATCTGAAGTCACAGTCCTGTCAATTGAAAAATAGGTCCAAACATGTGAAAACAGGTGGAGCACACAGATGTACGTCCTATTTTTCAACTAGTGATCAATTTGGCAATAGTTTTCTCACTGATCGATTAGTTGCTTGATCCATAAAATGTTGATCAGTCCATGATGGCATCCTCAAATGTCTTGTTTTGCCCACAAACTGAAAGTTTACCAATCAGCTTACTGATCAAAATATTTTCATAATTGCTTCATAATTGATTAATCCCAGACTGTTAGAACATGTTAAACATTTAGTGGTAAAATAAAGTGACTGACTGGACGGTTCCTGGTCCCACGGTGGTGCAGTTGGCGTTCTTGTGACAGGAATCAGGTCGACAGGAGTCTTTCAGGCTGCAGCTGCCGTTCACCAGGTGTTCAAAACCAGGAAGACACTCACAGTGAGACTGAACAAACACAGCAGGTACACACAGGGTTAATATTCAGAGAACCAAGCGTACCATGGAGCACGCTGCTGGGAAGGGTTTGACCTCAGAACATTTCATATCACTGAGGCAGGAGAGGAGATCGTCTGCATAACAGTGATGGAAACTGCTGTACGTGGGTCGTGAATGGACCCTTGAGGGACTAAAACTAAGAACTGAAAAGGTTCTGTTGGACAGGTCTGAGTGTAGCAGCTGTAGGTCAGTTCCCTTGAAGTCCGTGTAAAGGAAAAGGGAGTTTTTCTTCTAAACATGTTCTACAGGTGGGAACATATTGCTGAAAACACCGAGAACTACACTCCATGAGTTCTACAGGGAACCCCTCTATGTTGTAATAGCTCCACCCAGAACCCACTCTGGGCATTAGAACCAGAACACTTCCATCTTTTAAGGCTGCTAACAAGAACCCACCCAGGAGGTTCCACCAAGAACCCTTTTATACTCTGGGTTTTATTTTGTCAATCATTCATATTCAGCTGGGTGGTTAATAACATGTTTTTGTGGAGATTTGTTCTTGTGCATAAAAGTGATTAATTGGGTTGAAAATGTTATATTTTAGTTGTTTCCCATTTTATTTTGTAGTTTGTGCCTTTTATTGTTTCTGCTCTTTTACTTCCTGTGCTTTTTCCTCCGTCTTTGATTCCAGATTGTTTTCACCTGCTCCTGATTGGCCTCACCTGTGTCTCGTTGCCCTCACTCATGTATTTAGTCCTCAGTTGCCAGTTGCCTTTTCCTCTGTTTTTTTTGGACTTTATGAGGGACATACAGTATATGGACTTTGATTTTGGCTGTTGATTAGAAATACTTTGCCTTTGTACTCATCTCTGGTTCGAAAGCTTGTCTTTATTTTGATCCTGCTCACCAAACATTTGAACTACACATATTTTACGTCTGCATTTTGGGTTTGTCCTCCTGTTTCCTGTGCTTGACATTATCGACAGTAAAAACTTTCTCCAGCACTTTAGATAAAAGCTTCATTTAGAAATTGGTCTGTAATTATTATGAGTGAAACTATATGCAGCAGCATGTTTGAAACAAAGCTACCAATGTGATGTTAAAATGAAATGAAATGACTGACAGAGTTGGAATAGAATCTGAAACACAGATGGAGGATTTCAGATGCTGGGTTTTAAAGACAAAGACGGGATTATTGGACCGTCTGTCCTCACCTTCCCCGGTCCGTCGTAGACGCAGCGTGCTGACTCGGTGGCGCAGCCTCCGTGTTTGTTCTGACACGGTTCGATAGCCATGCAGACCCGTCCGTCCCCGGTGTAACCCTCGTTACAGGCGCACAGGTGTTTGTTTGGACCGGTGTGGACACAGGAGGCGTGGACGTGACAGGGCTGCTTGAGACAAGGGTTGATTGCTGAGGAGACAAACGTCACAGAGACTTTGAAGATGTCTGATTGGTCAAATGAACTCTGACATGATGTTTTCTGACAGTTACTCACAGACACACTGATCTCCTGATTTCTGGTAACCGGCGACACACTGACACACCAACTTTCCCGTCAGAGCTTCTTCCATACAGCGAGAGTTCTCTGGACAGTCGAGACGTGTGCACGCATCTGACGCTGAAACACAACACAGGAGGGACAACAGGTGACAACAAACACAACAACAACAACAACAGGACAGATGAGAATCAGCTGCCACACACTCAGAATCAGCAAGTGTCCTCTCAGTCTTTACTGCAGTACAGATACTGAAGGACATTTCTTCTGACTGTTTCTGTGCAGAGACAACTGAACCTCAGCTTTTCTCCACCAGAGTCTCCGTCTCTGTCTGTCTCACACTCTGACAACTTTTATCTCGTTTTTGTCTTGTTACATCTTTTTTGTTTGAAGTTCTTTATGTCGTTGTCTTGTTGCATCTGTAAACCTTTTTTTTCAGCTTCTTCTCAAATCTTGTTTGTCGTTTTTGTCGTTACCTCATTTTCATTTTATCAGATTTCATTTTATTTTATGATGTTTTCATCGATTCTTGTCTTCTCTGTAACAAACATTTGTCCTTGTATTGATTTCTTTGGTAGCTGTTTGTCTGTTGATCAGATGAGACGTTAGAACCAGCAGACTGACCTTGATCACACTTGGTTCCTTTATATCCAGCAAAACAGAAGCAGGAACCCCCACCTTTCAAACCATGGTCACACAGACCGTGGACACACTGACACTCTGCAGAGACACACACCAAAGAAGAAGAGGAGCACATGAAAATATGATCTGATTGATATTATCAGTTTGATTTATTATCTGAAGTTACCTGAACTACAGGTGGGACCGTAGTGACTCGGCGCACAATCCTCACATGCAGTCCCTGCAAAGCCCACCTGAACACACACAGACACACACAGACACACACACACACGCACACAGACACACACACACACACACACACACACACACACACACACACAGAGGATAAATTTAAGTTAAATAAACCAGCAGACAGAACATCCGACACCTCACCTCAGTACTTACTGACCAGTGGAACTTCTACAAAAGGTTCCCAAAAACTTCCTCACTGACAACTATGATATCCTGAAGGATCACTAGAACAATGACTAGTTTTTACAAAATTTACTACCTGAACCTCACTGATCACTAGAACCTCCTCAATGAGACATCTCAACGACCATTAGAACCACCTAAAGTAACCATAAAATCTCCTTAAGGACCATTTGAACCACCTAACTGCTCACAAGAACCTCTTAAATAGAACACTCAAACCTGCTAATGATAAATAGAAACACATATGTTCCACTCAACCCAGCTGAATGACTACAAGAACCATCTAAAGTACCACTACTGTGTCCTCAGTGACCACTTGAACATCTTAAGGGATTACTACGACCATGTGAATGTTCTTGAGAAACTCCTCAATGAAAACTAGAACCTCTGAAAGGAACCGTGAAATCTCACCACTAATGAATGAGTAGAACCACTGCTCTGACCACGAGAACCTCTTCAGGAACCCGTAGAACCTGGCCAGTATCTGGTCCAGAGGTTTCCACACTCATTACTTTGTACTTCCTGTTTAGATCCACCAAAGCATTGTGGGAGCTGCAGTTTGAACGTGTTACCTGACAACTGCAGGTTCCGTTTCCTCCCAGCCCGTCAGAACAGACTCCTCGGCCACTGCAGGGTCTGTCGGCATGTTCGGGACACTCTGAAACACAAACACATCGCAGGAAACAGTCAGCAGACGTTTGTACAGAGTTGTGACAGCGTTGTTTTGATGTTTTCTGTGAGGAAACAGATCCATCCCTCCATCCTCTTCCTCTGTCCCTCTCTTATCTCCACAGATGATCGCTTCACTGAGCAGCTCTGTTTCCTCCTGCTCACCCCGTCGTCCTCGAGTCACTTCTGACATTCATCATTCAAACATCAAAGCTAAAGGTTTCATAAACATCTGCTCATGAATGCCCCCAACTTTTGATCGGAACAAAATATCATCATTAATCTGTCATTAACCAATTAGTTGGTTGGTCCATAAAATGTCAGAAAAGTGTGAAAAATTAATCACAATCTTTTCAACTGAAAAATAGGTCCAGACATGTGAAAACAGATCCACTTGTGATCAATCTGGCAATATTTTTCCCCCTAATCAATTAGTTGTTTGGTCCATAAAAAATGTCTCTCAAAGTCCAAGATGACGTCCTCAGAGGTTTTTTACTGTCAAAGAGGAGTAAAGAACTGATTCACTGGTTTGACTGAAGGATCTTTACTTATGAAACATTTCCTGTCATACTTATCTTTGTCCCTGCCTGTGGACACGTCTGTCTTTTGTGTTTGGAGGGTTAATTAAACATGAGGTGTCCAGCAGTCCCTCCAGCTCCATGTGCGACTGTCAGCACATTTCTGTCCTGCTGACGGAGGATCTGCAGAGGAAGGAAGTCCTGGTTCCTGCAGGACGATCTGCATCCTGCAGGACTGGACACTG
This sequence comes from Lutjanus campechanus, assembly GCA_027495735.1. Classification (NCBI taxonomy): domain Eukaryota; kingdom Metazoa; phylum Chordata; class Actinopteri; order Lutjaniformes; family Lutjanidae; genus Lutjanus; species Lutjanus campechanus. Next base: position 22,302 of record JAJHUR010140337.1, on the reverse strand, counting down.
ATCATGTGACTTGAGTCACCTGTAGGCCTCTCGAGTCTCCTCCACATGGACAAAACATGGACTGCTGTAGTTACTGTCATCAGATCAGGTACATCAGGGTCTTTCTGTTGCTCCTGATCCTGTTTCCAGACTGAAGGTGAGGTGTCCTTCATGGAGCCTGAGGATCTGAAGCTCACTTACTTCTTTTTAAATTTTACTTTCAGCCCAAAATTGTATTATTCAGTCCCATTTTATTTGGTTTTTAGGTTGATATGGTCTCCACTCTGATTTCTTGAGTGCATTTATGAAACAGACATTTAGACCCAGGACCATGTTGGAGGACCTCAGAGCTCAGGTCTGGTGCTCCTTCTCTTTACTTAAGCAAGTTCAAAATTTAGACTTCAGCACAAAAACATTATAACTGTGAGACTAAGTTTTTCATGAAATGTCCTGATCTCAGTTCTGTTTTTTAGGGGATGAATCATTGGATGTGAATGAATTGATCTGTGACATTTTTGACATTTTGTCTGGTGCCAGCAGCACGTCAAAGTCAAACCCTGATGAAGCCTGATCGAGATATAATGGATAAATAGTTGTTATTGATCACAGTCCTGCTCCTCAGAGGATCGAACCCTAACCTCTGCAACATGTTTCTGAACTTACCGATACAATCTGGACCCCAGTAACCTGGACAGCAGCTCTTCACCTCGACCTCTTTGTAACACTCGAAAGAGCAGCCGCTGACGGCCAGTCTCAAACTGATCGTCTTGACCTCGTACCTGTACAGAGACACGCCGATATCTGAGGGTTAACACCTGCGTCTGGACATGATGCATGATGCAATGATAACATGTGGAACTAATCAGGTTATTCTTAACTTGTGCTGATACAATAAGAACGTATGCAACAAGATAATAATCTGTACCAACAAAAAAGTTGTGCAAACAAAACATTAACTTGTGCAAACAAAATAATAATGTACAGCAAAATAATAACTTTTGCCAATATATTAACAACTTGTGCAACAAGACAATAAGTTTTACCAACAAAATAACAACCTGCGCAAACAAACTGATAACTTGTGCCAATAAGATAATAACTTGTACAATCAAGATAAGAATAAGAAAATAATCTTTGGAGTCTCTGTAGAATTGAAGCAACTAAATTCTTAAGTTGATGTATATATTTGTTTGTTTGTATTGTTTATTTGTACGTGTACTCGTTAAAGTATTTTGAATAAAGACTTTTATTGTGTTGTGATTTCTTACTTGCAGTCCTGAGAGATGGATTTGGGCGTCTGTTTGTATCCTGACGGACACGGCATCAACAAACTGATGCTGCACGAGTGACACGCTGTCCGAGTCCTCAACACGGTCGAGTTCGAGCAGAAGTTCTGACACAAACAAACAAACAAACATGTTGAAACAGTCAGAAGGTTCAGTTTGATTCAGACTTTGGTTGATTGGTTTTATATCTATATATCTATCTTTCATATCTACCACTGTGGTGCTTTGTTTCTTTTGACAAACGATTTAATTATCATCTAATCAGGCCTCTCTGGGGTTCAGGGTTCACAGCTGGTCACCTGTAAGTTTTGAACATTTCAATCTTGATATTTAAAGAATTTCCTGATTTTCCTCAGAAGGCTCGTAGAGAAAGAAACGTTTCCAGCCTCAGAAATGAAACTTTCTGATGTGAGAGAGAAACGAGAGTCAGTTTGGACTGGAGTGTGACGGAACGTAAACAGGAAGTGAGCGTAATAACTCGACTAGCTGCTGATGTTATCAGCTCCATCTGATCCACCCAGGAAATAAACAGAAGCACTCTCACAGGTCCTGGAAAAGACCTGGAAAAGACCTGGAAAAGACCTGGAGGGTCTAAATGCAGTGTACTACTTCATGTTAAAGGTCAGTGAAGAGTAAAATCTTGTGTTGCTGCTGATTAATGATGAAAACATCCTTTAACTAGTCGGATTTAAACAGACTTTAACAAACCAAAACTCATTCTGAGAATATTTGATTTAACTGAATAATCTGCTGGAAGCACCTTCATCATCTTCTTCTTCATCTTAATGTGAAGCACCAAACAAAACCCAAAACATTATTTTTATTCTATATGCACATATTATATATTTTATTGTATGTTTCAATAATATTAATATAATTCATAATTATCTGCCAATCTAGTAATTCATCAGAAGTCAATATAAAGTTACTTTATTTTATTTAGTTTCTCTAGTCTGGGTTTGATCTGTTTCATTAACATCATTATAGATTTTTTAAATCTGTTTGTCATCGTTTATTATTTGTTTTGTCTTTTTATT
>JAJHUR010140337.1:0-15000 GCA_027495735.1 Lutjanus campechanus | reverse complement strand
TCTTCTCCTGCTTTATTTGCAGCAACAATGTTTCTTTTTGCATGTTGTTCACAGCTCTGAATTAAAACAACTTGATCAGTTTGACTGAAGTGTTCGACTCCTGATCGCTTCACTTTGTGCAGAAGAAGAGTCACATGACGCAACAAACGCCCTTTTTTATGTGAGCGCGCACAGAGTCTGAAGAAGAGAGTCTGAGCTAACAGAGCGAGTTAATAACCACCGTCATGACACCTGTTATTATCTCTGACTGTAGTTTTAGGTTTTGTTGATCCAGATCATGTAAAGAAAGTCTGGCTGTGTTGAGCTTCCTTCATAGTTTACCCCACAGGTGTGTTGTTATTTACAGGTGTATTGTTGTTGTTGTTGTTATTTACAGGTTTGTTGTTGTTGTTATTTACAGGTGTGTTGTTGTTGTTATTTACAGGTGTGTTGTTGTTGTTGTTGTTATTTACAGGTGTGCATGTCGTTCATGCTCTCGCAGCGTCTGCAGCGGACGTAGCAGCACCAGACGAACTTGCACTCGCAGCGTTGGACGTGTCTCACCACGTGCGTGTTGTATCCGCGGCCGCAGCACAGCAGGTTGCAGCCGTCGGAGCCGGTGGACGTGCGGTTGCAGCGGCGTCCTCTGGTGCCGGCCACGCCCCGCCGTCGGTCCTCCAGGCAGTAGTTAGGAGACTTGTTGAAGAAGATGAGCTGCTGTTTGTCCACAGGGACGCGCCGCTGCTCCTTCCGTCTCGTCTTCCTCCTCGAGCGGTCGGACACCTGAACGCTGTGCTCGTACTGCTCCTTCAGGTACGCGCCCACGTGCTCGAACGCCGCCATCGTCCTCCAACACGTCTTCACAGCACAGGAGCCGGAGACACCGTGACAGCGACAGTGTGTGGACATCGTCCTGTGAATCGCCTGAAGGACAGAGAAGAAGAGACGAGTCAGTCTAATTTCTAAAAACATCTGAGGACATAAATAACAACACGTCTCCGTGTCGTCCTCACCTGGCGTCCCACCTCGCTGTTGTGCTGGTTCATGGTGGACAGCGTGTGTCCTCCTCGGGTCGTGGACACGTTCTTGACGGTGTTGTCGATGAACTTGCGGCTGAACCAGGTGCCGTACTGGATGTGGTCGGAGCAGCCGCCCCACGTCCAGCCGTCCTGAGACGAGCCGCCGCCCCGCAGACGTCCATCACAGCCACACTCCGTCATGTTGCCCTGACTGCAGGAGCGCGTCACGGCGTGGACGAGCCCCGCCGCCATCACCGCGTAGATAAACGCCGTCTCTTTGGTTCCTACGGGACGAGAGATGAGGGTCAGTGTGACATCATCATGTCTGTCTGCTCTTCTTTCCCTCCACACAGACTTTTTTAATATTTGGTTGTATTGATCCTTTAAATCAAACAAGGTTTTCTGACAGGATGAAAGATTACAGCTTGATGAGGAGGTTAAACAGGCTAACTCACCTGTTAGCAAGTTAGCAAACAACAGAATGTTTTATTAACTTTTTATCTTTACAAGCTAAAAACTATTCAACTGTTAACAGTAAAACTTTACTTACAAAATGTTAAGAACTGTTAAAATGTAATAAACTGTTAATAAACTGATGAGGATGATGAGGAGGGTTACTCTTCCTCACCACTTGTTAACTCGTATCCGAACACGTCCGGACGGTCTCGGGTGGAGCAGTTCCACCTCTCGTGTCTGAACTGACTCTGACACTCGGCGATGGCGAGCCGCGCTCCGTCCTGGATGCTGGGCAGCAGGAACGGCTTCTTCCTGCACAGCTCGCGCTGCCTGGGGCTCAGAGGGAGGTTAGCACAGCCCAGCTGCTCCGGGACGCCCGCCACCGTCACACCCAACCACCTGACGGGGACACACACACACAACAGGGATTAGAACAACTGCTACACCAAACTACATCAGGAAAACTCAGGTTTTTAAAAAGGAGGTCAAAGTTAAACACCTGAGAGAACAAACAGTCTGAAGAGCACCAAACTCAACAGTTTATTACAGAGGTGATTTTTTATAACTGCTTTAAAGTGTGTCTGTGTCCTCAAAAGGCTGCAGGAGATTCTCTCTGCAGTGGCTCGGGTTTGAGTCCAGACGCTCCGAGGCTTTAAATCAGCGTTTTCAAAGGGAATCTGGTTTAAGGTGCTCGTCTTTCAGTCCTCACTGAACTTCATACAGGCTGAATTACAGAGTCCATCCCAACTTCAGATATTACTAAATAATATCTGAAGCATACGCACATACGCACACACACACACGCATACGCACACACACACACACACACACACGCACACACACACACACACACACGCACACGCACACACACACACGCACACACACACACACACACACGCATACGCACACACACACACGCACACACGCATACGCACACACGCACACGCACACACACACACGCACACACACACCACACGCACACGCACGCACACGCACACACGCCTCAAATTAAACTGATGTGTGTGTTCCTGCTCATATTGAACAAACTTTATTAGCACACAGTCCAAACGTACTGAACCAAACTCATAAACTGGAACAAAAAGTCGACGTGATATAATAAATCACGTCTGTAACTGAAGTGTCAACATATTATGTTTCTTTAATTTAAAGAGTGTGTCTGTGCCCTTCAGAGGCTGCAGGACATTTTATTTCTGAAGGCGCTCAGACTCAATCTTTTCTTTACACTGATGATCCCAAAAATTTAATTTCACATTTCATTTACACGTGTGGTATTTTGTGAACACACAGGAACAACTTAAATTTACAGTTTTATTAAATGGAATTTGGCTGATCAGATTAATAACTAATATTAAAATTATGCATTCAAAAGATTTCAGGCTCACTGAATAAATAACAGATGTAACGTGGATATTTTATTTGTTCATTGATCCCGACGGTTCTGAAACAGGAGCGACTTCACTTTAAATGATATTCAAACTGTCAGATTTTACTCTTGATTCACTGTATAAATAACAAATGTAAATATAAAGTGCATATTTAATGCACACACGTGTGATTATGTGAATTGACCCTGAGTTACCCTGAAGTATCTGAGGCGGTTTGTACCTGAACACATTTACAGGAGCGACTAAAATCTGCATTTTTTAAAAATGGAATTTGGCTGTTTGAGATTTTAATTGAGTAAAAACTCGGATCCCGTGATCGCAGCCTGAGGACGCGCCCTAATCCAGACAATAATACACACACAATAACCTCCTGTTTTTATTAAAATAATGTTAATGTGTAAAATCTATCATCGGATACAGAAAGAATCTTAAATTGACAGTTTTTTGAACGGAGTTTGGCTCAAATTCAACTTAAAGTGCTTCATTGGCATGACGTCACATTGTACATATTATCAGAGCCAATCATTTATGAAAATGTTGAACATATATCATTTATTATATCTGTTTGATCTCCAGAGGTTTGAGGCTGCAGCTCTGAACTTTTTAAACATTCTGCAGCGAAACTCCGTTTAGAAAACGTCTCATTTTAAACTTGGTGTTTTATTACAGCAGCGCTGTCAGCCGTCTGTCTGTTGTCTCCTGTGTTAAATTGACGGTTTCTTGAATGGAGTTTGGTGTGGCCGGATACTCACATCCAGGTGGCTCTGCAGCACAGCGGACACACGGAGACCAGCAGCAGAGTCAGAGCGCACATGTGTCGGACTCCACAGCTCCGTGTCTCCATGTCCTCTTCATCTGTCTGTCTTCTTCATCAGTCTGTCCACCAGCAGAAGTGTCTGTCTCATAATAAAACTCGGTCCAGGAGCAGATTAAATCCTGGTCTCGGTGCACCGATAATCCTCCTCAGATGTGATGAAGACGTGATGAAGACGTGATGAAGACGTGATGAAGACGTGATGAAGACCCTCCTGTCCTGCAGGGCTCTGTTCAGCTCACAGTCCAGTCTGAGCTCTGCAGGAGGAGAAGCGGGACAAACTGGACCAGTCCTGGTCCCAATGGATCCTGATTGGACCAGCTGGGGATTCATAGTCAGCAGCTGACGTCAGAGCTGGGCGCTAATTGGACGAACAGGAGGCTCAGAAAGAACAGCAGACTTATCCAGTCCGTAGGTTAGAAAACTCTAAACTGTTTGATATTTGAATGGAGTTTGGTGTGGCCCAAACAAAGAATATTAACCCCAAACTAAAAAGATCAATGTTTGACCTGATCAATATACCGATCTGACATCTGATCCAAAGTTAGTGATAAATAATCAATTTAAAGTAAAACTTGAAAGTGGCCTGAGTTTTGAACGGAGTTTGGTGTTTGGGTTCAGTTAATCAATATCAATACAGGACCCCGACACACCAAACTCCATTCAAGAGGTCGTCAATTTAACACTTTAGGACATTCAAATGTTTGGCCTCGACGTTCAACTAAATTTAAGACATTTTACAAATTGAGGGGAGCTGACTGATGAATTCTGCACCATCTGATCGATTATTGATATGCTGGTTTGACTTGTGATCATGATGATTGACAAGTAACATCAGTCAATATGTACAAGGAATAAAAATAAGATGAAACTGGCTTGATTTTTGAATGAAGTTTGGTGTAAACATTAGATTATATACTTTCAACATCCATCCATCCATCCATTTTCTGTAACCGCTTATCCGTGAGGGTCGCGGGGGGCTGGAGCCCATCCCAGCTGACTTTGGGCGAGAGGCGGGGTACACCCTGGACAAGTCGCCAGTTCATCGCAGGGCTACTTTCAACATTATCAACAAAAAAAACAAATTTTAAAACAAGTGAATCACTTTGAAATATTAATAGAAATTTTAAAAACATAATTTAATCAGATGAAAACTGACTTTGTCATCTGATAATGAAACAACAGACACGTGGCTGCAGGCAGGTGAGTTCAGGTGTGAAAACAGGAAACACAGCAGGTCACTTTTATGATTCATACAAAGTTTATGGCAAAGATATATTAAAATATATAAAGACAGTTTACACAATTTTTAAAAATGAAGTTGTGAAACATTTAAGTAGAAAAAAGATTTTGAAGTGAGAGGATGAAATTTTAAAAACATTTGTGGAATAAACAGAAGAAAAATAAAATCAGATTTCATGTCTTCACAGTTGAATTTGATAAGTTGTGTTTGTGTCTTTTTTGTTTTGTGTTAAACATTTTAAAGAGCAGACGAGAATCATTCATATAAATATTCGTATATTCTATCTTCCAGCATGTAAACATGTTCAGAGATTAAAAGGCACAACAATAAACATCTGTAGAAAAATATAGAAAATATAAGCAGAGAATCAGATAAGACGTTGTTTTACATGATAAACTCAGTTATCATCGAGTCTTTGGTGTCGAATACAAGTCAGTGACTGAGGTATATAAATATATATTTAAATATAAATATATGTGGAGGCACAAAGAGGCTGAGCAGAGATAAACACATCATCAACTTTTTCATGTCAACAAACCCCAAATATGAGGATTTAGTCTGGACGAATCCCCTCTGAGTCATCGATGATCAAAGTACGATCAATATAAATTACAATCAATCAATAAAACCAACGCTGTTTCTTCCCTTGTTGTTCCAACTTCAAAAAAAAAATGTGGTAAAAGTTAAAATATTTTGTTCCTTATTTTTCTGAAGACCTCCTACAGCCCACTCAAGGACCCCTGTTGGTCCCCGGGCCACAGTTTGAAAACCATTGAAATAAGAGATATTAACTTCGAAAAACATCAGAAAACAAGTGGAGAGAACGAAAACCTTCCTGCAAACTTATGCCCCGTTTACACGTACACGGTTACTTTTAGAAACGGAGAAATGTCCCTTCGTTTACACGCAGACGGAGAATTCGCGTCTGAAAACGAGGCTTTTTAAAAACTCCGGTTGCACGTTTGCATGTAAACCATAGACTGTATATAGAAGTGGGCGGGGCCTTCGTGACGTCACCCATTGGTTTCTGAACACCCGTTTTGAAGCCTCGAGTTTCAGATTTGGCCAGCGCCATTTTCAGTTTTGAAACCAGAGGTGAATATGATTGGTTGAGACGGTGGAGCAGGGCGGGACCATAGACGGTATAGTCTATGGGAGCGAGTGAGTGGCACTACCATAGGGCACTACGCCTGTCAATCACGAAACCACGCCCCTAATCATACAGAACTTTAATCCTTAATATAAAATCAACGAACGACATGAAAATTCCAGTCTGGTTCAGTGAACATGGTGGGGGATATTAGTGACAGAGACCAAAATAGTTTTTTGACACGGGCTATAAATATGTTTATTTCAGCTGTAAAGTTCGGCATTTTAGAACGGGGGTCAATGGGACCGGGCTTCTTTTTGCAGCCAGCTCGGCGCCCCCTGCTGGATTCAGGTGAGAATACAGCGTTACTGCACTTCCACATTGGCTTAATTTTTCAGAGCCGGAAGCTTCGTCCACTTCTATATACAGTCTATGATACAAACTAGCTACTCCTGCGCTACCACATGTACATCAGAAACTACAGTATTAAGTACACATTAGAAACTAGCCCATGTGCTGTAGATATGAGTTAGCGCCCATTAGCAACTAGCTTATTGACAGTGGAATATAGCTGGTGAATTGGAAGCTAATGTTTTAGCTGCATTAGCATCAGTAAGTATCAGGTGAGTTTCAGTAAATCCTCCTGAAACAGTTTCAACCTTCATCTCTGAAACTTTAGTTTGTGTCTTTAAGACAAAAATGAAAATTTAAAAAGTCCCAGCTGAGAGTCTGTCTCTGTCCTGACAGCCACCGAGTCCTGCTGCAGGTGAACGAGACAGGTGAGTCCTCACACACACACACACACACACACACACACACACACACACACACACACAGATGTTCAGTTTCTGGTTCTGGGACACAGGCGGCTCAGCAGGATCTCAGAGTACACCTGGTTCACTGGTCCTCTCACGTGATAGGACGAGGCTTTAGACCACGCCTCCTGGTCCATGTCCAGCACAGCTGATTGGCTGCTGAGTCCTGGTCCAGTCCCGATGGATCTTGTTCTATTGGTTGTGGACGTCGTGGAGGACCAAAGTTTCTCCACCTGAGGACGCAGAGGAAGAAGAAGAAGTTTTAAAAGTTGTGTTATCAAAGAAAAAGACAGCTTCTCTGATTGGTCCAGGACGTCTTCAGCCTTGAATCATCAGTTGACGTCTCATCGTGTCATCTGTGTAAAGTGATCTCTGACATCACGCTGACTGATAAAGTTTCCATCAGGAGGGATCGATACAGAAAAAAGACCCAGAACACATCCTGGAGGAACAGCCTGATCAATATCCAATAATCAAAGTGTTCATCACAAAGACTTCAGATGATGAAATCTTCACTGAGCTCAACAGAACGACAGACGTAACGAGCTGAAAACAACATAAAACATGTTTAAAAAAGATGTCAAATATGTAACAAGACAAAAATGACGACTTTTATTTGTTTAAAAAATCTGAAACTGATTAATTGTTGGTGATTAATTTAATAACCAGTTGATTATTTGATGAATTAAAGTGTTTTTTTCAGGTAGGATGAATTAATTTAGTTTGTTTTGAATTATTACAGGATTATTTTTGTTAAATTTTGAGGCAGAACCGACACAAACTGTTTTAGGTTAAAACAAATCTTTTTTTTTTACAGTGTGAAGACATTCTTTGAAAAAGTACAACAGCAACCAAACGTCCCCAGAGGACAGAAGATTTCTGAGCATCATAAATAATTCAGCTCACATGTGTTTTAAAGCGTCTGTTGTCAGTTTAACAGCCACATGTTGTTCTGTTGGTTCTGTTGGTTCTGTTTCCCACCAGACGTCCAGCTGTCTCCTCCTCCTCCTCGTCTCTGTTCGTCCTCCTCGTCTCCTTTCTCTCGGCAGGACCCTGGTCCTGGCTCTCGGTGCTGGATCTCGTTCTCTGTGTGAACGCCGTCTCTTTTCTTGATGATCCCTCAGCAGAGACACCAGCTGCTCTCGCTGTGTTTTTATGTCATTTTAATTGTTAGTTACACATTAAGTCCACGTCCACACGTCTCCAGTGTCCTCAGAGATCACAAGCTGCTGCTTTGACTTTATTTGTGTCACTAACTGAACCTTTGGGACGTCTGTCAGCGCTGCGTCCTCCAGCCTGTGGGCGGGCGGGCGGGCGGGCGGGCGGGCGCTGCTCCATGTGGACTCTTTAAACGCGGTGAAGTAACGTCTTTAAGGGAAAAAAACCCCCTCACGATGTTTACCGACAGAGAAGGAACCTACGCACGTAAAACTCTCAGTTAAACTCTGGAAACATATGAAGCTGTTACCTCGTGGAAGTGGCAGGCACATCGTCCCTGCAGGAACTCTTTGTATCGACCCATCGTGATGCTGAACGTGTCGATCACCTCATACCCATGATGCTTTGCTGTGCTGATGATGTTACGGTTCTCCCTGTAGAGCTCTTGGATCTCTTGCTAAGGAACAAAGAGACGGACACAGATTCGGGTGAAGACGTGAGCGCGTGTTCAGTTTACACGCAGCAACATGAGACTGAAACGTACCAGACTGAGCGAGCGGATCCCGTCGACGGGAAGATGGAAACCCATCCCTAAAGACTTCACCACCACCAGGACGTCCCCGAGAGACTCTCTGAGGACGAGCGGGAGGGACACCGGTCAACACGTGTTGTCATAGTAACCACAATCCTCACTTTCATACACTGCCAGCTGATCCACTCTGAAAAAAGATCTATATCTAAATATTTTATCTTTTGTTTTCAGAAAATTGTCTAATTTCTCTGATTTCAGTTTCTTCAATGTGAATATTTTCTGGTTTCTTTCCTCTCTGACAGGAAACTGAAGATCTTTGACTTGTGGACAAAATGAGACATTTGAGGACGTCTTCTTGGACTCTGAGAGACTTTTTCTGACATTTTATCAACCAAACAACTGATTGATTAATAGGAAAATTATTGTCAGATTGATCACTTGTTGAAAAAAAAATTAATTAAATTAAATTTAGGCCCTCGTCCTGTCACATGACACTCAGATGAGGTGGAGCACAGGGATCAGTGTTCGGTCCCCTGTTATTGATCACCTGTCCAACACGTCTCTGATGGTCCTCAGGTGATCCGTGTTGAGCCACTGGACTCCGCCAACCACCAGGACCGTCCGGTTAGAGTTCACCAGAGGTCGTGACCTTCAGAGAAGGAACGTATCAGCACAGAAACATCACATGACCTCTAAATAAAAATGTCACATGACCTCTAAATAAAAATGTCACATGACCTTGAAATAAAAACAAACTCTGGCCGACATAGAAAATAAATAAAAACATGAATAAATAAATAAAATATGCTGTGAAACAAACCAAAAATGTAATTTATATTAAAATAAATGTAGGCATTCATTGACTAATAAACTGATAAACACTCCTATTTAATGTGTTAATATTCATTTTTAAATGTATTTATTTATCATTATCACGTTATTTCACTTTGCATTTTCCATGTTTCCACACAATCCAAATATAAAATGAAAATAAAGGAATAAATAAGTTTGGGTGAATAAATGCAAAAAACATTTAGAAATAAATTAATTAAGACATTAAAAGTTAATTAAATGGGGAAATGAATTAATACAATTACATTTAAAACAGAAATATCAATTTATGAAACATTTTCTAAATGAATTAAAGCTGCATTTGTTTTTTAAAATATTATTTTAGTGTATTTATTGTCATATTTCTTCCATCATCTCACCTGGTGATGAGCTGCAGCAGCGCCTGTCTGAACGTGGGTCTCTGCTTCTTGTCCAACCAGAACTGAGGATAATATGAGTAGCTGACGAACGTCCGTCCCCCGTTCAGGTTCCTGTAGACCAGCAGGTCGTGAGACTTCCCCCAGTCCTCCAGACTGGAGTTCACCCGCTCCATCAGGAAGAACATCATCCCACGATTGGTCGAGTCGCCCATAAACAACACCTGAGGACAGAGGACAGGTGAGACACGTCCAAAAACAGCACCTGAGGACAGAGGACAGGTGAGACACGTCCATAAACAACACCTGAGGACAGAGGACAGGTGAAACACGTCCAAAAACAACACCTGAGGACAGAGGACAGGTGAGACACGTCCAAAAACAACACCTGAGGACAGAGGATCACATGACCTCACCTTCCTGTCCGTCATGCAGTCCTGCAGCAGGGGACGGTCCACAAACGGGTGGTAACAGCTGTCTGGTTGCCAGGCAACCTCCCTCCAATCACAGGTCCTGTTGTCAGAGCAGCTGAGACACGGGACCACCCACCGACCTGAGACAGGTGAGACACAGACAGGTGAGACAGACAGAGACAGGAACAGGCCGACTGATGTGTGACTGTGATTCACACAGGAAGTGACATCAGACCTGGTGTGTGTCCTGAGCTGCAGGACTGAAGTGGACTCTGAGACTGGATGAAAGGCTGCAGACCACAGGACCGACCGGGCTGGACCAGCAGACCACAGTCCTGAAACAGAGACCGGAGACCAGAACGTGAAGGGGGTCAGGTCTCTGAAACACTTCCCATCAGCCCCTGAGCCTCCTCCTGCACCTCCTCCGTCAGGGAGGCCGACTCGAGTCCTGACGCAGAAACTGACGTAAACAGGTTCGATATAAAATAACAGATGACAAACAAACAATAAAATAATATTTTGAATATTTGAAACCTTTGAAATCAAGTTTTCCTGCTTCGACTCTTTTTGCTCCTTCGTAGTTTAACAAACTTTAAATGTTTCATAAAAGTTTTCATGTTTCTTTGCTTAAAGGAGCTGCAGCCTGTTTCTGAAGAATGACTGAGGGATTTCCCAGAATGCAACAGGAACACAGTCTTCATCACTCTGACGGTTAAACATCTTCGTTTCTCTCTTGTGACTCGTCTCTTCTTCTGTTCTTTTTTTAAATCAATGCCTTCTGAGTTATAATCAACTTTTAAATCCAATTCATACTAATTTGATCTTTTCCCGCCTCTCCAACGAGGACATTCATGCTGCTGCAGCTGCTTCTTCCTACAAATTAAAGACAGTAATGTAGTTTAGTGTCTCAGCTCTGTGGATTCTTCAGTAATGACCTGATTTACTTCAAGTGAAAAGTATTTGTGTTTATTCACTTACAGGAACTAAAGTTTTCAGCAGCGTTTAAAGGAGCTGCGGCCTGTTTCTGTGTGTCGTCATCTCAGCACAAACATCTGAAGAATGATGGAGAGATTTCCCAGAATGCAACAGGAACACAGTGAAGCATCATCATCACTCTGGTCGGAGTTTTTCTGGTTTTATTTTGAAGCAGCTGCAGTCAAACTTCAACATTTTTCTCCTCTGACTTCTGTTTCTTCTGCTCTCATTTTAAATCAATGTTTCTTCTTCTTCTTCTGTGGCGAGCGCCGTCCCATCATCCTCTCCTGCTCTCAGAGGTCACAGGTCAAATAAACCCAACCGGGCTCGGCTCGGGGGCCCCGTGGGAGCCGCCACGTCTGGCCCCGACTTCAGAGCGGCCGCCGTCACGCACACACACGCTCTCACAGACACACACTCTTCTTCTTCTTCTGCTGCTGCTGCAGGTTTCGTCGCGGCGGCGACACATTCCACACGGCGGCGTCGCAGCTCACAACAAAGTGCAACAAGAAAACTTAACAGGGATTTTCTTGTTCGTACCTGAGCTCAGTGTAAACGCTCAAACAGACGGGACGCTGGTCAGAGAGTGGCCGCCGCCGCCGCCCGACACCCACCGAGGAACACCAAAAACACCGCCGCCGCCTTTCATCCAATCACACGAGGCCGACCGACAGCTGTGAGCGGCTGCCACGTCGACGGCCGGAAAACAAAAACTTTTTAACTGTCAAAGTTATCAACAGTAAAAATAACGTCAATATTTTTTAAAACTAAAGAAGATTTTAAACAGCAGAAGGTTAAAAATATAAAATCAGAGCCTGTATTTCTATTTTTACTTTTTGTTTATTATGTGAATAAAGCTGCTTCTTTACTCTCAGATGTTCTGTACTGAATCTTTTTCTTCCTCATCGGTCCAAACATTTTAATGTTTAAAATAAAATCTTTGTGCTGCTCAGTAAAAATAAGATTCTTTTAATAATTCATTTATCAGTTAACAGCTGATAAATTTTATTATGACGTCAATGTTTTCTTTTTTTCTTCCAAACTCACTTTGATTTGTGTTTGAAAAGAATCAAAGACTTCACGATAGAAACCTGATGGTTCTCATGTGTCGGTTCTCGGTCTCTGTGTCGGTTCTCGGTCTCTGTGTCGGTTCTCAGACTCTGTGTCGGTTCTCAGACTCTGTGTTGGTTCTCGGTCTCTGTGTTGGTTCTCAGTCTCTGTGTTGGTTCTCAGTCTCTGTGTCGGTTCTCAGTCTCTGTGTCGGTTCTCAGTCTCTGTGTCGGTTCTCGGTCTCTGTGTTGGTTCTCAGTCTCTGTGTTGGTTCTCAGTCTCTGTGTCGGTTCTCAGACTCTGTGTCGGTTCTCAGTCTCTGTGTTGGTCCTCAGACTCTGTGTCAGTTCTCAGTCTCTGTGTCGGTTCTCAGACTCTGTGTTGGTCTTCATGTGTAGGTTCTCAGACTCTGTGTCAGTTCTCAGTCTCTGTGTCGGTTCTCAGTCTCTGTGTTGGTCTTCATGTGTAGGTTCTCAGTCTCTGTGTCGGTTCTCAGTCTCTGTGTCGGTTCTCAGTCTCTGTGTCGGTTCTCAGTCTCTGTGTCGGTTCTCGGTCTCTGTGTCGGTTCTCGGTCTCTGTGTCGGTTCTCGGTCTCTGTGTTGGTTCTCAGTCTCTGTGTTGGTTCTCAGACTCTGTGTCGGTTCTCAGACTCTGTGTCGGTCCTCAGACTCTGTGTCGGTCCTCAGACTCTGTGTCGGTTCTCAGTCTCTGTGTCAGTTCTCAGTCTCTGTGTTGGTCTTCATGTGTAGGTTCTCAGTCTCTGTGTCGGTTCTCAGTCTCTGTGTCGGTTCTCAGTCTCTGTGTTGGTCCTCAGACTCTGTGTCGGTTCTCAGACTCTGTGTCGGTCCTCAGACTCTGTGTCGGTCCTCAGACTCTGTGTCGGTTCTCAGTCTCTGTGTCAGTTCTCAGTCTCTGTGTTGGTCTTCATGTGTAGGTTCTCAGTCTCTGTGTCGGTCTTCATGTGTAGGTTCTCAGACTCTGTGTTGGTTCTCGGTCTCTGTGTTGGTCCTCAGACTCTGTGTCAGTTCTCAGTCTCTGTGTCGGTTCTCAGACTCTGTGTTGGTTCTCAGACTCTGTGTCGGTTCTCAGTCTCTGTGTTGGTCTTCATGTGTAGGTTCTCAGACTCTGTGTCGGTTCTCAGTCTCTGTGTCAGTTCTCAGTCTCTGTGTTGGTCTTCATGTGTAGGTTCTCAGACTCTGTGTCGGTTCTCAGTCTCTGTGTCAGTTCTCAGTCTCTGTGTTGGTCTTCATGTGTCGGTTCTCAGACTCTGTGTCGGTTCTCAGTCTCTGTGTCAGTTCTCAGTCTCTGTGTTGGTCTTCATGTGTCGGTTCTCAGACTCTGTGTCGGTTCTCAGTCTC
This sequence comes from Lutjanus campechanus, assembly GCA_027495735.1. Taxonomy (NCBI): domain Eukaryota; kingdom Metazoa; phylum Chordata; class Actinopteri; order Lutjaniformes; family Lutjanidae; genus Lutjanus; species Lutjanus campechanus. Next base: position 1,484 of record JAJHUR010140337.1, on the reverse strand, counting down.
TGTGTCGGTTCTCAGTCTCTGTGTCGGTTCTCGGTCTCTGTGTCGGTTCTCAGTCTCTGTGTTGGTTCTCAGACTCTGTGTCGGTTCTCAGTCTCTGTGTCAGTTCTCAGACTCTGTGTTGGTCTTCATGTGTAGGTTCTCAGACTCTGTGTCGGTTCTCAGTCTCTGTGTCAGTTCTCAGTCTCTGTGTTGGTCCTCGGTTCTCTCCAACAGAAACACAGCAGTAATCCCGCGTGTGATCAAAGAGCTGACCTGGTGTCAGATGTGATGTGATGTGACTGAGTGAATAAACCAGCTGATAATCCGGATCAACAGTCATCAGATCAGACCTGCAGCTCAGACCTTATTGGGACAAAGAGACTAAAAACAAGTCAAACAGAAAGATTCAGGTTCTGCTGCAGAGAAACAAAAGTTCAAACACTGAATGAAATCAAACGTAACAAAGTTCCAGCAGAGAACAAGTGAAAACTGTCTTCAGCTCTTTGAATAAAGTTTATATTAATAAAATATTGTGAAATATAATCTGAACCACTTTCACTCAGCTCAGACGCGTTCTGTCTTTTATTAACAGAAGTTGGTTCTTTGTCCAAACAGACGTTTCAGGTTTGTCCTCAACATCATGAAGAGACGAGACCGATTAGAACTGACACTCAGAACGGTGTTGGTTCTCCTGCAGAACAGTGGAGGTGTGTTCTCTCTCTCAGGAGTTTTAATGTGTGTGACTGCAGGAGGATTCCTGTTTTAACACAGTCAGCTGCTCACAGCGACGTACAGTCTTAACATCAGCTGCTTTTTATGGTCCAGGCGAGTTGTAGTTTTTAGCTAACGTAGCAGAGCTTTTTCTTCACAGCTAACAGACAACTAGAAAGAATATTTAGCTAGTTTTTTACCTGACAAAAACACAACGTTAACACTAGTTTAAGTCAGGAGCAGACACATGTGAATGCTAATTGTTAAACTGTTAAACTTAATGGCTAACATGCTAGTGCTAGTGTCTTTCTGTTTCCTCTGTACTCTTCAGTTTACTCTCATCTGACATTTGTTCATCATTTTATGTTACAAGCTTGTCATGGCTGTCAGTTAGCATGCTTGTTAGCTTGTTAGCAGCCGTACCTGTTGAATGTTAAAGTGACTGTTGTTTAATCTTTGTCAGATTGATGTCGTGTTGAAGTTTGCAGTTGTGTGAATCGAGCTAACAGGCTGCAGTCAGAGCCAACACAGTCTGAAGGACAAACTGAAGTTATCTGAGGTGAACGATGAAAGCTGCAGTGACCACAGATCCTGGATCAGATCCATCTGGATCATCAGCACCCATTAGATCATGATTCACAGATTCAGGCCAACAAACAGTCCAGTCTGATCCTCTCACCTCACTGAGGGAGAGACACTGTTCAACACGAGCTAACAGAGCTAACAGAGCTAACAGAGCTGCTATTATGGACACAGAGACACAGAATCATGATGCTAACTAATGCTAAAACAAC
>JAJHUR010140335.1:53171-70033 GCA_027495735.1 Lutjanus campechanus | reverse complement strand
TTTATTTATTTATTTATTTATTTATGACCTTCGCTACCTGCACTGGTCTATACAGGTTTTTAAATGTGCTTATGAAATACATTTGACTTGACTTGAGTTGTAAACCTATTGTAGTTTGGGTTTTGTTTATCAGTCATATGCAGGTTAACACAGGGTCAATGGTACAATTATCCATTGTACATCTTTCCTCAGGCTTTCACACTCCATCATGAAATAAACTTTTATTTTTATTATTTATTGTTTAAATCATTTATTAATTTATTAAGTAACTAAGGTCCCACCTCTCAGGGGGCAGATAACCAATCATACATAAGCATACTGGATCGGCACGTGGAGTGGCCAATTAGATTTCAGTGGTGAACGGTGCACCCCACCCATGTCCCCCATCTAGGGACGCCCCTGAGCAAGAGAGACAGCAAACAGACTACTGCACATTAGGTTTATGCAAATCCTTTTGTAGATTGAGAAGAGATATGTCAATATAAATATATTTAAAAGCTTAATTACGTGCAAGAGACAGAGAAGAGAGAGAGAGAGAAAAGGAGACAATAATGTATGAGTATTGTACAAACCCAAACTCAAGGCTCATTTTAACATCTATAATAGACCCAACCCTATTTTTAAAGTCTTTTTAAAATAAACCTTGGATTTTGGATTAAGAGTTGGGATTTAGTACGTGAATAAAATTTATTTCAAGGTTTAAGGTATGGAAATTGGATTTGAGCCTAAAATGTAAACAAGGCAAAGTTTAAGGTCCTTAAGACATATAACTTTAATAGTTACCCTAACCTTGGAATAACTTAAACTAAAACATTAAAACATCTTAAATTTCATCTCATCTCGCTGTCTTCTGGGTACTCTTTAAGTCCTCGTTTATCCAGAGATTAGACACACATGCACAGACAGCACACAGGAGGCAGATGTCGTGTCTGTCCCTTTAAAACACTGACTCCTGGAGGTTGGTTGGTGAGGATTTGGTGCGGTCGGGTAGCAGGGAGTCAGTGCGCAGCTCCGCTCGGCATGTGCAGCGCTTCATTCTCGCTCAAACCTGCAACTGGCCGGCTGAGAACAGAGAGGAGGGGAATTATTTTATTTATGACCGGGCTAAATATAGTTAAACCTCCTCTTTTTTTGTTTTCAGCGGCAGCAGGACATTGTAGAAAGAAAGAAGTCTGTGTGTGTGTGTTGGTGTGTGTGTGTGTGTGACCATGCGGGTATGAAGAAGTGCTGCTGCTGAGTTTTGTTATTAGGTTTCTCTCTCCGGGGCGGTGCTGCTGCTGCTGCTGCTCCTGATCATCACCCTGCTGCTGCTGCTGCTGCTACCATGGCTTTCTGGGAGTGACTTTAAAGTTTTTCTGGGATGATTTTACTCGTTTGAAATATTCCAGCTGAGGCTCAGACTCCAGTTTACCTGTTTTCGGTCAAAAACTGAGCGATTTTTAATGACTGAAGGTTTGATTTAATTAATCATTTGAGTGGACTATCCAGAAAGAGGCTGCATACTTGACACCGGGACAGTGTGGAGATGAACTTTGGAAATTTACTACTTGTGACTGTCTCATTCATCACCATCGCATCAGGTAAATGATTCTTTTAATTTTGTGTGGTGTACTTACCCATAGTCAGTGTATTACCTAGAGTAGATGGCAGTCAGCGCACCCCCAGTTTGGAGAATAAACGCCTACTAAGCCACTTATGAAGGGTCCACCCAGTAAATAAATAAATAAATAAAAATAATCAATACCAGTTTAAGTTACGCTCTATTTAGAATAGTTTAACCACTTTACCTTGCCGTCAGTTAGTCTTTTCTTATAGGAAACCACCAATATACAAGCCAAATAAAGCCCTCCCCGGACCAACCAAACTCCAGAGGCGAAATCAGTAGTTTTACCCCCCAAAATATAGGACTTGCTGGGCTATGCTGCTTGACCTGTTAGTTAGTTAGTGTTACTGTGTGACTTAGGTGTTTTAAACGGATGGTTCGGATTTACCAAAGTGACTCAAAAACATGAACAAACTAACAGATTGGTGCAGTGGTTGCTCAACAACTCTGGTGCTCTGTAAGGTAAAATTACTGATTTTTCCTATGGAGTTTGGTTGGTTTAGAAAGAGTGATATAACGGCGGTTTCCCGTCAGAAAAGGCTGTCTGGGCAAATACATAGCGTATACTTCTGATGGAGATTTTTATACGTTTTATTGCTGCCTCCGTGCACATGTAGCTTCCACTGGTGCTCCTCTCTGCTTCTCCAAACTCGGGGCGCGTCACCGCCATCTACTGTAGGTAATACTCTGACTACAGATAAGCAGAAATGCCATTCAAAGGTGCGTCTCCTCTTCCTCTGTCTTCCTCACACAAACACTCACAGCCCATATGGCGTGACTGGCTCATAGTGTATCTGACTCGTCTTATCGTGTTTTCTGTCCCTCCAGATGGATGTAAATGTTGTGTTTAGCTGCATTTCAAACACGTTTCCCAGACAGCTGTGGGAACCGAGCGCATCCTCGCCAACAAAATGAATTATAAAGGCAAATGTCACGCACGCATTCATTTGCAATATTTAAATACCACTCTTGGTGAATGAATGCCAAGAGGATGCGCATTTTCTCGGAGTGTCCTCCTCAGTGCTGAGGTGGTCTCTCGGGGAGGCCATTAGGCATCAGCAGAGGTCAAAGACGCTCCACACTTCAGCCAAAGTGAAACCATTTAACTCTCACTTTTAGTTCAGCTGTGAGCACATTTAAACTCTCAGTGAAAGTGTCATGCAGTCAGACAAGCCTCCACCTCCCCCCAAATTTGGTTTCAAGGATGCGCAAATATGATTAAAAATGCTTTTAAAAGCTTTGATTACCTTTCTGTTAGAGATTATATTTTTTTAACCATTGCTCTTATTACAGCTTAAATGTCTGAGCCTTAATCCAAACCCTAAATAAAAGCAGGGCTCGGAAAAACAATTCATGAAAGTGCAGATGTTTTTTTGTTTTTCATTCTCAGAAAAAAAATGCTATATATGTTCGTTGATCATGTATTAAATCTCTAAATGGTGTTTCAGTTTTAATCTTCTGGCAAAATAAAAAAATAAACCAAGAAATCTTCACTGATGCTACAAACTACAGTCACATTTTACATTAAAGCCTGATTAGTGCTGTATTTTTGAGGTCAGTACTAAAATTAAATTGATATTTAAACACATAAAAACGCATAACATAGAGAACATTTTTGATAGAATCTCTCAAAGGTACCTTGTTTTGACCACTAGTAGTGCTATGGAGCAGTGTCTTCATGAGTGGGTCCCTGTTGCTAGTGTAGAGCGCCGGAGGGATGACATTTTTTTGTCGGCCAACCTGGAAGTTTGCATCACTCTGGTTCCCTCCACAATCAAACTACAACCACGTTCTTAACAAGTTCTGTTCACCAGACTTGAAAAATGAAAGGCTATAAATTAACTTCAACACGCCACATGACTTCATGTCACCACAACTAATGATGTTCAACCTCTGTAAGTCTCATTTTGCTACTTGCTAGCAACTACTTTTCTTTTAAACATACATGAAAGCTTCACAATTCAAGAGTGGGGTATTTACTGACGTATTTTGTGTCGTAGAACAAAACGTGAAAATCTCTTAACCTTGTGTTTAACCACACAGCGTATTTCAGGCATCTTACTAAAAACCCAATCAAAAAAACCCATTGACTGTGAGACGAGAGAACCGAACGTGCTAATATGCTAACTTATTTTCAGCTTTTAGGACTCATTCCTGCATTGCTGCTGGTGGTTTCATTCATACTTTACCGCTGATTGAGAGTGGCTAGCATTAACGTGCCAGAAGAAGACTTCAAGAAAGTAAACACAATGCAGATTTAACAATTTTTTCAAAAAAATCTGCTTTTCAAACATTCTACAAGGACAGAAATGAACTCAACATGTTTGTTAGGTTTCAAAAATACACATATGTGTTCTAGTGAGAAACAACAGACAGACTAGCTTTTGTTTGTGTACAAGATAATTCCACAGTTCATTTTTTAACTGCAGTTTTAGCAGGTTTTATTTGCAACCTGACAGCAGAAACCAGCTGTAAACACGACACTGACAGCTTATGAGTCCATACACTCTCCTTTTAGCTCTGTTTTTGGTCTCCACCAACTCCTAAGGGAAATGTCTGGCTTTTTGGATGAATTAATTTATTTGAAGATAAAGCATATATAACGGTGCAATGCAATAATTAAAAGTCACAGAGGATAAAAACACAGTAAAACCCGAGGGCTTATTTCTATTAAAAAATAAACTAAAACAAGACAGCAATTGAAAACTAGACAATCAATTTATGAATAAATAGCAGGCAGCAGGGTAGCTATGTTAACATGCTCTTGTTTTCTTGGTCAAAGCTAAAAAATTAAAATTTCATAGCTGCATTGTACTTCATAAGCATTAAGGCCACTTTTAACATGCTCTGTGAAGTTCTCAGTGTCAGATTTGTGGGGATATTTATCTGTAGCAGCCAAAAGCTCAACTAAGATCCTCACATAGATCACATATCGTTGTTTTCTGCTGCTGAGCAGGTAGTGAACATATCAATAAAAACATCTCCCTACCACTGCTGAATAACAGTGGCCACTGATAAAAGCAGGTGAACCAAAATGGGGCTATAAAACCAAATCAGTGAGCTGAAAGATGCTAAAACTCTTGGAGCTGAGAGGGACTGCTGAGTCTGACAAAGATTAGCTGTGACGTTGTCACTACGAGCGATGCCTTTCCCATTGTCAGTATAAAATATGGATTGAAACAGTTTTAAAGAGCTCTGAAAAATAAACGGGTTAGTCCTCCCTTGTGGACAGAATATGTAATTTTTCTACTGTTCCTAAATTACTGTAAATATATCTTTGGCATTTCAGGGCTGTAATTGTCTTGTCAAAGAGTATATCTGAAACAAGTTGATATCAGCTGATATATCAACTCAGGCGATTTATCAGGCTAGCTCTATTTTACATCTCTCTCAATGATAACTATAATCTTACTATAAATCCTGAGCACTGTGGCCCCTGTGACGCCCCTCGCCACTCGCTCTGCTTCATCATTATAAACTGGTGCCACCTCTCAACATTAAAGGCACTTTTCAACACCCACACCATCTGCCTACACCCATTAATCTGGAGTGGGTATTTCCTCTCATCCCCACCTCTATCATGCCGCACGTTCCCGCAGGGTGATGAGTATTTTCATAAAAAATACTTGAGAGAAGAGGAATTCAAACGGGCTTCATGAGCTCTGCGGGAGCCGTGTTGAGACAAATACCTCTCTGGTTGAATTTATTCTGTTGTTGTTTTTTTTAAATGTAATGTGTGAGTTACAGTGAGATGTTGCTTTGTTTGTGTTGGTGTGTCCGGCTAATAACGTCCTCTCTGTTGGTCCTAAGATGCGTGGTGGGGGTTTGTATGTCTCTTCTCAGTGGTGTGATTGAAAGCAAAAACAACAACAGCGTCCTTCACAAATTGCGTTCGATTTCACACAGCAGCTCTCTTTCTTTCTCTCTCTTGCACACACACAAGCCAATTCTCAATTAAGACGCCATCATTGTAGACCTTAATACCTCTCATTGAAATCTCAGTTATCTTGAGCTGCATTCAGACTCAGCTGTTGGTGTGCTCGCTGTGGAACTAATCGATGCTAAACAACCCTTAGCTGGTGATTTGTGTCCACTCTGTCCTTCTGCTCATTACTTAGTGACAAATATGGCTACAGGCTGACTAAAGCCTCTCACAGTCCCTCTTGATGAGACGGCAGTGCATGATGAAACCACTATGTGCCACAGGCTTGAGTCATGTTGCCGGATGCTGATGATGTCCCACTTCTGGTACAGTCGGTGATGACATCATTTAGGGATTATAATACGGGGTGAGGGGGACAGTTGCCAAACAAAAGGCTCAAAAAGCCCAGACTGCTGCCAGAAGAAATCTGAACCTGACGTCTCTGCTTTGTAATTTAGTTTGCCGCGGCACGTTATCGCGCTCCCGCAGAGATTACTTGGCAAAGTCACAAGAACTCCTTGAATGTTTTTGGCCTTTTTAAGTATGTAAATGAATTGAAATTGAAAAAGACACAAGTAAATCTCAGCAGACAGCCACCAGCCCCACAGACAAGCTGCCAGCCTTCTGCTCCTGTCTTACTTTGACTCGCATGTAAAGTTGGGTCTCTGAGCAGTCTGGCTGCCTAACAGGTAGATAGTTGTGTTTTCCACCAGATATCAAGCTGTGAGCTCAGACAGGTCCAGGTTGTTGTATGTATTTTGCTCCAAGCCTGGCTGTCGCTAAAAGGCACCCAGATCTGAAGCAAAACAGAGACGTCCCCTCAGAGGCTTTGTTGTTTTCACACATTAGCGTGACAGCGGTACACTTCTGCCCCTGGGGAGGATGCGAGGTTAATATTTATAAATACTAATTAATGAACGTGCCCCTTGTTACGCAATGCCACAGTTAGGAGCCAAGAAACGCCAAGTATAGCCTGAATCAAAAGAGTTTTTTTCGAGATGTGATCTTGATCACCCCCCTCAGCTCTTAGCCTGATGACTCTGTGTGTTCAATGAGGCAGAAATGTAGGAGACGCCACGAGCAAACATGTGGGCGTTTGTCTGTGTTTGCAATTAGGACCGATGTGATAGCTTGTCTATCAGAGCTGCGTGCGGCACTAATGGGCTTTCATTTGACTGCGGTTTTCTTGGTTTCTCTTGATTTTTTTTCATTTGCTTTGTGAATAAATGAAGAAATTCACACAGATCAGATGCAATCATGACAATTACTACATTTAATCGTCCTTACACACACGATCAGATCATAATGAGTTAAGTTTGTAGCTCTAATTCTATTAATGCCACTGAAAGCAGCATAAAGAATCTTACACATCCATCCGTCCATCATTTGCACTCACTTTATTAATAACCACCATCAGGTAGAGACAAACAGCACCATGTGTACAGTATATATGCTGTAGGGTGTCTGCTGGGGAAACGCTGCTAATCAGTGAATGCAGGTACACATACCAATTAAAGCTTATAATTAATATTTTTGAGCAAAAATTAGAGAGGTTGCTCATAGTGATGAACCTACAGAGAATTATCACTTGACTTTGCAGCTTTCTGCCTTCAGCACTGCAAAGCTGTATAGCGACTTTCAGCTCATTGTCTATTTGCATTTACTGTTTTGGGTCACTGTGACTACTTACAGTCGTAGTATAGTTGTGGTATAGTAGCTTTCTGCCATAGCCGGCAGCTGTTTTCAGCAAAAAAAGCTCTAAAATCCCACCACACACTATCTGCTCTGCTCTCAACAGCCCAGACGGACACAGTTACAGACTAGCTGGTGCACACAATGGAGTTCTTAGCAGCTAAAGAGTTAGATATTTCCCTCAGGAGGTGGTGGAGACCAAAAACAGAGCTAGAAGAGAGTGAAATAGACTCGTTCAGTGCTGATGTTATTATTAGTGTGTCAGCTGGAAGCAAAACAAATATAAAAAAAACATATCTGGATGATAAACTCAGAGTAGAAGGCCACATAATCAAGCAAAAATGTCATCTTGCTGTATTGTTGGATGCCATAATCAAAGGTGTAAATGGTTCCAAATTGAAATTTTATTGTATAACTTGTTGGCTGTGCACTGTTGGTCCAAAAAGAAAAATAAATCACAGACAACTGTGATTAAATGCAATAAGATGAAAGGATTGGGCTGAGTTAATCATCAACAAATGCTAATGTTCTTAGCGCACACTAATAATGTACTAGCTAGTGTTAGCTAACATGTTTAAGAATTTATTTTGCCTCCAGCTAACCTCAGCGCAGAAAAAAATAAATCATGTTTACCAACAGAAAAGGAGTCTGTTGGATTTAAATGTAAATCAATGTAAATTAATGAGTAAATGTTTGCTAACAAGTTCACAGCTGGTTTCTGCTGACCCCAAGTAGCAAAAAAAAAGCTCAGATTTAAAGGGGCAGTTCAACCCAAAATCAAAAAATACATGGCCTGTCCATTTATCTATTCACCCATCCACCTTTTCTCCAATATAATGGGACTAAATGTCACTTAATTTGTGGTGCTCAAAGCAGCAAAAAATCTCTACAGCTGATATTTCCAAAACTCTGCAACTCACACCAATACTATCAAGATGGATACATACTACTACAGTCCAGAGGAAAAATATGTATTTTTGATTTGGGGGTGAACTGTCTCTTTAAAGTAAATGATCTCTCTCATAATCTCTTCAAAAATAATGAATGTATGTTCACAGCCTTCCAGGGACATTCATTAAATTTTTTACAAATCAATACCTTATTACACAATGTTGCCAGTCTTAATAAGGTAGAAAAGGCACTGAAGGCAATCCCAAAATGATTTAAAAAAGCCTAACGATAACATTTTTCCAAAATAATTTATATTAACAAGGAAAAATACGGGTAAAATATAAATAGGTAAGAGAAATGTATCTGAGCAAGGACACTTTAAATATACAAAGCCATCATTAGATTACTACCAGCAGGCTATCAAGAGAGGGAATCAATATGTACGATAGGCCTGGTAATTGGAGGGTCTATAAATATTGGAACCTGTAACAGCTTCAATGTCAACATGTATCAAATGAGTAGAGCCGTTAAATTTACCCTGTTTCCCCATGAAAAGCACCTCTGCCTCTCGCTGTGACACATTCATCTGCACACAGGGCAGCCTTGAGAGTGTAGTACAGAGTGATAACCTTGCATGAGGGAGGCACACTCTCATTCACAAAGCTCCTCCACACTGGATGACAGCTCAAGGTTGGCCGCCATTCACTGTTATGGATTATCTCGGCTCTCTTTTGCCCCTCGAGCCGAAGGTCTGTGAGGTTCGTAGAAGTTAGGACATGTTTAAAACGGCCGCATTGATTCGTCCAAGGCTTTGACATAAACGTGATGCAGGTTTTACGGTGTATTGTAACATTTAACACAGGTCTTTTGGATCGATTCACGTGTGTTGATGTGGACATTAAGGCTCCTGTTTGTTTAAAAAAAACATCTGTTGAACAGTGTAGTGGTGTGATTGTTGAGCTGATAACTCCTCTTGATTTTCATTTAAACTCATCCAGCTGCATTTATTCATCGTGAAGTACTGCTTTTGTGCCTTATGTGCTGTTGAGAAACTACTCGAAGCAGCGAGACATAACTCCAATCTCTTATTCTCAAGTCTCCAAAATAATACTTTCATCAAGCTGAATCTAGAATAAATTGAAATAAATCAAAACTGTGATTTTTTTGAATTGTAACAGCAGCTTAAATGAGCTATTTCTGTTTATGTGATTTGTTCTAAAACTCAACTACGCAAATAACTGATGTCCTCCCCTACACTCTTAGAAATAAGGGCTACAAAAAGGTTCTTCCTGAAGGACTGAGGTTCTACCCAGAACCATTTGCTTCTGAACAGCCCTTCTTTTCAAGAAAGTGTTCGTCAAGGTTGTTTTTTAAATTCCTTTCATGATCTTTTCATCCAAAAAACTATTTTTGGAAGAAAGAGTTCTTCAAGGATTGTTGAAATACTTTTGTCAAGGGTTATTTGTACCACAAAATAAAAGGGTTCCCGTAGAACCTCTTGGGTGGGTTATAGATAAAAACTCTCTGAATATAAAAAAGGTTATCGGTACAACCCTCTGGGTGGGTGCTAAATAAAACTATGAGATATAAAAGGGTTTGTGGTAGAACCCCCTGGGTGAGTTCTTGTTAGCTCTCTTAGATAGTGGTGTTCTGAATAGAGAGAGGGTTTTCTACAAACATGGAACTGGCCTTGTTCTGGTTCAGCACCTAATTTTGATCTGTCCTGAGCATTTCCATCAAAAATAAATTAGTTTGGAACCTGAAAAGGTGGTTACCAGCTGTAACCAATAAACAGCAGGTTTATGTGGGAACTAAAGTGGGCGTGTCACATTTGACAGATACGTTGAACACTGTGCAAAACCTTCTGCTGATGACATCCTTGGTTTTCCTGTGGGGACACGCCGAAGAACCTTTAATGATTCTAGTTAGCACACTTATTTTTAAGAGTGTCAACAGCACCAAGGTTCCAAGGATATTGAATGGAACCAATTCAAGCACCAAGCCTAATTTGGTTCTACCAGGAACCATAAAGGGTTCTTCTGTAGGGACAGGCCGAAAAAACCATTTGTAGTTCTACGTAGCACCTTTATTTCTAAGACTGCACTTGTTCATCCCTTGTAAATTTGAAAGTGATTTCACACCAGAATGCCTCAGATTAATATTTTTCACACAAATCAAGTCACACTCTTAAACTCCCATATGTACGTCTGGGATATCTCTAAGGACCCACGGCGGGCTCTAATGGGCCGTGTTTATGATCCGACTAAAAACATACCATCACAGACGTCCCCATTATCGCCTGTGACGTTTATTTTTCCGTGTCACAGGCGCCGCTGACAGAGTTTCTTTTTGCTGAAAGGTGCTTTCAACCACTGCACCACAATCTTCTTGTCATGAAACCAAAATTACTGTGAAAATATTCTTTCTCACAAAGAAAAATGTGGTGCTGTCATGCTCAAGGTGGCGCAGACTTTTCTCTGATTGCACGCTTGTCTCAGGTTTCTTGTCACTATGGCCACCTGAAGCTGTTTGCTGTTCTTTTCTTTTGACAAGACTCTCTGTAATACATAAGCACGGCCCCGCACTGATTCAGTTGAGGATAAGTTCAGACTGTAATAAGTACCCATTAACCCTCATTAATAATCCTTCCACCTGTGTTTCTGAATCATTTTTAATTCTCCACTGGACTCTGTCTGCACAGTTGCAGGAGTTAAAACATTTTTTTTTTCTTTTTCTTTTTTTCTTTTTACTTTGGAAGGCTCATTCAAATTTGCTCTCACCAAATAAAATGAATTCATAAAAATTTTGTCACTGTGACATTTGTGCCATTCAAAGCAACTGAAAGCAACCAGGACTTCACAATATGTGCTGAGACACGGAGTGCAAGGACACCCGGATCTCATAAATCTCGGTGGAAAGGGAATGTCAAAAACTCAGAACCTCAGCTACAGCTGCTGTAAATGTTCATAATGAAAGGATTAAAATTAGTCATCGTTAATGGTTAATGGTGTTGTTGATGGCGGATTGATGGTTTTATTGGGTGGATGGAACGATGAGGCCTGTGCTCTGGTGAGTACATATAATGTAATTTGTCAGTAAAAAAAAAAAGGCCTTAACATGAAGTTCTTCTTCGAACTGATCAAGTAATCAATGACCACAAGAGATAGTGAGATAGAGGATAATATGAGTGCACTGGAAATGGCAACCGGTGGAGTTATCTCATTACTAATACATTTAGATCTACAAATGATTCTGTGCTACATGAGTTTATTTATTCAGAAAATTAAAAATACAAACTACTTATACACAAGGTCACAATGAAACAATATATTCACACAAAACAATTATCACACACTCACACACACCCGCACCTGCACTAATTAAAGCAATCACATACAGTGTATTATCAAAAATATGAGCAAGTAAAAGTCCCTCAGGGGAATGAGTCTTCTTCCTGCGTTACAATATAGCAAATATTAAAGCTGCACCAATATTTTTTTTAACAGTTGATGTGCGGGGCTCAACAATAAGGATTGCTCGGGGCAAGTACAATTCTATGTCGGGATGGTAAATCTAGCCGCTCACTTGCTCAATCAGACCAGTGGTACAAAGAATTTAAAACATTGTTTTTTTTTTTCCAGAGCTAATGATGGAAGTAGCTAATGAATAAGACATCTCGCTTCCCTCTTGTCTCTGTTGAGAGCTGCACGTGTGCAGTACCGATCAGGTACTTGCAAAGAAATGGCTGCAGGTAAAGTCTAAGCATTTAAATTAGACAGGAATCTATTGCACAGTTTACTGCAACTTTGAGAGCAAGGCAGATTGAACAGCGTTGGTTTTAAACAGCATGTCAAGTTTACGAAAAACTTTGCTGGAGTGCCATCTTGGTTGCCTGGCAACTAAGAGGGCTGCTGACAGCCTCTCCTGCAGGGCCTTCATGATGGCCTGTGCAAAACCATTAGCAGCTAAAGAGCGAGAGATATCCCTCAAAACCGAAGTAAAAGAGAGTAATGCTGATTTAGATTAAAGCGATATTCCACTTTAAGAGATTAACCCAGGCAGTATATACTCACCACCATGTCGATGTGATGGTGGATGAAAATCTTCAATTTCCAAAACAGTCCTGGAGTTTTAGGAGAAGCAGAGTAGCAGCCTCATCCAGTACAATGGCAGTGAATGGTGACCACGGATAAAACGTTAAAAATAGCACACAAAACAAACACAAAATGTCTCCATCCTGCCTGTGTGGTGTAATCCAAGTGTCCGCAAGCCGCGACATTAAAAATTGACAGCAAAAGACGCCATTTTCGCCATGTTTTTAGCAGAAATATCAGCTGTTGCATGTAGCCGGTAAGATGTAAACATGGCATCGATCTCGCGAGACTTCGTATATATCCCAATGGCCGCACATGCCGAAGTCTTGCGAGATCGACGCCATGTTTACATCTTATCTTTTAATCTTTTATTAATCTTTTAACGTTTTATCCGTGGTCACCATTCACTGCCATTTTACTGGATGAGGCTGCTACTCTGCTTCTCCTAAAACTCCAGGACTGTTTTGGAAATTGAAGATTTTCATCCATCATCACATCGACATGGTGGTGAGTATATACTGCGTGGGTTAATCTCTTAAAGTGGAATATCGCTTTAAACACAAACACGACTCTAAATTAATTTTAAAGTTGAACCATTACTGCTGGATATGTAAATAGACATGCAGCCTCTTTAAGATGATAACAGTGTTGTGTTTACAGCTTGTTTTGCTGACCCCAGGCTGCAAAAAAACATATATTTTAATTGTTCTATATGAATTTTGATAAACAACCTCAGCATAGGCCAGAGAGATGTGCAGCAAGTTGCAAAGTCTGAGGCCAATGAAGAGCCTGACCTATCAAAGTTAATTTTCTTCGTAACATGATCATTGTGTGCTATAACAGTAAGCTGAGAGTCAATCCATAAGCCCAAACATTTAATTTGATTATCATTTTGAAGAGATGCACTGCCTTTATAAAATAAAGTCAGAGAATCAGATCTGGTGTTGAGGTTCTGTCATGTACCAAAAACTGTTTTTGCGAAAAGAATTCTGCGAAACATTTTAATAACTTTGTCAAGTCTGAGCAATAGTGATGTCATAAGGGTCTTGGCTTGAGTTTAGAGACCTTAAATTTACAACATGTTGAAAGACAAGGGAATTTAACAGGCAAACAACATTGCAGAGTTGCATTATAGGAAATACAGGAATCAAGAGTTTTACACAAGAACAGAAGCAGTTGTTTAACATCAGCACTTTAGCACTAGATATTTTGGACTTTGCTGGATGGATCTTGACCATCTTTTTTTTTTTTTTCTTTTCAAAGTACACAAACTGCCGGAGTAATCTTTTAAGAGGTCAACTCTGTCACAGTGTTTGTTTTTGTGGTAAAATCCAGTTATGATAGAGGAGAAAGAGTTCAGGGTGATGTAACTGTATTACATGAGTTGGGATTTGAGACTGCCACTGAATCCTTTGCGTGCTTTAAAAACACGGGTCACCACCAGGATATCACTGGGCTGCAGAAAGGGATGCTTCTTCAAAACCAAAATGAATTTTCTGCAGACAAACACAGTCAGAAGTGTCAATATGTATTCCTCTGCAGATGTGATAGAATATAATCTGAAGTAAAGTCCATTATAATACCTTAAAGGATTAGTTTACAGGCCTAGCATGAAATGATTCACACTTGTTCTTTATTGTAAACAAAGTGATGTTTTTTACTGGAGGTGCTACGGCACATTTTAATGCCTCGCTTAGTATTCATCCACATCCTGCATTAGCGTTTTGAGCTGTCCTGGTTTGTGACCCCGGGGTGTTAGCAGCTGAGAGCTCTCAGATCGCTCTTTAGATGTTTACTTCAGGTTTATGCCATGATGGCGACTCCTGGCCCGCGCGGATCAAATCAGTTCATGAAAAGACATAAATCTGCTTACAGCTGAAAAGTGAGGGTTTATCCTGCTGCCTCAGATTTAAGTATAATGTAACACAAGCATGTGCGACAACATGTGTGTCATTAGGTTACTCCTGACTGCTCCTCTCCAATGATAATGGCGGATTTTCATGCAGTCTAGATTATGTGCTGAAAATAATGCCCCAGACAGAGCAGAGCAGCACAATAATCAGTGGCACAGTGACCATTTCATTTTCTTTGCTTTTTTTTTTTTTTACTCTGAGAGTGAGGGAGAGACCATCTGTTCCTCACAACCAAACTAAAAGCAGCGGCGTTTTGAATTATTCATTTTTTTAACTGTAACACACTGCTAGAGACATTTGGTCTTGCTCTAAAAGCTTACCTTATGACTCGAGCAGTGTGTCCTTCCCTCACAGCCAAGCGAAGATAGTAATGGATCCCCAGAGAGACGGATATGGAAGTTATCTATATCGCTGTGCCTCGCTCATTCTCTCAACTTGGGTCTTTCTCCCCTTAAATACATAGGTCTGCCCGTGGTCTTACTCTCAGCTTTCCACCAGCTATCATCTCTACCCCGGCAACAATCCTGATTGACACAGAGATTGTCCATTACCATATCACATGGGTGAATTCATCCTCTGTCTGTACAGGTGGTGTCTTCTCTGAAAATATTCTGCTATAGATATATGTTTTCTTCACCAGTATGGGTTTTGCTATTTGCAGAATGTAGCCAGAACAAACAGATTTCAAGTGTAGTGATCTGAGAGGCACAGGTTGTTATTGGGAATCGTGATGTCTTACCTTGAATTCAACCTTCAAAGAGAGATTACCCATGATTTGCTGCTTCACTGCGCACAATTTGTCCAAACACAAAAAAAGCATTTCTAAAACAAGATAGTTCTGTCCTTGGTTTTGCTGCTGTCTGTCCTGTTGCTCTGGATGTCACGATACCCGAAATTTAGTAGTTTATGTCAGTACCAGTGAAATTCCATGATTCTTGATATCCACAGTGACAAGCAAAAACAACAATAAATTCAGTTATTATTGTTATTATTAGTTCTTTTTCTTTGCCACCATAAAAGCTCCTCTGAGCTTCTAGGGCAAAAGACCAAGGAAGATATTTACTAAGCCTGACGAAAATCACCATCAGGGGAGCATGATGCCCATGTCTGGAACGTGATAGAGTGCAAAAGTGATTTCTGCTGCTGAACACTGCATATCAGTTAGACTCAGAGTGTACGCAGCCTAGTTTAGATTTATTGACACAGTGACTTATTCCAGAAATGATTTGATATGACAATGTAGTTTAAAAAAAACTTGATATACACTCTCTTCAAAGGCTCTTCCAAGAAGTTTAAAAAGTTGCGAGGGCCTTTCTTTGCCCATGCAGATTTTTACTCTTTTGGCTAATTATTTTTATTCAGATGCACTATATGTTTTTTTTCTACTGTGCTACTAATACATGACACTGTCACTAGTGTTTTAACACCGTTGTCAACTTGTGTGTGAAACACCAATAAACAAAGTTCATAAAAAATAAAACACTAATGTTAACTTCTGATTACAGATTACACAGACATTACATTATGTAAGCCTAAACATGGTATCTTTAAAGCAATCAGCCATTGCAAATGTGTATTACTGGATTAGTTGGAAGTGGATGTCATATATTTTGTTAAGTTGTGTACTTAAATGATTCCAAATGTTTCCAACAACATTGAAATGGAGATAAATCCATAATTTATTCAAGGTAACAATGTGTTTCCCACTAGCTTTTGCTAGCTAGTTTCTAGTTTCTAGAACTTCTAGGAAACTGGGGACATGTCGGATACATCAGAGAGTGAGGAGGGACGTTGGTGAACGGGACTAAAAATAACATTAATAAAACTTTCATATTACCTCGTACATGAACATGATTTTCGCCTGAGTCATGTCACGTAGATTTTCATCAGCTATGGTGGTTATTTAAAAATGAAGATAACAACTCCCATGATTCCACGCTACTTCACAACGTCTTCTGTGACTTTTGTCATTGTTTTAATATGAGAGAGACCCCAGCAGCAGAAGTTACATACTGTCTGTTTAAAAAAAACACAAACAAAACAACTTGGACAACATATATGGTGATACTGATGCGGACAGATTTAGCTGTGCTAGGCCAGTTTTAGGGCAATATTATCAGCCGACCAATAGGTTGGTCTGGCTCTAATTAGATCAGCCTAAACACAGTAGCTTTTAGGGTTTAACCATTGCCATTAGCACTTGTTAATATATGTTGTTAATATAACATTATAATGAATTTTACCTTTCGTCTGAAAAGTTCACTGGCACTGTTTACATGCTGTTTTTTGTGAATTTATTGGTAATCCCTGGTGATCCAACTTGAACTTATGCTGTCTCTTATACACATCTAGATGTGTATAAGAGACAGCTCCTGGCCCGCGCGGATCAAATCAGTTCATGAAAAGACATAAATCTGCTTACAGCTGAAAAGTGAGGGTTTATCCTGCTGCCTCAGATTTAAGTATAATGTAACACAAGCATGTGCGACAACATGTGTGTCATTAGGTTACTCCTGACTGCTCCTCTCCAATGATAATGGCGGATTTTCATGCAGTCTAGATTATGTGCTGAAAATAATGCCCCAGACAGAGCAGAGCAGCACAATAATCAGTGGCACAGTGACCATTTCATTTTCTTTGCTTTTTTTTTTTTTACTCTGAGAGTGAGGGAGAGACCATCTGTTCCTCACAACCAAACTAAAAGCAGCGGCGTTTTGAATTATTCATTTTTTTAACTGTAACACACT
>JAJHUR010140335.1:0-28804 GCA_027495735.1 Lutjanus campechanus | reverse complement strand
TTTTTTTTTTTTTACTCTGAGAGTGAGGGAGAGACCATCTGTTCCTCACAACCAAACTAAAAGCAGCGGCGTTTTGAATTATTCATTTTTTTAACTGTAACACACTGCTAGAGACATTTGGTCTTGCTCTAAAAGCTTACCTTATGACTCGAGCAGTGTGTCCTTCCCTCACAGCCAAGCGAAGATAGTAATGGATCCCCAGAGAGACGGATATGGAAGTTATCTATATCGCTGTGCCTCGCTCATTCTCTCAACTTGGGTCTTTCTCCCCTTAAATACATAGGTCTGCCCGTGGTCTTACTCTCAGCTTTCCACCAGCTATCATCTCTACCCCGGCAACAATCCTGATTGACACAGAGATTGTCCATTACCATATCACATGGGTGAATTCATCCTCTGTCTGTACAGGTGGTGTCTTCTCTGAAAATATTCTGCTATAGATATATGTTTTCTTCACCAGTATGGGTTTTGCTATTTGCAGAATGTAGCCAGAACAAACAGATTTCAAGTGTAGTGATCTGAGAGGCACAGGTTGTTATTGGGAATCGTGATGTCTTACCTTGAATTCAACCTTCAAAGAGAGATTACCCATGATTTGCTGCTTCACTGCGCACAATTTGTCCAAACACAAAAAAAGCATTTCTAAAACAAGATAGTTCTGTCCTTGGTTTTGCTGCTGTCTGTCCTGTTGCTCTGGATGTCACGATACCCGAAATTTAGTAGTTTATGTCAGTACCAGTGAAATTCCATGATTCTTGATATCCACAGTGACAAGCAAAAACAACAATAAATTCAGTTATTATTGTTATTATTAGTTCTTTTTCTTTGCCACCATAAAAGCTCCTCTGAGCTTCTAGGGCAAAAGACCAAGGAAGATATTTACTAAGCCTGACGAAAATCACCATCAGGGGAGCATGATGCCCATGTCTGGAACGTGATAGAGTGCAAAAGTGATTTCTGCTGCTGAACACTGCATATCAGTTAGACTCAGAGTGTACGCAGCCTAGTTTAGATTTATTGACACAGTGACTTATTCCAGAAATGATTTGATATGACAATGTAGTTTAAAAAAAACTTGATATACACTCTCTTCAAAGGCTCTTCCAAGAAGTTTAAAAAGTTGCGAGGGCCTTTCTTTGCCCATGCAGATTTTTACTCTTTTGGCTAATTATTTTTATTCAGATGCACTATATGTTTTTTTTCTACTGTGCTACTAATACATGACACTGTCACTAGTGTTTTAACACCGTTGTCAACTTGTGTGTGAAACACCAATAAACAAAGTTCATAAAAAATAAAACACTAATGTTAACTTCTGATTACAGATTACACAGACATTACATTATGTAAGCCTAAACATGGTATCTTTAAAGCAATCAGCCATTGCAAATGTGTATTACTGGATAAGTTGGAAGTGGATGTCATATATTTTGTTAAGTTGTGTACTTAAATGATTCCAAATGTTTCCAACAACATTGAAATGGAGATAAATCCATAATTTATTCAAGGTAACAATGTGTTTCCCACTAGCTTTTGCTAGCTAGTTTCTAGTTTCTAGAACTTCTAGGAAACTGGGGACATGTCGGATACATCAGAGAGTGAGGAGGGACGTTGGTGAACGGGACTAAAAATAACATTAATAAAACTTTCATATTACCTCGTACATGAACATGATTTTCGCCTGAGTCATGTCACGTAGATTTTCATCAGCTATGGTGGTTATTTAAAAATGAAGATAACAACTCCCATGATTCCACGCTACTTCACAACGTCTTCTGTGACTTTTGTCATTGTTTTAATATGAGAGAGACCCCAGCAGCAGAAGTTACATACTGTCTGTTTAAAAAAAACACAAACAAAACAACTTGAATTAAAAAAAAAAAGGATAAAATAAATAAATCTAAAGAAAAAAAGACAACCTGCATTATGCACTGTCCAACATATTGGACAACATATATGGTGATACTGATGCGGACAGATTTAGCTGTGCTAGGCCAGTTTTAGGGCAATATTATCAGCCGACCAATAGGTTGGTCTGGCTCTAATTAGATCAGCCTAAACACAGTAGCTTTTAGGGTTTAACCATTGCCATTAGCACTTGTTAATATATGTTGTTAATATAACATTATAATGAATTTTACCTTTCGTCTGAAAAGTTCACTGGCACTGTTTGCATGCTGTTTTTTGTGAATTTATTGGTAATCCCTGGTGATCCAACTTGAACTTATGTGACTTTTCTTTTGGACGAGTTGAGATGGAGCTGTCACTGCAGCTGAACTTGTTGCCATCCTCGACATGAGGGTGTCCCTCTGTGCCTGGAGGAGTTTTTCTTCTTCCTATAAAACAACAGCAGACAGTAGACTAGATCACTTGTAGGTGCACAGTATGTGCTGTCCTCGTCAGGTCTGGAAGGGTTGAATCCCCGGTATTTACAGTAGGGTAGAAAAATGAGCACCATCACATTTTCAGAATTTTGCCCTTACAGAGATATTACATCCAGGGTACAACTGGTACTGGTTTTGACCTCTAAAATAGCCTAAAATGCTGGCACAGGTGTAGGAGAATATAGTTCATGTGCTGCTAAACATTGTCACATATGCTATTTTTTTTCCCAGGATGGTAAATTTATGATAATCATTCTCTGTATGTATTTGTTCATCTTTCCCCGAGCCAGCTGGACAGATGGATATATAACATTTGTCTTCATCCCCATTTCACAGGGTCCCGGCCACGGTTTGAAGACAGCGCGCCTCGGATTGTGGAGGACCCCTCGGATTTGATTGTCTCCAAGGGGGAGCCCGCCACCCTCAACTGCAAAGCAGAGGGCCGACCCTCCCCCAGTATAGAGTGGTACAAAGATGGCGAGCGAGTGGAGACGGACAAGGATGACCCCCGTTCTCACCGCATGCTACTGCCCAGCGGCTCCCTCTTCTTCCTCCGTATTGTACATGGACGCCGGAGCAAACCAGACGAAGGCGTCTACACCTGTGTGGCCCGAAACTACCTGGGAGAGGCCATTAGTCGTAATGCTTCGCTTGATGTTGCAAGTAAGGCTCTATGTTACTGATCACAGTCTTACAAGTGTGTGTGTGTGTGTGTGTGTCTTTTTGCACTATATGTGCAGATGCTTCACAGTTGTGTCCCAGATCTTTTTGCAGCCGCCTGGCAGCTTTGTGGAGTTCCACTGGAGAGTTGGCTGCACTTAGAAATAATGATATAAAACAAGCAGACTATAGGAAGCAAACCCTGAAAAGACAGTGGACATAAATTCAGTAACAAGTCACAGCCTGTGGATTTGTTCCTAATTTTAGGCTTCTGTGACAACGTGTACTTGGTCTTTAGCCATTTTAGCCATTTTAGTTGCTTAATTGGAACTTAAGAGAAGACAACCCAGTGAATTTAAACATTTTTGGAGCATTTCAGCTACAGTAGTTCACGACTTATCTGACCAATGTAATTAGTCATAAATTTAAGTATGTGACTTATAGGAGATGTTCCGCAAGAAGACCCTCAGAAACGTTTTTCAAGGAACTCCTTTTTGAACTACTTAAAAACAATATTATTGTTTTTTCTATTATTATTGATATTCATATTGTTATTTTTATTACTATAATTATTGACATTGTACAAATGTTTTTTCAGAGACTTTTTATTTAATCAGAATATAGTGAGTCATAATACATACAATTCATTGTTGAAACAAGTTTGTCTACAATATTAACAATATAATTAAGTCAAGTAACTGAATATGGTATACAATAAAAAAGCAACATTCATAAACATATATATAATATTAGAAGTAGTATTAGTAGTAGTTGTAGGAGTAGTAGTACTACACAAAGGCATAGAATTGGATAGGGATTGTAAAGACACATCCCTACCAATATCCACGGAATACTTAATTGTCCCTATCGATAATTTTAATTGAGAATTATTAACACTTTTGTCAGTGTCTAATCAATGTTAGTTAGTGAGATTCAGTATTGTGAAAAAGCACTTGTGCCAATTATAGATACAAAACAATGCGTTTACAGGTTTTGAAAGGTTGCAGCTCTCCCTCATTTTGTCTCACATTGGTTTAATCTGCTACCTACCTAAAGCCATGGGTCTCTTTTCACTGCTAAAATATTTATTATATGAATTAAGCGACTGGTGACAAATGTTCCGAGTTATTATGACCATCAGGGGGGAAGTGAGAAATAAACACAAATCTGTTATTTAGTAATTAATTCCCATGAGTGCTGTAATTTTAGTCAGCACTCCTCTGGCAGCAGCACAGCGTCTCTGTGTCTCCCCTAGCACCATGTGCCCCAGGAAGGACACCGACACCGACACTCTTTGTCCTGTTGCTCTGAAAGTTTGCGACAGCAGGCAACAGAAGGACAGTCAGACAACACAGAAGGAGAACAAGGAGGTAGAGAAAGTAGTTGCGGCAGACTTGTTAATTTCATTCATTTGCCATGAGCAAAGTGACTCATGACCCCTCGTCCTTGTAGCTCCAGCTCGGACATGGTTATTGTTCCCCCAGCTGTGGAATTAAATATTTGCCCTTGGCACTTTACATAAAATTTGCGTAAATATATAATTCACAAAAATACACAATGTCTTAAATATTGCATAAGACAATAGAAGAAGCTGATTAATATATATTTTACAAGTGGTTTTTCCACCACAGTGCTTAAACTTCAATTCAGTAAAGACTATGTAGATCAACACAACACACCACAAACACAACACCGTCTATACAGTGTGCAACATGAATAAAATAATTATGATGTATGTGCTTAAGTTATTAAGATTTTGGCTAACGTAATATTTTAATAGAGCTTAGAAGTTATCTTTTCAGTTTTCTGAATTACAGTTACACATTTTCTTAAGACATTTAAGGCAAATTCTAGTATTTTATCACCTGATTGTTTATCTGATCAGATATAAAGGATGCGTGTAGGTGCGAGAAGCAGGCCATGACATTATTGATTCACATTGATTTTTTGTCAGTGTCATCATTGAGCATTTCTCCTAGCAGAGAGCTAACAATCACTCAGTCATGGTGGGTCCCAGACTTTTTTAACATCGCAGCATCCCTGACTTCATGTTACCTTACATAAAAATGCTTCCAATGCACGTGTGGTATACAGATTTTAAATATGAGAAGTAGACCAGTAATAGACTGGTACTGGATAAGTTTATGGTTTAGGCAGATACCCTGCATTTATGTATAGGAAGCATTTAGGATTTAAGTATCAGGAGAGAAAAAGCTGGATCACTGCATCCCTAATTTAACTCCCCACCTGTTTTGCAGAGATTTTAAGAGTCTGGCAACATCATCGTCAATCGTTAAACGAGTGTGAGCCTCCTACAATGTTCAAAACACTTCAGTTAAACAGAAAAAAACATTACCTCAAATACTTGTCTTTGTATCACAGTTGATCCGTTATGCTATGCGTCTCACTACAGCAGACGCAGGGGGACTATTTTCTGTGTTTGCTGTCGGTCAGACTCAATGACAAGTGTTTGAGATGATTTCTGTTAAACTGAAGTGTTTTGGAAAGCTGTAGGAGGCTTGTGCTTCCTGCCCTGTTTGGAGTATTTCTTGCCAGAGTTTCACAAATCTTTATAATGGAGCTGGGGAATGAAGTGTTATCATGACTAATGTACAAAAGTGGGAGAATAACATCCAGGTTGAAAGGTGCCTTGAATGACTTCCAATTGCCTGGCCTTCATATTCACATAACAGTAATACTTCACATATGCTATAGTTAAATTCTACAGTCACCTTTTGAGAAAGTCTATGCACAGAAAATTATAGCTGCAATGTCATTTTTTTTTCTATGAAATGTCAGAAAATACTGAAAAATTTCTATTAAATTTACTCGAGTCCAAGGTGATGTCTTCAAGTAGCTGTTCTGCTCATTTTGTAGTATCACATTAGAAAAGGTTGATGGAAAGTGCAAAATTCAAGAAAAAAACCCAAAACAAAACAAAAACGTCCTTAGTATCACAAAGTGTTATGTATGTATTCTTGCTTGAGGTTGCTTTTGCCTTTTTAGTTCATGCGCTTCATGGGAGATGGAAACACCTTTTCCAAGTAAACTTCAAGAGAAGAAGAAGAAAACAAAACAAAACAAAACAAAACAAAACAAAACAAAAAAATCCTAAAGACCTCTCTATAATATATGGCCAAAGCAACTGGGCAGCGTTCAGCCCAGCCAAAACTTAGCAAAATGCTTATTCCAACAGAAACGGTGGTTTACTGAACATCCTTGTGCAGTCAAGTGTCTTCGTATACATCATTGGTAATTAGGTAACACCTGACACACCCACCGAATGAGAAAACGTACCTGAAACTTGTTGCATGCCATTGTGCACCGTTTTAAGGAAACATGGCATTCAGTAGGTGTACACCATTTTCAGATTGAACGTGCCCTGGTTTTGTTTATGGTTTGTGACCTTTACTTCTTCTGCTGTGTTTATTAATGTAGCCTGCACCACAAACTTCTGATGAAGCTGCATTTTGTGCAGCCTAGTTTATTTGCATTAAACTAATTGATGGAAACACACTTAAATCACATTTTCTCTTTCTTGTTTTTTTTTTTTTTTGCATCATTTCTTCAAATGTTCTTGACAGTTACATAAAAACATGGCCATTGTTCAATTTTGTTTGATCAACGGTCCAAAACCCAAAGATATTCAGTTGACTGTCAACTGCAGCAAATCATCACATTTGAGAAACTGGGACCAGTGAAATTTTTGGCGTTCTTGCTTGATCGGTTCTACAGAAAATAAACTGTCACGGCTCAGTCATATTGAGAAATGTGTTGCTGACCTGTGGAGACCTTCTCTACGGCAGCCAGATTATCATCACCTCACCCGCGAGTCTTCTCTGTGTGTACCAACAACATCATGTGTGTGAGCATGCATGTATAGCAGTGTTTTCTTTGCTCAGATGTGTTGTCTGCTGCTGGAGAGTGCAGCAGGGGGGTATATGAGCTCCCCTCCTATCTCTGTGAAAGTGCACTGAAGTAAAAAGCTCCCACTAGGAGCCGTGTCTATTATTTTCCCTCCTCGGTCCAGGACACGTGCCATTGTCTTCCTTCCCTCCTAATTGTGCCAGCATGGCTCGGCCCTGGGCTGAACTGCAGCTCTCTTTGGCATGAGGAAATGGATTAGTCAGTGGGTTGATTAGGGGAAGGAGCATTAGATTAGCTAGGTCGAATTGTCCTCGTTAAAAAACACAAAACAGCAATTTGAGCACAGCCTTATCTGCCACCATGCCGAGTCTTCCTTACTGGTACTGACACTGCACTGTTAGAAATATGGGTTCCTAAAGGGTTCTTCCTGATGGGCTGAGGCTCTACCCAGAGCTGTTTGCCTCTGAAGAACCATTTTTGGATGAAAGGATTTGACTAAAGGTTCCATTAAGAACCCTTTGAAGCCTTTTTAGAAGAAGGAGTTCCTCAAGAATTGTTGAAGAACTGAAGAACTCCTTTCATCAAGGGGTCTCCAAGGGTTTTTTTGAACCATGTAAAAGGGTTCTCGGGAAAACCCTTGGGATATATAAATGTTCTCTGTAAAAAACCCCTTGGTGGATTCCAGATAAAACCCTTGGAAAATAAAATGGGTCGCAGTAGAACCATCTGAATGTGTTCTTGATAAAACCCTTGGAATATAAACAAGTTATCTGTAGAATCCCCTGAGTGTGTTCTAGATAAAACTTTTGGAATGTAAAGTGGTTCTCCATATACCCCCAGAGTGTGTTCTAGATAAAGCCCTTGGAATATACAAAGGTTCTCTGTAGAACCCCCTTGGGTGTGTTCATGGTAAAACCCTTGGTATATGGAAAAGTTCTCTGCAGAACCCACTGAGTGTATTCTAGATAAAATCCTTGGAATGTAAAATGGTTCTCTGTAGATCCCGCTGAGTATGTTCTAGATAAAACTCTTGGAATATAAAAACGTTCTCAATAGAACCCCCTTGATGGGTTCTAGATAAAACCCTTGGAATATTAAAAGGTTCACAGTGGAACCCTGTACATGTGTCCTTCATAAAATCTCCTTGGTGGGTTCTTATTGGCAGCCTAAGAAGGTGGGAAGGTTCTGCATAGAAACTCCAGAGAGGGTTCTGGGTGGAGCTATTACACCATAGAAGGGTTCTCTGTAAAACCTCCAGTCGTTTCTATAGATAGTTATGGGTGTAACCTTTTATGTTGGGTTCTGTAGGTATAACTGTCTGAAATATTCCAGGTGGAACCTTTACAAAAGGTTCTAATAGGAACCAAAAAGACAAGCTGAAGAACCCTTTTTGGTTCCTGGTTCAGCATCTTTGTTCGTCAGAGGGTGTGTGTAAGTGTTCATGGCTGACTGAACTCGTCTATAGCTCCAGAAATAGGCACAGCCCGCTCAGATAAACTGTATATCAGAAACTATAAGCAGCTGAACTAATGCAAATATCCAAGCTGGGAGGAGATATGATGCTCATACTGTCATGCTGCCTCTTTTAAATTGTTGATAATGAAATTTAGCGTTGTGTGCAGCTGCAGATTACAGTATAGTCATATTGGTAAAGGGATGACTCACCTGCAGGCACGGACTGACTAACAGTATTAATAAGTGCCTGTTTTGTTCTAATCTCGCTGCCTCCGGCTAGAGAGGGCATATGCTAAGGCAGCGTGGTGGTGGTCTTGCTCCCTCCTCCCCTCTGTGAGAGGTTGTGCTGACTGTGGGGTAAGTAGTGACCCAATTAGCTCTGGCAGGGACGGGAGAGGAGGGGGTATGCAGTGTTAATGAGAGGCCAGTTTTAAGCTGGTGGTCTTGCAGAAATGTGTGTGTGTGTGTGTGTGGTGGTGGTGGTAGAGGCTGTGTGTGAAGCAGGAGTCTGAGGGACAACAGGTGGGAGGAGGAAGAGCTTTAAAACTCCCACTGAGCAGTAATTAATACCGATGCATCTGTTCAAGTGTGCTCTGCGTAGGGAGCAGGAGCGCTGACACTAACCTGGGTTTAACCACATTAATTACACATTTATTGCCAGTGAATGATGCATAATGTATTGTGCTGCATGACTAAGACTTCACTCTGGAGTGCGCTTACAGATTAGCATTTGCTCAATCTACGTTATTTCTTACCCCCACTTCACATGAATTATGGGGACAATGTGTGCTTATTCTTCATCTGCCTTAGTTAGCTGCAATTTGCAATTGCTTCTGCTGAGATACAAACTGTGCATATAAAAGGGTGATATGGGTAAACATAGATTGCAGCGGAGGCAATAAACTCAGCTCCTAAAGACTGGGCCTGTATATTAAGCAAGTTAACATTTTCTTTTACTGTTTTTTTAGGGTTTCGGTGAGCATTTCAGCATAGCAGTGCTACAAGTGATCTTCTCATGATAATAGGAAATTCTTTTCTCAAGGCTCTTAAAGTAAGACACTTCAGGCAGAACCACACACTTCTAGTGAGTCATAAGTAATGACTGAAAGGGGCTATGTTTATACATTTTTCTGGGAAAATGTTGCATATTATAACTTTATAACTTACGCTATTCACCTGTGTCTTGCCTTAATATCATTATCCCATCCATTTACATATATGAACACAAATTCTTTCATGTTTATTTCATGGATGTAGTGGTTTATTTACACGGTCACTGTCACTGAAATTAATTTCCATTTCTTGATTTCTTCTACGTTTGCTTGACCTTGTGTTTTGCTAAACGTGACACTGTTAAAAGGTTTTTTTGGGGGGGACTTTGTGTGCTGTACACTGTACACCTTTGAAAAAATAAAAATTGTGATTTGTGATACTGGGCTATAGAAATAAATTTTACTTTACTTGACTCGACTTGCTAGTACGCTACACCCCCAGTCCGGACAAGTATAAAAGAAACACATGTGAACACCCGGATGACACCTGTATATGTTCACTCACATGCAGCCAAAGAAGAATAATTCCAGATTTAGAGTTATGGTACAGGTGTCTTCACTATTCTTGGATCTTTTTGGGAAATGAATTGATTATGGGATATGATTAATGTGATCTATCAATCTAAAAAGCTCTGAGGTTTATCAATATGTGGGTGTGTTTTGTTAAAGAACCATGTTGATCTAAAAGAAGACAGAACCAGTTTTGGATTTTTGATTCGTCTTCTTTTGGTCGCCGGTGGAGACTGTATCATTGCTGACAGGAACAGTCCCTTTTTGGTTAATGTTCAACACATTGTTGTCTTGGGGAGTGCCCATTGTTCCGACGGTCCATTATTTCAAAACCTCAATAGTTTGAAAAAAATGTCCCATTGGACGGAAAGCCCATTTGTTCAGCAGCCTGTTATGCTGAAAACACACACCCATTGTTCCAAAAATACACTCTCTCCCTGCAGCTGTTAGTTTAGTGACTGCCAGCACTGTCCATGGTGCTGAATCGGAGGGTGGTTTCACCCTTAAAAGGCTTTCTGGCCTTACACCAAACTACATTTCAAGTGATTTTATTATTGCAGAGTTTTAGCTCAGTTGGTGTGCTCCTCCATCACCCAAGTCATGAGATGGGTTAAGTTTAGCAGCTGTAGGGAGAGTGTTTATTGGCTGCTTGTTTTCAGGATAACAGGCTGTCGGATAAATGTTCTTTCAGTCCAATGAGCCATTTTTAGACTGTTGGGGCTGTGAAATATTGGGCCTTTGAAACAACTGTATGGCACCATTGTTTAAGCCACAAATTTAATTTAGCTTGCATATAATCAAATGTCTTGCTTTTTTTGATCAACAGTCCAAATCCTAAAGATATTCAGTGATGTGTGACTGAGTTGCAATTTGGGTAATAATTTGAGAAGCTCTAATCGGTGGCCCATTATTTCTTGATCAGCTCCTCAGAAATTAAACTGGTCACTGGTCACTTGTGTTGAGAAAGCCATGTTGAAGATTTATTTGTGTAACAGAGCGTGTAACAGTATTGTTACTAACCTGTGGAAGACAAAAAACTTAGTTCAGCTTTACTTTTGGTGCAGCCACGAACAGTGAAACCTGTCCCTTAATTTGTCCAGTTGTTCAGGTTGTGCTCCTGTCCCTCGGTAGTGACAGGGGTAGAAGTAGAGGTATGATCACATTAACCCACATTAATTGTGTGACAGGCTTGCCAACCGTGACACCTAGGGAAGGTTTCAAAACGTTTTCAAAAGCGTTTTAAAAAGAGTTTTTCGTAGACTTTGGTTCCTACACTCTGGTGACTTTTAAAGAATAAAAATAACAAAATAATGAGTACACATTTTCTGGCAAAGAGATGCCTGCAGATGATGTCTAACCAAACCTTATTAGCTAGAAAACACAACTGGACCACAGCATTTAGCCTTACCTAATTAATGTTTTTCTAAGGGCATGTTAGTTAGGCTGCTCTCCTTTAAAACTTTCTGTAAGAAACATGAATTCTTCTGTCCAGGACATTTCGTCTCTGTTTCTTTCTCTGTTTCTCACTCACTGAGGAGAATGAGGCATGAGCATGGACGTAATAAGGAGAAATGGACACAGTGGGCATGAGCAGCTCTCTTCCAAGTCGTGAAGCAACATTTCATGTAGCTATATTTGATGTTGCTATATTGTTGTCAGGGTGGAAACAATGGATTTCTGAAGCTGCAGGGCCTAATCACGCTGTACAGTGCCAGAAACAGGTTGTGATAATGAAGTTGGAAAAAAAGGTGTGAAAAATTGTCATAAATAGGGAGAAATACAGGAGAATTATGACCCTGGGAGTAAACTGGGAAAATTTGGATTGTTCGCTAGCATGCTGACAAGTCGCGTTCCCAAGTTATTTTTTCACCAAAAAACATTTAAGAAAAAGGAAGACACCTGTAGCGAATGAGAAGGAAAGAAACTTGTAAAAAAGAAAAAAAGGTCATAAATTGGGAGAAAATTGTTACCCTGGGACAAAACAGGTAAAACTGGAAGGATTTGCCAGTATTCTGACAGGCTGCGTTCCAACATCATTTATTCCACAAAAAATACTCCTGTCACAAATGAAGAGGGAAAAAAAAACACGTGAAAAAAATGTAATAATTTAGATGAAATACAGGAGAATTGTGATCCTGGGAGAAAACCGTGAAAATTGGGAAGGTTCGCCAGTAAGCTGACAGGTCGTGTTCCCACATCATTCATTCCCCAAAAAACTCTCCCAAAAGACACCTGTAGCAAATGAAAAGGAAATAAATGTGTGAAAAAATGTCATAAATTGGGAGAGACCCCGTGAGAAACTCATGAGGGTTCTCATGTATGGTGACAGGTTGTGTTCTCACATCATTTATTCCCCAGAAAAACTCTAAGAAAGGGGACGCGACCTGTAGCAAACCCTCTCACAGGTGGCGGTTAATTGAAAGAATAACAGGACGTCTCACCAATAATTCACATGAGGTGTCACGGGCGAGGAATAATGTGGATGTGGATTTGTATCGCATTAAATAGAAGATTTATAGCTGGGACAAAGGCTGACTTCACCTCTGAGTCATGGAGGTTTGTGTCAAGACATAAAAAGGATTCAAGAAGGATGATAGGTTTCTTTGTTCTGTTCAGTCAGTCCCTATTTTCTGCACAGTTGCAGTTGAGGTGATGTTTTTTGTGCTCAAATGCATTTTGCGCACCCCGAGGTCCACACGTTATGTTTTTTGTGTAGCGGCTGTTGCTTCCCCTCTAGAGTAGCTCATAGTAGGAGCTTGCTTTGCTCAGAAATGCCAGCAGCAGTCATTATTCTGTCTTTTTTTTCTTCCCTTTTTACTGTAAGCTGCCAGTGACCGGCTGACTTGCCCGGCTGTTGAAAAACCAGAATAATGAGACAGTGGGAGTGGACTGAAATCCATTCCTCCATTCTGTGTTTTTTTTGGCTTAAAAACAAGCAAGAGGGGGTGGGGGGGGGGGGGGGGGGGGGGGGGGGGGGGTGGACTGTAGTAGTTTCAAAACCATGAATGTGAGTGTCTGCCTGTCTCAGCGAGGAGACGGTCACATGGTGCGGACGGATTAGAATAAAGTAGGACAAATAAAAAATAAAACTTGTTTAAAAGGCTTTAGAGCCAGATGTTCCTCTTACTCCTGATGAGGGATTATGAAGGAATCAAACTTCTGGTTGCAGCTTGTTTCTTGGCTTCTCCTGCTCTCGGTTCTCTTTTCACGGGGGAGGATCCGCTGATATAGATCATCCCTGATGAATATGGTTTATTTGTGTAGTAGAGAGACCTCATTTGACTCTGAACTGTTGCTTAAACACTCCTAGAAATAAAGGCGCCAAGTACCATAAAGGGTTCTTTGGCTTGTTCCCATAGGAGAACCATTTTATTCCTCTCAGAACCTCTTATTAAGGTCCCACTTGCAACCCTTTCAGAGTTCAGACTTCTACCTAGAGCCCAACATAAAGAGTTATCTATATCCCTCTGTGAAAGGTTTCACCCAGAACCCCCTGTTAGAGGTCATACAGAGAACCCTTCTATTGTGCAATGGTTTCACCAAGAACCTAGAATGTTTCCACCTTCTGAAGGTGCCAACAAGAACCCACCCAGGGGCTTTTACCGAGAACCCTTTTATATTCCAGGGGTTTTATCAAGAACACATTCAGGAGATACAACTGAGAACCCTTTTATTTTATGGTACAAAGAATTCTTTATGAAAGAGTTCTTCAACTCTTTCTTCACATAAAAAGCACTCTTAATGGAACCCTTAGTCTTACAAAGAACCCTTGACAAATCCTTTTTTTCAAAAAAGGGTTCTTCAGAGGGAAATGGTTCAGGATAGAACCTCGGCCCTTCAGGAAGAACCCTTTTAGAACACTGCACTGCCAGCCCTCACTCATAATGTAAAATGTGTTGTCTGTACTCACTGTCTGCTTGTAATTGAAACATCATCACATTTTTGGAACGTGAAAGAATTTATAGCCGTGAGTTTTTTCATAAAGACTATTTGCCCTGGAGTCTCTTCTCATGCTCCATCAACACAATCAGACAATGGGTGGATTAAAGCAATCTCTCTTCTCTGTAGGCAAAGCCTCCATTAGCTGTGACAGGGCAGTATCATGGCTATGGGATTAGACCACCTCCCTAACGGGTTTACTGCTCGCCGAAATAAAAGAACAATAGGCAGCCAGGCAGCGGGTCGTCTCAGGCTCTCAGAAATGTGCACACTTCCGCTGTCCTTTAACCTCTCTGTCCACCCTCCTACCTGTCAGCACCGTGAAAACACAGAGCCTGGTAACCATTCACACATCTGTCCGGCCCACGCTGTCTGCTCTGTCTGCTTCCTACACTCACTGTCACCTCGAGTTTAATACAAAAGCTTTTTTTTTCTGTCCTGGCTGTCAAACTCACCCATCATGTTTCTTTCAGTTTGCAGGGTATGTAAATGGGCTGTGAACTGTTCAGTAATTTGCCTCGTGGCTGCTTGATCTTAGACAAAGTCACAATCAATTAACGAAAAAGCCCTGTCAACAACATTAAATGGAAGGACTATTTGGTTTGGGGTTGTATGACGAACATAACCGATGACCTGCTTTGGACACTTAAATAAATTTAGGCCCACCTAAAACATAACAACATCAGTTTAAAGCTTCAGTTGGTAAGATGGAGAAGAGAGCAGACTTAGCTTAAAATTTTGAACCAACACAAGCTTGACGTCACCCCCCCCTCCCTCACCGGTGCACTCATGCCCTGCCTCCTGGCCCTCCTGGCCCCTCCTCCCTGCCGCGGCTGTGCTGCGCTCGCGCGTCGCTGCAGCCGAACGTGACGTGAAGCGGCAGAGTGGCATACGCGACATGAAGATGCTAGCTAGCTATACCTAAGTTCGGAAGTTGTTACTCAATTGTTTATTTGGAAATAAGAACTCAAATATTGATGTTACTTTGCCGTGTTTCAAGTAGCTAAATGTAGGTTATGGTTCGTTTGCACGCCATTTATACACAGTATTACAGTATTTAGGACATTAGAGTAGCCTAGTTTGCCAGTAAAAGAGAAGCTCATTTACAGTCTATGCTTGTGATGTGTGACATGTTGCCTATTTGTTGATATGTTAGAGTTTTGAGACCGAGCGGCAGAGCTCCAATGAAGACTACACCCCCTCTGCTTCTACCGGCAGTCAGCGGCAGGGCGAGCGAAGGGAGGGGCGTGTAGCTGAGTCTGTGTGGAGTGATTGACAGATGTCAGACACTCCGTCAGGCGCTGCTCTGGCTCTGATTGGTTGTTTTGTCCCGGTCGCGGTGGACTTTTGCAAATCGCTGTAGGGGCAGTAGGAGGGACCAATGGAGCTGCTTATTCCCACATTTTACAAGTCTCACATTTTACTCTGTGGCCATATGGACAGTTTTATGAAATAACACAATAAGTTAGTTTTGTTCAAGTTACCAACTGAAGCTTTAAGTGCAAACTATATAGATATATAGAATATTTTCACTGTTCAACCTTGGTGTCAGACAGCCTTTTCAGATGGAAAGTGCTGTTATATAAGCCGATATATCGCTCTCTCACCCAACCAGACTCTATTATCAAAAACAGTCGTTTTAGTTTGCAGAATACAGGAGCTGCTGGTCTACCACTGCCTCGATCTTTAAGGGCGTTTTCACACCTGTAGTTCGATTAATTTGGTCTGGGCCAAAAAGAAAAAAAAAAAAGAAATATTGTTGCATTTTAGTCCTGGTTTGGTTTGTGTTCACATTGCCTTTTTCCAAACGAACCAAGAGGAGGAAACATGGACAGTTGTGGCGATTGTCATCCTGCATCATCAACAGGATCCACGTGGGAAAATTCTCGTGACTGACAGAAGTTTAATTCTTCAGATGTATTTATTTAAGAGCTCACGACCAACCAGTTCTAAGTGTTATTTATCAAATTGCTGCTTGTTATGAATAATGACAACAAGCAGCAATTTCACAATCAGCTGATGGATTTATTAGCAGTTCATCTTTTGAAATGGTGCTAAAATCACATCATCCATCACAAATCCTGTGGTTGGTCAGGTTTTTGTTGCTCTGTGACTTTGGTGAACTCAAACTAGCCTTTTAAAGTATCAAAGTCACACAATAAATCAAGTAAATGAACCAATCAAAGCAGCGTTAGATCAGCAACTCTGACTGACTCTTACTGATTTTACCAAAGGAGTCTGGTTCCTTTGGAGAGTGCAATGTTTGACTTATAATGCGGCATTTTCCTGTCAGAAAATAGCTGTGTAGACTGCTCTAAATAGGTGACATTAGGGCATTAACAACTACTGCACTTTAGTCATCATCAACGACCCCCAAAAACTAGCCTACTGGTTGTGGGAGATACATTTTTTTCATCCAATAAAATGATCAGTTCTTGCCCCAAAAGATCTCAAATCAACCAGGGTTAATTCATGTAAGCAGGAGGTGAAATAGCAGTGTCCTTGAGAGGTTGTTTACAAATGAGCCACAAACTAATTGGGCTAAAGCAAACTGGTCTGAGCTGGAGATGCTGTTTGACTGCAGAAACTGCAACTGCTTTCTTGAAGGGATAATGGGAGCCTTTCCTTCTTTACATTTAACCTAATATAGACTTTTTGTAGGTTGCTAAAATATGTTTTGTTGATGAGTCTGTCCACAGCAGTACATTGCTTAGCTTCCTACATGGTGCTCCTGCTGCTTCTCCAAACTGTGGAGTGTGGACTATGGATAAGTACCTCATACAACCCGACTTCAGATAATCCAAACTATCCCCTTTAATCAACTGTACAAGCAAGACAGAGTGCGAAATGTCATACATACCATTTTTCTTGTGATTAATCTCCCTTCCTCCCTCTGTTCATTTCTCCAAAAACACTAACAGATGGCCTTTCTGCAGTCCTGGAGCTCCTCTCTGCTAAACACTAATATTATAGAGATAAATGTCACTTAAAAATCAAGTGATGAATATTCTCTGGGAGATTAAATCTCCTAATCTGTATATCCCTGAAATATTAAAGTTATGAAAATGAATGTCCGCCCTCCGAATAGCGCCCGCAGAAATAATGATGAAACTGCTGAAAGTCATTTAGCCCTGCTTTGCCATTATTTAAGCTCACAGGGAGTGCCTGTGGGGAATATGAGGATTTGTCTCAGCAAAGGCAGGGTCAAACCTCAGCTGCCCTGCAGGAGCCACGCTCCCTGTCTGAGCCTCGTGTGGGCGGACGGAAGCGATAGTGCGGGGCCTGGTTTAGGAGATTATTTAGAAGACCTAGTCGTATCATGTCTGAGAAGTTAAGTTAGGGACAGTAGCCCCTCAGGAGGAGGAGGGGGGGTTTAGTTCAGTGTTTCTGGTTGATTCTATGGCAGGATCATCATCGCATAAAAACATCCGTGGGAAACTCTGTTTGGCGTAGCGAGCTTTAAAGTCGGCGCAAGGAAGGATCACATTAAGTTGAACACAGCTTCAAAGAACAGTTTGGAGCTCGCAGTGTTTGGGGGCAGTGATGTCAGGAATATATTCTGCTCTCTGGCATGTGTTTCAACCCTCAAATGTCCCACTTTCTGCAAGTGTGTGCCCGGGGACTCTGGGTTTCAAATGCTAAAGGTGTGTACTTGCATGTGTGTCTGTGTCTGTGTGTATTTGTATCTGTGGAAGTGTGTGTGTGCAGTTCAGGGATTAGCTCCTCTGCCCATAACTTTTTCACTTCACTCACCATGGCAGTGAAACAAAGGTCTCTGTGCACCCATCTAACCAGGCCTTACAGACGGAGGTCTAAAAATAATGCAGTGCTTTCAATTAGCCCTTCAGCTCTGCAAAGCATTTGAAACAGGCAGCCAAGTGAACAGGGTCGCGGTTATTTGGTGAACAGACCTCTGGGAGGAGTGTGAGTGCCTTTACTGGTTCTAGTCCTCCCGTGTCTTCGCTATAGCTCCTGCAAAGGCTCCTTAATTGTCCTGATTTGTGGGTTTCTTTAGGGTGTTTTACTTTTCTGTGGCAGATGTCTGTGCTATATATAGACCTATATCTACACAGTGCTGGAGAGCAACTAGTTTCTTGTAAAAAAGTTATGTAAATGTAATTGTAATCTGTTGCATTTAGTGAGAAAAAAGTTAAATTACAGTTACCAATCAAAATGTTGGCGATTACAAAAGGGTTTCATCAGAATATAATTTTCTGGTTGAAAGCTCATATGTAGATCATCAGATTCACTCTGTTGCTTTGCATCTTTTCACTGTGCAGGAGTGCCTTCTGTTGGCGTATTTCCAGAAAATGCGGGTCAGCAAACCCATCGGGACAAAGTTGAGTGCAACGCTATCAAGAGTAGGAAGGCTTCAAGGAGCGGTCTCTGCATCCAGACAGCCTCAATTCATTGAGCAGTATGCGCTTAAATTTTAAGCATTGTTTTCGATGAGTTCACTTTTTCATTGCCTCTCATCTGCCAATCAAATTGATGTGCATTGTGGTTTTCAAACTGTGGTCTTGGTACCAAGAGGGGTCCTTGACTGGTTTGAAGGGTGTCTGAAGCTAAAGAAGGAATAGAATATTTTAACTTTTATCTAATTTTTTGAAAAGTGGGACAGGAGAAGAATAGGATTGGCTCAGAGTGTTCAAAATCCAATCCAAATTAGGGATCTGTGGTCTAATGTACTAATCTATGATGGGGATCCTTGAAATGAAAATGTTTAGGAACCCCTGCAAGCAACCTGAGTCTGCCATGCTGCGACCAGCTGACCACATGAAGCTGGCTCGCCATATCGTGGGACAAGAACTTTTAATGCTGAAAATTCAACAATATTTTCCTCACGAAATCAGAACAGTGCTCTAACATTATGTATATATCTGGACCTAACATTTATTTCCATCATCAATTACTCTGTCAACTATTTTCTTGATTAATCAATAAAGAATATACATAAAGAATGTGTCAGAAATGGAATATAGTATGTTTTTCAGTGGTGCATAATCACCTGAAAATAAGAATCATAGTGTTTTTGTCACCTTAAAATGAGTCATTATTATCTAAAGAGTGTTTTGTCCACAATCTGAAGATATTCAGTTTACTGTCAAAAAGAACTAAAGAAACCAGAAAATATTCACATTTGAGAAGCTGAAATCAGAAAATTTGGACATTTGTTCTTTAAAAAAATGACTGAAAATGATCAATCGATTATCAAAATAGTTGGCCATTGATTTAATCAACTAACTGCTGCAGCTCTGTTGTGCAGTATAAAGCTTGTTTACTGGCAGGGAAAATGTTGTCAACTTTGAAATGCTCTACACGTTGCAACTTAATTGCTCAGTATAAAACATTTGTTATAAGTAGTCAAAAATGTAATAAAATGTAATAAGTTACATTGATAAGTAAATGAAATACTTACCTTCCCAACACTGTACCTATGAGCTCCCCAAACCCCTGGTCAGGGAAGTTCCTCCTCTGTTGTCATATAATCACCTGCTCTGAGATGTATTACAGTGTTTGACTATGAATGATGATTAAAATATCACTGCAGCGTAATGAGAAATTTAATAATGTCAAAGAGGTTAGAAGCTCCGAATGAATGAGTCTTCATTTTGTGAAGACTTCTCACTTTTTCTTAGCCTAAATGTCATGACATTCAAAAAAGAAGAAGAAATCCCAGGCTGCCACTCGGCGCAGAGAGTAAACTTCCACTTCATTTCAATAAAGTTCAGTTTAAGAAGGCAGATGTGTGATTGATTAACTCATATCACGGAGCAAGTAAAAGAAAACGTACGGTTTGACTGATGTCCACTCCAGACCTGAGGGAAAACTGTCTGCTGCCTCAACTTTTGGAATATTCATAACCCTTTACCCAAGACAATTACAGCCGTCTAACGAGAGTGAGGAATGATTTTCCGTCTTTAAATAGCTGTGATGAAGTCATTTCAGATGAGATTTTATTCAAGCCCAGTGGGTCTGAATATTGATGCTGCTTTAAAGGCCAAGGCTGCCTTGTTGACACAGACTTGTCACAGTACTGGTGGATAATTAATGTGGAATAGATTTAGTAATTGGCTTAGAATTAACTAAGTGCTTAGTTGAATTGATTTAAGGTGGATTACTGTAACGTCACTAAATCCAAATGAGTCAAGACAAACTCAGATTACACCAACTGATCCACTAGTTACACTACGCCTCTCAAGCTTTTTGTTAGCACTGTAAATATGTTTACAGTGCTAATGCTGGCAGATTTACCTCTCAGAATTTGTAATCTGCATGCTCAGCAGTCAGTATCCCCAGCGGGGTATAGAAATGTAGATAAAATGGAGATAAAGAAACAGCAGTGTGTGTTTCAGGGTAGTTAATGCAGTAATAGTTAGCATAATGCTCATATTAACACTGTTACAGATCCGGTCTTAAACCTCCTGACCTGCTTCCAGACTTATCTCAGCTGCCCCAAAAATGTTTAAACGTGTTTGATAGGTATTAAAATCTGGACTCTCCAAGCAGGACCACGATAGCCAATGTAAGAAACAAGTCTTCGAGGATACAGATGCAGCTGAGCAGCTGACAGTGTTGCAAAACAATAGTTAACAATTTAGTCCTTGAGGCTAATGTTAGCTAGCATACTACTGTGTGTAGCTACTAAAACTGTCAGTTAAAAGCTCACCTCCACTGCCGCAACCATTGACGGCATCTCCTCCAACATTTTCTCATCCAGACTCATTTAGCCTTCTGCTTTTGTTCGTTTTTTTGTTCTCACTGTAAAGCATTACTGCAAGCTGTTGCACCACGTCAGTCTGTTTTGTTTACTTCTGCTTTCCCATAAGATCATGCGGGATTGTGTTCCCTCTGGCACGATAATCTTAATGATATCCTGCACTGTTATTTTTAAATCTTGTAGTGTGTGCAGGTTTGAGATTAAGAACATCTGTGAAATATATCCTCATGTGTGTGGTGCAACATGATTTTAGAGTCCTGCAGCCCAGTTTAAAACAAGTGTGTGGTAAAATCCTTTGAAAATTCAAAGACATATTTACTTCTAAAACAATATTTCCTTACAATTGCCTTATTTCTAAATAATGAACATGACTATATATATACACAGTGGTCAGATTTATGTGTTAATGTTAATATTTTAAAATACTTCCATGAGAAAAGGATTTGTGGATTAATAATTGATTAGTATGGCTAACACAGCATTATCTGACACTAGTTTGACTTTTCCAGACTTAATAGAGTGCAGGACAGAGACACTAGCATTAGCATTTTAACCCCTATTTGTCA
The DNA here is from genome assembly GCA_027495735.1 of Lutjanus campechanus. Taxonomy (NCBI): domain Eukaryota; kingdom Metazoa; phylum Chordata; class Actinopteri; order Lutjaniformes; family Lutjanidae; genus Lutjanus; species Lutjanus campechanus. Next base: position 7,650 of record JAJHUR010140335.1, on the reverse strand, counting down.
TAATATGAACTGTACTGCCACAAAATAATGTATGTAACTAATTACATGCCTTATAATGACTCAAGGCTAAAGCTAGTGAGCTAGTTTGCTGGACATGTGAATGTTTGCAGCTTACATTAGAACAGATAAACTCCCAGTTAAATCCATTCCTTACACTTTTTCTGTTGTATGTTTGGTTTTTAGAAAGGCTTAAAAAAGACCCTCCAAACTATTTTGACAGGCCAGCTCTGTCAAATTATGGTTGCTAAGCTATGATTGGGTATTTGCTTTCTGGGGGTGAGTTTAACTGATCTCTCAATTTATGTTTGAGAAGTCTGTGAGTCTATTGCCATGGATTGTAGATTGGCAGAAAAGCAGATGATCTTTCATCTTTTATATCTGTGAAACATCTCTAAAATATTCATGAAAGTGTAAAAGGAGATTGTATTGATTGATTATGCTGGAATGATACACTTTGGTGGAGAAAAAAAAGGCTGTAGGCTGTAGCTACAGGATGTGGTCCGACGTGACGAGTGAAGCAGGTTGTGTGTGTGTTTGAAAATGTGAGCCTGTCAGCATCCGAGTATGAGTTTCCATTGTACAGGAGGTCTCATGAGAAGGCTCTGGTTCACAGTTCACACTGAGTCTTTCATCTGTCAATCACAGCAGAAGATTAGAAGATATCAAAGGTCGCCGTGTCAAAGTCATCTCATCCTGTCGTCATCCGCAGGGTGGCGGGAGTGCAAACTTCAGGGGTGACGCGAGGATAGGCTTTTCTCCCTCAGTGCTCGTTTTATTGGACTCAGACTGTAACAGATTTGTAAGATAGCGTTTTGGAATCAGAGACACAATCCTTTCATTAATGCGGAGGCCATTTTTCTCCCTCACACATGAGCTAAATTATGAATGCGCTGTTATTTGTTTACTCCATGTTGGACTGAGAGATGTGCATTATTCATCTGCTCTGACAGGAGAGACAGCAGAGTAGGACACAGTCCTGGGAAAACATTAAAAGCGAGAGCGTGCAGTCTAACAAGGACGTTGCCAGGGATTTGAGCAGTCATGCACATGCAAACACAATAATCGACTTTCTCTCAATAAGCTTGTTTTCAGCCAACCCTCGGCGAGAAGATGGTTCACTCAAGAAAACAAGTCGAAATGATATCCAAGACAAATTGGTGCTTCGTCTGATTACAGCGGTCATGTGTCTGTGCTGCTGCTCACCGATCTGTGGGGCTGATTTCCAGCCTTTGTTTAAAATACACCACACAGACAGACGGACAGACGGGGCTTTTGAAGCTAATTAGATTTCTTTGTGCTTTCTTCTTTTAGTCCTGAGAGATGATTTCCGCCAGGCCCCGAGTGATGTGGTGGTGGCCGCTGGTGAGCCTGCTGTGTTAGAGTGTGTGCCTCCACGTGGTCACCCTGAGCCCACCGTGTCCTGGAAACGCAACAACGTCAAAGTCAGCACCAAGGATGAACGCATCACTGTGAGTTCAAGTTAATAAGTAAAGCTCCGATTTTCGAAAATGTGAATTAATGCCATTAATATCCACTCAATGTGCATGAATCCATCACTGAAAATAGTCTCCAACAAATGCACTATTTGCTCCTTTTAAAATAAACTACAGTGCCAAGCTGTGTTAGGAAATTATTTAGATTTTTAAAAAAAATGAAAGTATGTTACCCCTTAATGTCTTCAATAGGAAGAAATGGCCTTGTGGGTTAGAGCCTTCAGTTAACCTTCATTTCAAGCCCTTTTTGTTGTTTTATTCCTTTTATTCTTGTACCCAAATAATAATTTCTAAAATGAAAACAAAATACCATTTCACAGCAAATGTGATCTAAAGGAATAATTATAAGACTCAGGTTTTGCACTTTTTTTAAAGAGCTTTTTTATATAAACCCACTACTTAATGCCAACACTCAGCAGTGGAGGAGATCAAAGATTCTCTTTTACGATGACAATAGTTTCAATAGACCATAATTCAATGTGGACGCCTTGGTTTTCTGTGCAGCGGAAAATGCCTCCGATTCTGCTGTCACTTTTGTTCTCTCCTCTCATGTGTAAAATCAACAGCTGGACACAGTCTCTGCTGGTATTTGAAAGGCGCTTTATTTTCTCAGTGTAGGGATTCACAAGCTGAAGGACAATGTTTGCATCAGTAGTGAAAGCATTCTTGGAGGAAGTCTTCAGCAATACACTTAAAATATCAAAAGTACTCAATGTAGAAAATTGGCCTCTGTGAGTATTACAGGATTAAATATTACACCAGTGGGTATCAGTATTATTACTGATGCATTAAAGGACTTTACTCGTATGTTTTCTGTGTAAAATCGTAGCCTTAAAAGTAACTTGGTTGTGAAATACATGTGTTAAAGTGCAAAATTTCCCCCTAAATCGTAGTGAAATAAATATGCAAAGTAGCATTAACTAGTTATAAAGTCAGGGTACTAGTACTTTACTTAAGTATTTCTAAGTAGGTGAGAACAGGGTAAGATACAAGATACATTTGATGATTTTTTTCACTGCAAAACATAAGTGTGTTTGTTTCAAATAACAGTCATCAAACTTCATCTTAAAACAAGGTCTAAAACAAGATCTAATTATTATGGTGTCAAGAGATACGCCATCAAAATGAGATAACCTTCATTTTGACAAAACTATTTCAAACAGTGGCTCAGATCCACAATTATGCTTAGTTGTTTTGCAGCTCACACTGACTCTAACTGACATGTAACAATGTCCAAATTTGATCTATTTTAATTAAGATCCAAGAATGATGACTTTAGTAACATGATGAACCCCCTCGGCATGACAAAAAAGATATTTTGCTCTGGACTGTGTTACTACAATAACATTGCTGGGAGCTACCAGTACAGTGTGTGGATCCTTTGTCTGATTGTCTGAAAGGCTAGCTGTTTCTACTCTTTATGCTAAACTAAGCTAACCTGCTGCTGGCTGTAGCTTCATATTTACTGTACAGACATGAGAATGTATTTGTTTGTTTCCCCAGAGTTTTATGAGAAGATTGATTCCACTCTCTTGTCTATATACTAAAATTACATGAGACCGATGCTAGTTAGTTTCGCATAAAGACTGGAAACAGTAGGGAATAGCTAGCCTAGCTCTGTCCAAAGGAAACAAAACATGCATACCAGATTGAGATCACCAATGCTATATACTGAACGTATATGAAATATAGTTAGCAGTGTGTGGTCCTTTTATCTGATTGTCTGAAAGACTAGCTGTTTCCAGTCTTTGTCGTAAGCTAAGCTAACCATGGCTGCTGGCTGTAGCTTCATATTTACTGTACAGACATGAGAATGTATTTGTGTTTTTGCCCAGAGTTACATGAGATAATTGATTCCACTCTCTTGCTTGTATGCTAAATTTGCATGAGACAGATGCTTTTTAGCTTAGCATAAAGACTGGAAACAGTTGGGAGCAGCTAGCCTAGCTCTGTCCAAACGAATCAAAACCTGCATACCAGATCTAGATCTATATATAGATCCTTGGTCTGATTTTTCCTTACCAGTCTCTCCACGTGCTTGAGTCCAAGATGGATTGAGTAATGTAACCTGCACTTCGTTAACATGTGGTCACACAATTATTTTTGGTTATGTTTAGCTAGCCCATTTTACCCACTGACTCGACAATACTTAAGTAAATGTATTTTCCACCACTTTACAGAAGTAAAACAAAATGACTAATACAAAGCCTGAATATGCAGGACTAATGCTTTATTATAAGGGTTACCAAATGTGGATTATTTTTCCATTACAGGCTGTGATGACAACATCGAGTCAAATCTGGTGTCTTCACTTGGGGCACCCTGAAGACTAATCTCTGCAGCTGTCACTCTGCTGTTTTTCAGATGCGTGGGGGCAAACTGATGATCTCTCACACCAGGAAGAACGATGCTGGCATGTATGTGTGTGTGGGCACAAATATGGTCGGAGAGAGGGACAGCGATCCTGCAGAGCTGGTGGTGTACGGTGAGTTTCTGATATTTCTGCAGAAAGTAAGTCCTATAAGGAGCATAAGCTGGACTTGTTTCAAACTTTCCCTCTTCCTGCAGAGCGTCCTGTGCTGGTGCGGAGGCCGGTGAATCAGGTGGTCATGGAGGAAGAGACTGTGGACTTCCTGTGCGAGGTCCACGGAGATCCTGCGCCCACTGTCCGATGGCGCCGAGAGGAAGGGGAGCTTCCCCGTGGGAGGTGAGAGACAGACTGGTGATGCACAGCATCTTACGAGGCTGAATAAGAAATACAGAAGGACGAGTCGTGTGTTGGATTATTAACTCTTATGACCCAGAAAACATATGTGGAGTAATTGTTCATTAATTCATGTCTGTCTGTCAGTCTACTAATATAAATTCATAAATGGAAGAGACCAAAGAGGATTCATTAGTTGGCAGAATCCTCCTGTGGCTAGACTCATCCTTTTTTTCCCACATATAAACTCAATATAATGTATATTTAGCTAAGCCTATTAAATAATTAGTTTTTCACTTTACAACATTATATTACCCTAAAACTCAATCCCAAAACTCTAAAAATAATACTTATATAAAACTCATAACTTATACAATACAAGCATTCTATACTGATGTGTATGTAGGTTAAGAAATGTATGTTGAGCTGAAGTTATACATTATATATATCTGATTTAGTTATTTATTTAATGAATGCAGATTATCTTGTTATATCTTCTCCCTGAAGAGCTGCTTTACAGCAGCTGCTCAGTATATTGTTCCATCATGGTACTGACATTTACATCAGATTTAATACCAGAGAGAATAATGTAGTGTTTTTTTTCTTTAAGTGCTTCCTGAGTTAGTGGAGGATAGTTCAACAATTAACTTTTTTGCCTTCTAGCCAGAAGTTGGATGAAAATATATATACCACTTATGCCTGGTAAATATATTTGAAGCTACAGCCAGCTGTTAGTTAGCTTAGCCTGAAATGTATAATGACTGGAAACAAGTGTAAAGTGTTAAGTTTCAAAGGTGCTGGTGGGTGGATTTTGATACCATTGGAAATTGCTAGTATTGCAATAGCTTCATATTTGCTGGACAGACATATGCGCCTATTTGTTTGTTCTTTTTTCTTGCTGAGAGCAAGATGAAAAGAATGATACTACTCTGTTGTCTGTCTGCTAAATTTGCGTGAGACAGATGCTAGTTAACTTAGCATGAAGACTTGAAACAGGAGGATACAGCTAGCCTGGCTCTGTCCAAAGGATCCATAACCTCATGAACAATAAATAGCTTGTTGAAAACCAAAAGAAACACAATTTGTAGTTTTCGCTGGTTAGTTGTAAATAAATAAGGGACACCTCATCGGCAGGGACAACCGACCTGATTGCCTTCAACCTTCCTGGCGAGATTTTTTTTTTTAAGCTCTTTTTTTTTTGTAGGTGAAACAATTTTTTACTATTTAAACCTGAGTTGAATTAGATGCATATTTTTGAATGATATGAACACATGGAAAACAAGTTATTATCCAGAAATGTACTTTAATACAAAATAATAAAATTAACTTATCAAAATAAACAGGCCTATCTCACAAACAGAAACCTTTCCTGCTTAATGTATTTAAGTGATATGTATGTATTATTGAGTTTTTTTTAAAACTGTATATTGTATTTTGGTTTTCTTTTTGTTTTTTGTATGGTTGTTATTATTTTGAGTCTGATGTAGAGATTTATATCCTGTATCAGATGTATTTTCATTAAATTTCATTAAATTAAATTTCATTAAATTTCATTTAACTTAAAACTGTTTAAATTAATATAAAACAATAAATAATAAGCAGAACATTCATCCTGTTACTTATGAACAGCTCAATGCCACATTATGTGGAGACAGCCTATTTTTTCCATTTAATATTTCCTCTGAGATCTTGCTGCTGTGAGGAGCGGTTTGTCTTTGACGAGGTGTGTCACTGTCACCCATGCTGCTTTGTTGTCTTCCGCAACAGTACCTCGACCAATGAGATGAGCGGATTCTAGATACATACTCGTGTATGAATGTGCTGTCAGCTCATTGGTCACAGAGCAGGAGCGGTCCTAGGAACGTTACCGTAAGCTTTCATATAAAAGGCAATGTTCATTAATTCCATCGACATTTTACGGACTATTTTTGACTCTCACGGTATTACGGGACAAAGTGCGTCCCTTTCCAACTCAATACGGGACGCGTACTTATATTTCGAAATACGGGACGATTCCGTTTTTCAAGGGACGGTTGGCAACCCTAGTTGTTTCTTAGTCTTAATGCAAAGCCAAGATAACCTGCCACTAGCAATAGCTTTATATTTACTGTACAACGGGAGTACCTTTTATTTTTTTGCTGAGTTAACCTAGGATTGATACCACTCTTTTCTCTGTAACCTATACTAAGTTTGTGGGAGACAGAAGCTAGTTAGCTTAGCATAAAGAGTGTAAAAATAGGAAAACAGCTAGCCTGGTTCTGTCCAAAGGAAATGAAACTTGCATACTGGATCAAGCTCACAAATAGCTTGTAGAACCCCCCCCCACCACAATTTGTGGTTTTTGCTGGTTAATTGTTTCCTTTGTTTCCAGTCTTAATGCTAAGCTCAGATAACTGGTCACTAGCAGTAGCTTTATATTTACTACACAAACATGACCATGTTTTAGATTTTTTTTGCAGAGACTTAGCTAGTTAGTTCGATGAGAAGACTGATGCCACTCGCTCGTCTGTAGAGATCACTAACACTAGTATACAGTATATCTTGTTAATTTAAAACCAGTGGGGAAAAAAAATAGTTTGTTTTTTTACTGGCTAGTTTGTTTCTCCTGTTTCTACTATTCATGTTAAGTTAAGCTAACTAAAAGTGAATAATAATAAAAATGTCAGATATGTTGGTCACTGTTTTACAGAATATATAATGGATGATAGAGATAAATAGCAACCACATTGAACATAATATTACTGTGGTAAAACCCTTGTTTTTACCATTGTGAGTAAAACTGACAAGAAGGTCTGCCTTTTTGAGACTAACTGTATAATATTTCTCTGTAGATATAAAAAGTGCAGCATGCCGACTGAGACCTTTTTACCACATATCAGGCAGTGATTAATAGGAATATGTATAGATCATACAGTTAATATATAGTACAACAGAGTCGAGGTGATCCCAGTATCAGAGTTTACTTGTCCATTTTTAGAACAGGTAATTTTGATGATGAAAAATTCATACAGTGGTTGTTTTTTTGTGTTTGTAAAGAGCTATAATGTATTCTGTCTTTCATCTTTGTCGTATTTTATTTCTTTTATCTTCTGCTTCGATGAGTCTATGAAATAAAGTGAATTATACTGATTTGATTCATTGCCCCCTTACATAGAGCAGACAGCTGAGTTGGCTTTCTGCAGTGTGGCTGTATTTGGTAGCCTCATTTAAATAATTCTGCTCTGCAAAGTCCATCTTAACTTCATCTTTAATCTACTGTTAAGAGATAAAAATGCTGTTTTTTCCTGAATCGAGTGAAAAATCCTTCAGTGGCTTAAGATAAACTCACTTGTTGCTAATTGATTTTCAACTGTTTCAAGAATTTTCCTGGATCCAGTAACACTATCTGAGGCAGATAAAGCACATTGTTCCACTCGTTTCAAGATAACGTCACTTGATTAGAAAAAAAAAAAA
>JAJHUR010140334.1:3421-35553 GCA_027495735.1 Lutjanus campechanus | reverse complement strand
AAGACAAGCACAACATTGTAAACTGACAATTACAATTACAAATTACAAGTCCGACACTGTGAGTTGATCAGTTGTTTATAACGGTCAGTTGTCTGTCAATGTGAAATTCAGTGTTTATCCTAAAAACAAAAGCCAACTGATCTGAAAATTCAAACTCTGGAGTTTGAGTTCAGTGACTGCCTGTCTTAGTCTGCCAGACTCTATTAACATATGGCTCAATTTAACCATTATAAACATGTACTCCTACAAGATTATTAATGATTTCTTACAATTTAGAAACAGACGCTTACTCATTTGGCATTCTGCATTAATTTGAACTCTAATTAACATAAAATGGGCTACAACACAACTACAACACTAGTTACAGACTGGAATAACATTTTCAAAGGACAGAGGACACCACAGCTGTAGCGTTGTTGTCGGAGAAGCGAGTATTTCAGGAGAAAATTGATGCCACTCTCATGTCTGTACATGAAACATGAATCTACAGCCAGGAGACAGTCAGCTTAAGCATAAAGACTGGAAGTAGAAATAAAGAAAAACAATCCCCACAAGATATTGCATGTAATTTGTGAGCAGGTTTAGTGCAGGTAGGCAGATTTTTCTTTACATTTAGAAACAGCTATGATAAACCTAAATGGCAGACAAAGTTAGCAAATAGTGAAAATTGATAATTAGCTATCTATACTTAGTAATTAGTTAGTGAATATAACGTATCATTTTACCCTTCAACAGCTAGATTTCTTTCTCAGGTGTTGGTGCAGACCAAAATAGAGCTTAAACACCCAGTATGTATGATTTACAGGGATCTATTGGCAGAGTTTTCTGAGTTTTTGTTACCTTAGAATAAGCCATTTTTATCTACAGCTCTTCTTCCATAGAGACTGTAATGTTGAACTGCCATGTTTCTACAGGACCCTAAAACAGACAGACTAAACGCTGGCACTAGACAGGGCCTTTAACACTTCTTGTGAGTCTCGCGGCCATCGTAGGTCCTCCTACACACTTTGGGAGCGATACCAGGAAATCCTGCACACTGGTCCTTTAAAGGACAATGAATATTGCAGGCTACTTACCAAATGATGTTATTGCAAATGTTGCTTCATGTCTGCTGGATCTATGAAGACAATCGTTTGTTAACACGTTAGCCATGACAACTTTATTCACTGATAATCACCTTAAGTCTTCTTATGTAATCTACAGCTGTTGCATGTGTTCACTCTTTTAAACATTCTTCTGTTTTTTAAAGCTCTAATTTTAGCTGTCTGACTTGGTGTTGTCTTAAGACAGACCTTGAAAATTAAGTCATAAAAGCACTTGTTGAACCATTTAAAAATTTTCCAAAAAGTCATTATCCACTTGTGTGGTCATCAGGAGTGTGATGAGCCTCGATTCTTTTACAAACAAAACACTCTTGTGCCTCTTTTTAAAAGACATTCCTGCATACAGTTTTCTTCTCACTTTTAGTTGAGTGGCATGTGGTCTGTCAGCTCGTTAGTCAAAGGTGTGCATTCAGCGGGAGAAACGTCACAGAAAACAGCAGCGAGCATTTACCGCCATCACTCACCGGACCTACAGTAAAACCGTCTGTGCTTGTACAACTGGCATGCGAGGAGCACCACGGATGACTTGGTGTCAGTCTGTAAACATTAAGGGAGGACGAGCTTTCAGAGTGTCCGTCCAACATAATCAGACTCTGACATCACTTGCCGGAATCAAGCAGACTCACTGCAACCAATTAATCATTTTCTTCCATGCGTACATCCAAGGAGGAGCTAACTGAACGTCACCACAAGAAGATCTAATTCTTTGCAGTGGTGGTGTTTATTACAATAGCCACTTAAAAAATGTCCACCTAAAAAAATGAATATAAATGTAAGTGTACGTTATCTTGAGAATATCTTCACTGCTTTACTTTGCCATCAGACAGCCTTTTCTGATGAGAAACCACCACTATATAAGCCAAATATTGCTCTCTCCAAACCAACCAAACTCCACTGGCAAAATCAGCAATTTTACCTTGCAGAACACAGGGGTTACTGCTCAACCACTGCCTCGATCTGTTAGTTTGTTTGTGTTATTGTGTGACTTTGGGTTTTGTTTAGTATATGCAGGATTCCCAGAAGTCACACAATAACAAAAACAAACTAACAGATCAATGCAGCGGTAGACCAGCAACTCCTGTGTTCTGTGTAAAATCATTGAATTTGCCTACAGAGTTTGGTTGGTTTGGAAAAAGCAATATCTTGTTTTTCAGAGTAGTGATTCCCCGGCAGAAAAGGCTGTTTAATGGTCTGGTGGACCTTTTTTAAAGTAGCTAAAATATATTTTGTTGCTGTGCCTGTCCACAGTATTACATTTCTGTTTCCATGCTGGCGCCCCTCTCTGACTATCATATACCTCAGAAGTACATAAGTACCTCATATAGCTGCACCTCAAATAATCTGGACTATCGTCTCAACGGTGCCTAACAATAAGTGCAAAACACTGGAAAACGTTTAGCCTACATACAGAATATTTTTAAAGATTGTATTTTACCACAAACAGAGCAGGTTCTTATAATGCTGTTTCACAGAACATCACTTTCGCCAAGCTATGCCAGCTCCAAAGCCACCAGTAATATCCATATTTCCCTCTTTTATCCTTCTGAGGCCAAGCATGGATTACGATCAATGATTTACGGCCACTGGTTCCAAGTCATTTTAGTGTTCTGGCATGTGCCGAAAACAAAACAGCTGAAAGAATAAAAAAATTTGTTTAGCTTTGGCAACATACTGACTGCAGTTCCTGTCATAAGTGCTATCTTTTGATTCCCAAAATTGCTTGGAGGAGCGTCCGACCACTGTAGATAAGATGGTTAGATACTGTCGCTAAAATATGCTGCTTACAAAGTTCAATTTAAAATGACCAGACAGGATTTTAGGAATATTATCAGCGCTTTAACATGAATCTACAATTGTTCCCCAAATGAAAGATGATCAGTGCTCAAAGATTAACCACACTTTCTAATAGGTTTCTAATATCAGTGACTCATGTTGTTCTGAGTGTGACTGGTAGACATATAGGACTTACTCACTCTTTCCACTTTCATTCTCAAGCCTTTCTAAGTTTTTTTCCCCCCTAAATCATGACTTACACCTGCTCGCTCCCCCTGGGCATGTTTTGTGGCAGATAAAGTGAAGAATGATGCGTATAAGCAAGGCCAGCTTGCCAGATAAAAGTTGTTAATACACGCTAGTCTTTCATAAACACCTTTCTTAAGAAAGATTTTATGACATTTTATTCAGCTGTTAAAAACCACAGCTGCAGGGGACAACACAATGGAACCCCTCCAGGTTAACAGTGGCACGAACTTGAATTGTTGGATGACTTACTCATTGCGAATGGTAGTAAATTTCAGGAGAAATTCTTAACCTGTCAGCACGATAACAGTGTTTTGCTGCGTCATACGTTACCTAATATTAATCCTATAAACTGCCCATCCCCAGATGTTGTTCCAGTTCATTGTGCTGTTTCTATGCTGGCATAAACACACAACTGATGCTGCTTTAAAGATGGAAAAAACCCACATTGGCTTGATTTTCTCAAAGTTAATAAACAGTTTTCAAAAGACCACAAAATAGCATCTATCATAAAAACGTTAGAAAACATAAAATTACTGAGTATAATCCTCATTTTCTATTATTTTGGTGTAATAACTTTTTAAAACAGGATTCGCACTTGTCTCTAAAATAATGCACAATTGTAATATGCATGATAATTATATAAAAATGCTGCAATCCTTACCACTAATAGAGCTTAATTTTATATATTTCTTAAAGCACGTTCTTGCTCAGTCTCTGGATCTCCTCCATCTAACACACAAGTGGCACAAACAAGTGTTTATATCATCACCAGACTGCCTGTGACCTTTGCAGACACAAATCCCCTCTTATATAATCATATTTCGGTGGATGTCTTACTGATACTTTTCTATTGTCTCTCATGCAGCTGGTTCCACCAGCTTAAGCCCGAGGCAGGGGAAAGTAGCAATGTTAAATGCAGTGCAGTAATACCATTTAATGTTTTTAATGCCTGCGTAGACACATACTATTAGTCATCACTGCACCAATGTATATATAAGGTGTAACTCTCACTGTTGTTTGTAAGATTGTCTGTGTTGCCATAGAGTTCTTCCTTCATCCCGAGTGCCTGCGTCATTCCTTTGGATTTGTTTGACCTTTTTTTTGACTGCATACCTGTTGCCAGTATATCAGTCCACATTATAGAAACAGTGCTTGAGCAGTAACTCTGAAAGTACACCCACTGATCTCAGTTGTTAAGTCAAATCTGTTTGTGTAGAGGAAGAGTTTGACATTTGGGGAAATATGCTCATTTGCTTTTTTGTTAAGAGTTATGGCCAAATTACTTGGGACGCTGACGCGACAGCTCGTATAGACAGAGGGGGGCGGTGTTTTTTTTACCTGCCTTTTTATCTGCTCTGACCATCTGTCTGGTACATTTACGAACAGCTTGGTCAAATCCTACTGACTCTACCTTTAATATTTGGCGCACAGATATCTAGAGATCTAATTATCATCAATACAAACAAGCAAATTTCCAAAAATATCGAACAAGGCTGCTCCATTAAGCACAGTGTGGAGCCTACATAACTCATTTTTTCTGCAGGTAGGTATTTGTCTGCACAGCTATTACTCATGCTAACAATATCATAAACTAACCACAGTAGCTTGTTTCAAGTGGCTTTGTCAGTGTTCTAATAAATATAAATCTCTGAACAGATCTGTAAATTGGCCATGGTTTGAATCCCTGAACCACAGACATGTATTTGTGTGGATATTACTAATGTTAAACATATTCTGGAGCAGCTTATCTAGCAAGTTGCAGAAACAGACTAAACCGTGGGCCTATCTGTTAGTATGATGTGTGACTGTCAGCTCCCCCAGTTGGAAATAAACACTAATACACTCAGAGTAAACATCTGCTACCTATCTATCTGTGAGCTGTCTCTGCTGCAGTTTTGGCTCACTTTTGCAGGTATTCATCCGAGCCTGTCAAGTCTCTCCTGAGTCTCTTCACCTCCAACACAGGCTTGTTACACCTCCCACACCGTGACCACACAGTCACTCCTGCGACGATGTGCCCAGTCACACCTGCCTATGATATCTCCAAAAGTCTTTCCCACGAAACCAGAATCTTATCCCACCTTCATCCCATTTCACAGCCTTGAAGCCATTTTCCATGTGACAGTTTGACCAGTGAAGACCATAATCATCACTGCCTTATCACTTCCTGTAAGCCTGTGTTTCACCGAGATGAACTCTGCCTGTGTGTCACAGAAGTGAAATCCTGTGGTTCCTGTGGTATGTGTACACTGGCTGAACAACAGGTATCCAGATGTTTCTCATCACAGTCAGAGGTCCACATATCTATAACCTATTTTTAGAGTGTCCCTTTATTTAAGAGTGTAAGTCATCACAGTATGTAGGCGTCTCTGTGTATCCCTGTTTTTCCAGAGGGCTTTCATCTCTGTCACACACTCGCTCACTTTCCTCAACTTTCCTCTGTATCCACAAGTCTGCATGTAGGCGTGATTCACACGATAGAAAAAAAAAAGTTTTCGTGAATAAAGCCAAATGTTTCTTTGGTCAGAGTTGAAGTGAAACAAGTCCAGGATTCTGTCTGTATGCGATGGTGGTCTTAGAAAGAAGAGACTGATTAAGAGGTTATTGTTTAAATGCTCAGCTTTAAACCTTAAACTTTATCTCCCCGGTAATGTCATAATTCATCAGGAATCCGAGTTCCTCAGAATACTAAAATGCTATTAGATAAATTCATAAGAATCAAATGGAGTGGCTGGCGGTGAAAAATAACATTTCCTTGGAGGTACCTCCGTATATTCCAGGGAAACGTTATCTTATGTCACTAGTGATCGTTTATTTACAGATTGGTTTTTAATTGGTTTTAAAGGAAATTCATATGATAAACTTGTGAAATACAACATACTGTTACAGATTAAAGCCCTTACAAAAATCAGCGTGTAGTTGGGGCCCCTTGTCATGTTTTAGATGTCTATAAGTAGTCAACAGTTACACCAAAGAGACATTTCCCCTCTAACTTTCTCAGATGTTTTCATTTGATTAAATGTTCAAGGACCAGTGAGGTCAAATTATATAATATTTCACTTAAAAATCCCCCAAAATAATACAGTTTTGTGCAGCAGAACTTTTTGCCCTCTTATCTACACCATTAATCATCTCAGGACCCCTCATTTATTCATCCCCTAATTTGATCTTAAAATGGTGCTTTGGCATTGATGCAGCAATCTTATACTGTAATATGTAATTATATATCAGACACAGGGCCAATTTTTCTGAGTACTTTCACTTTTGTTATTTTAGTTATGTTTTAGTGAAATACATCTGTACTTTTACTTCAGTGGGATTATTCTTAATGCAGGATTTTTGCTTTGTACTTTGTTTTACTTTGAAAGTATATAAGCACTTCTTCCACCACTGGAGATGGAGTAAAATCTGCCCAAAAAATAAATAAAAGAAACTAGTAATGAAATAAGGCAGAAATCTGAATCCCAAAGACTTAGGATACCAAGTTATGATTATACTATGATATCATATATTAATATCAGATGTATTTTTCTTTCTTTCCTTTTGAAAATTTACTGGATGAAATATTTTATTTTAACTGGTGTAGAAGTAAATGTTTTTTCATATAATACTTGAGATGTATGCATGTGTATGTATATATAGTTGTGTAAGTGTTATGTATGTGTATGCTGTAAAATGTGTGATTATGTTTTAGCTCATAATGTAATATAGACTGACATTCTATTCATTTTGTGTTTAAGTAAAAAAAAAAAGTGATCCATCATACTGACTATTTAAACAAAAGCACATCATTTTTCAGAGAGGCCCTTCATTCATGTATTATCTTTGGCTTCTCTTAATCTAACATTAACATACTGTGTATGGACCTAGATTGATTAGATATGCAATTAATGTCCCTCTGTTTTCTACAATAGTTATATTTTTAGTTTCAAACAAAGCATTCGTCCCATCATTATTTGGCTCAAGTTCATGCTTGTTAAAGTTTACCTTTGGCATTTTAGTAATAATAATAAAACTTGATTTGTACGGCACCTTTCATACAAGAAATCCAAAGACACAGAGAGAACAAAAATGGCAACAGAATGTCATAATTAATAAAATAAGGTTAAAAAATAATACCCACTAGTAAAAATAAAATAAAATGGGAATAGAATACATAGAAATCATCTTCACATGGATAGAACTCACTTTTAGTACATATCATTCTGAAGTTACACATAAATACTGTACATATTTAGTATGACTATTTTAAAGTCTTCTATAAGTCTTTTCAAGCTTAAAAACATGCTTGAAATTGGAATTCATACATTACTTGAACTACATTTTTTTTTTTTTTTAACTTTTTAAATATACATTTTAAGTTATTATTATGGCTTAATCATGTTCTATTAATATGCAGTTTTTATTTTTATGATTGATCATACGTAAGTGAAACCAAGAGACGAGAACCCTTCTACCATTTAATTCTCCAGGACCTGTTCACATTTGTTACTCAAGGAGTCCCCTGGTGGCCAGACTAGGAACAGCAACATGAGAAAGACACCAGTGAAAAAGCCTGCTGTATGTCATAAATATGAGCTGTAATTACCACGTATAACTTACACTCATATACGTAATTAATACATATGAGTATAGGTTATGGAATATATTTTAACGTTTTATATGACTTTTAAATTCATTACTGGTTTTGTGTTACCAGCCTGCTGAATTAATTGTTCATCTTATATTGGATAAAGGTAAAAATAAATCTGTATTTTTAGAAAATGGCAGTTCTATAAAAATTAAGACCATTTGACGAATAATTAAACTTTTATTTGACCGGAAACGACCAAGTCTTGGCTCGGCTGCGTGTATGAAATATTTGTCCGGTGATGGAAATTCGACTCAGGAATGCATTTTTCCCCCTGCGTGTGTGCGTCGCGGATCTTCCTCTGACTGGCTGTGAGGTAAGAAAACAAGTCCGTCCCTCTCCGCTGCTGTCTCCTCATTGGTCCACACTGCTCCTCAGGAATGTCCTTAAACTGTTTAAATAGCTGTTGTATGGGCAGGAGAAGTCAGAAGAATAAGTCCAAGCACCGGAATAAAACCCGGAGAGGAGCTCACAGAGACTCTGCAACTACCTACTCGAAATTAAAGAGCTTCTAAAGGCAGAGAAACGGGATAAATAACAGAGGAACAAGGACTTTTCTTCGTCTTTTTTATTTATTTCCAGAGGGAATTTTCGTTTTTAAAGGTTTGTAGACATGTTTATGTATTTATATATATGTGTCACTATTCATTAATGTTAAATTATAGCCTAGATGTGTCCCATATAACGAGGTGTTTTTTATTCTTGGTTGCATTAGGAATCACTTGAGATTTCAAGATGATGCTGTGTGGCATCTTTTTGCTATTGATGCTTTGGAGCTGTGAAGGTGCAAGATTGGCAGGTAAGAATGAAAAATATCTTTTTTTACTTGTAAAACTTTATGAAACAGTCTTTTTACCTGTAAAAAGTTGATCAAAAAGTCTCTTTACCTGTAAAAACTGAAACAGTCTTGGTACCAGTAGAAACTTAACTAAAAATAGTGTTTTTACCTGTAAAAACATCATCAAATAGTCTTTTTACCTGTAAAAACTTTTGTTGTTATTCTGTATTTGAATTCATTATTCCTATAGGGGCTTTAATTGTAATTCTGTGGCATTCAAGTTGCAGGGAGCTCAGCCATCTCATCTTTCTCATATTTCAATAAAATTCTCTATTATGTTCTATTTTAAGTAGGTTTTATTTTCCATCTTATTGTCCATTAATTTTGGCCACCTATCCCTGTTTTTAACTTAATTCTAGGTCTTTTTTATGTTAAGTATTTGGTGCATGTGATTTCTGTCTTACAAAGCACTTTGGGCGACATTTCTTTCATGAACAGTCTTATACAAATAAAGTTTATTATTGCTCTTATCAAAGACAGTTTTGGTCTCATGATGTTTGATGGAGGCTATTTTATAGTTCTGGTAAATATATTATAGGTTATTACTCCTCTTTGTTTTTATGCATTTTCATGCACACTGTCATCATGAGGGAAAAAAGCTGAACAATGCTTTCCTTTTCTTTGACCGCAGAGAGTCGGGATGATAACAGTGTGTATGACTTATTTGACCTCGCCCGGGTAAACAAGAGAAACAACGGAGTGAGTTTGGTCAAAGGCGCAGATCCCTACAGCCCTGCATACAAGGTCCTGAATGCTGACCTGATCCCCGCAGTCCCCGACAGCCACCTCAGGGACCTGCTCGACTCCATACAGGCTGAGAGGGGCTTTCTCCTCCTGGTCAACCTGAAGCAGTTCAAGAAAACCAGGGGCAGCATCCTGACCATTGAGAAGAATGACGGATCTGGAACCATTTTCGAGATTGTTTCCAACGGCAAGGCGAACACGCTGGATGTGGTCTACTCCACAGCAAACCAGCAGGGGGTCGTGTCCATCGATGAGGCAGATTTGGCCACTGGACACTGGAAGAACATCACGCTGTTCGTACAGGATGACAGAGTGCAGCTCTTTGTTGGCTGCGAGGAGATCAATGTGTCAGAGATGGATTTGCCGATCCAGAGAGTGCTGTCCCAGGAGGTGGCAGATATCGCCAAGCTCAGGATTGGAAAGGGAGCTATGAAGGACAGATTCATGGTAAGCAAAGGAAACCCAATGATTGTGCTCACATAACAACTGATGTTAGAAAATTAAGGAATAATAGATTTAAGTGTCTCATAAATTGAATTTATTGTCCCTCAGGGAGTGCTTCAGAATGTGCGCTTTGTCTTTGGGACCACTCTTGATGCCATACTGAGAAATAAGGGATGCCAGAGTGGAGGTAAGTCTGAAAACAGATAAAATATATCAAGTGTGTTTGAAGATACAAAAGGACAACCACATTGTGCTCCCATGAACAGAAATTCATTTGTCCTCTCTCCTCTGTCCCCGCTGCAGCTGCCTTAACTGATGTCATGACCCTGGACAACCCTGTCAATGGCTCCAGCCCTGCAATTAGGACTGATTACACCGGCCACAAACACAAAGGTGAGACCTCCCCTCCCCAAAGAGACAAGTTTGTGTCTCTGCTCTGCTGGATGATTGTAAATGTTAAGAGGTGAAGTAATTTATTGGACTCTTCTCTCCTATATCCAGATCTGCAGTCTGTCTGCGGCTTCTCTTGCGAGGACATCGCCAGCATGTTTAAGGAGCTCAAGGGACTCGGCGTGGTTGTTAAACAGCTGTCGAATGAGCTCCGCAAAGTGGTAAGCTCCAAAGGCCATCAGGGTCTGCTCTTTGTCATCATTCACTCCCTCCTTTCCACTCCTCTCCTTTACGTTTTTCCCCCTCTGCTTCCAGTTAACGCATTCCCAGTGCGTAGCCACTTGTCACTGTAATGGTAGTCCCCTGGCCAAGTCCTTAATGAGCCCCATGTGAATACACAAATATGTTTGGCTGTCTGTAACATTTGCGCTGCTTCGCTAGAGTCAAGCAATGTCTTCATCACGGTGTCGGTCGGTGATTCATTTGTATTGGAACTTTGGCAAAGTGAAAGTTTTCCATCCTCCATCCTGAGCAACCCCCTTCTTCTCTTTTTCCCCCAGTCTGAAGACAGCACTCTGCTGAAGAATCAAATGAACATCCACAGCGGAATCTGTATCCACAACGGCATTGTGTACAAAGACAAAGATGAATGGACCGTGGATGGCTGCACCGAGTGCACCTGCCAGGTAAGAGTCACCACACCTGCTGGAATGTGACCTTTAAACAAGTCAGGCTACGAAAGACGTGGCTGTGTTTCCTGTATCCCCTGCTGTAATGAAGTGCTAATAGTGTTTATGTTAGCACCTCCCTTCATAATCACATTGCTTCTGTCTGAAAGCCATCAACACTTCTCAACTAGCAGCAAAGCAGCATGAGGCCTTTTTCCCCTCAGGGCAGCATCTAGTGAAGGTTTTTCATGTATTGTGTAATTAGTTAGGTGTTGGGTGTTTTCTAGCGACACAGCAGGAGTGTCACATCCCTGATAAAGATCACTTCATTGGGAAAATATAGCAATTGGGCTTGGAACCGTACCAGTAACCAGTCAGCTCTCTTGTTATTCTTGTACTAATTCGACTGTACTTCCATCCAGAACTCTGCTACTGTGTGTCGCAAAATCTCCTGCCCCCTGATCCCATGTGCTAATGCCACTGTGCCCGAAGGAGAGTGCTGCCCTCGCTGTGGAACAGGTAAGCCTCTTCATAAATCTGCTGCACCTTTTGTAACTTTTGTCTAATTGCCTTACTTCCTTCATGGAGTATCTATTTGCACCCTTTCAGTTGCGGTTTGGTTAAGTTTAGGAAACAAAACTACTTGTTAGGTTTGGGAAAGATCATGCATTTTCTCTGCTATGTGGGTGTAAATAGCCACCCTGCCTATTACACCCCTAGTGCAAATAACACTTGGCCTTTCTTTATTTATTTCTTGAGTTAACCATCCCCGTACTTTATGTCCTCCCTTCTACAGTGAGAGATGCAGAGATCGGTTGGTCACCCTGGTCTGAATGGACCCCTTGTTCAGTGACTTGCGGGCGAGGCATCCAGCAGCGCGGACGCTCCTGTGACCGCATCAACAGTAACTGTGAGGGCACCTCTGTCCAGACCCGTGACTGCTACCCCCAGGAATGTGATAAACGCTGTAAGTGGGTCAGCATTCCCAACACATCCATTGTCATGATAAATATTCTCTGTTTGAGAGTGTGATGAATTAATTGTGTATGTGTTGCTCACAGTCAAGCAGGATGGCGGTTGGAGCCACTGGTCACCCTGGTCTTCATGCTCTGTGACCTGTGGCGAGGGGGTCATCACCCGGATACGCCTCTGCAACTCCCCCACACCCCAGATGGGTGGCAGGGACTGCCAGGGAGAAGGACGTCAAACCGAAATCTGCCAGAAGTCACCTTGTCCCAGTGAGTTGAATTCCAGGAGCAAAATATATGTAGCATTGAATGTAGTGTATAAATTCAGGGGAGCATACTGAATGTTGTTTTTGTGATAATCTTCAGTCAATGGAGGTTGGGGACCTTGGTCACCATGGGACACCTGCACTGTTACCTGTGGTGGAGGAATCCAGAACCGCAAACGTCTCTGCACTGACCCTGTGCCCAAATATGGAGGAAAGGACTGTGTTGGTGAAGGCACTGCGTCTCAAGTGTGCAACAAACAGGACTGCCCTATTGGTAAGTATTTAGGGGGGGAACTGTTAACTTTCAGCTGCTCTGTATTCCTTAACATCACATTGTTTTCCAGCCAGCTAACAAATTGTTACATTGATTGCTAGTTTGGTAAAAAGTTAGTTACCCTCATTAGCCTACTCTTGATGGGTTAGCAGAAAAGCTCCACCTTTGAGAAAAACTTTTTGGCCAAATTAATGGAGCAATATAGCCAAATAATAGAAGGTTAAACAACAGATAACTACATAGTGCCAAATTCAAAATACCAATTATTTTTCTCTGCAGATGGTTGTCTCTCCAACCCATGCTTCCCTGGCACAAAGTGCATCAGCTTCCCTGATGGCTCTTTTAAGTGTGGCAAGTGCCCACTTGGCTACACTGGCAACGGCATCACCTGCAAAGACATCGATGAGTGTAAACAGGTCCCTGATGCTTGCCATACACATAATGGAATCCATCGCTGTGAGAACACTGAGCCCGGTTACAACTGTCTGCCCTGCCCCGCACGTTTCTCTGGTCCTCAGCCCTTTGGAAGAGGAGTGGAACAGGCAACAGCTAAAAAACAGGTTTGAGTTATTCCTTACTCTCTGTGCTTGTGGTTAGTGGACCAGCTATTTGCATTTTATAAACTCTATGTGATTTTCTTTAGGTTTGCAAACCCCGTAACCCTTGCCAAGATGGTAGCCACGACTGCCATAAAAATGCGAACTGTATCTACTTGGGCGTCTTCTCCGAGTCCATGTTCCGCTGCGAGTGCAAGCCAGGGTATGCTGGAAATGGCCATATTTGTGGAGAGGACAGCGACCTGGACGGATGGCCCAACATCGACCTGGTGTGTGTGGAGAATGCCACCTACCACTGCAAGAAGGTATGCACACCCCACATGAACTGAAATTCAAAAGGCCATTATCCCATCTGCACTCTATTATTGTGATGATTGCCTCCTTAACCACTTCTTTGTTCCTTTATAGGATAACTGCCCCAGCCTTCCCAACTCTGGCCAGGAAGATCATGACAAAGATGGCCTGGGTGATGAATGTGACCATGATGATGACAATGATGGGATCCCCGATGATAGGGTGAGTCAGCAAAGCAGCTTATTTAAGCCAAAACTGCGCTTTCCCCATAGACCAAACATAGCAATCAGCAGCAGCCATCCTTCCTTTGGGCAATAGGAATGTAAAGTCTCTGTGTTTGTGCGCTTTCACCAGAGAGTCAAAGTGGAAAGCAAGTAGCAGAGGAATAGTGTAATATAATTTCAGCATAAAGCCAGAATTGAGGATGATGTGGGCTTGTTGCCCATAATTCTTAGTGTGGATTTGGAAAGTTGGGCAAGAAAAATGCTGCGGTAAAAATTACCAGCTCGCTTGCAGTGGAATATCACATTCCAGCAAACACAAGCCTTGAAAAGCAAGAAGTTTTGTTCCTATAAACATAATTCCGTTAAGCAATGACCCATTTTAGTAATTTAATTGTGTTTTTGATATTTCTCTTTAAATTTAGGATAACTGCCCAAGAGTATACAACCCTGCCCAGTATGACGCAGACAGAGATGATGTTGGCGACCGTTGTGACAACTGTGTGTTTGAGGCTAACACTGACCAAACCGACACTGACAACAATGGAGAGGGTGATGCCTGTGCTGTTGACATCGATGGCGATGGTGAGTGGTTTCTCCAAATTCTATCCAAGTTATCTTTAATGTCCTGCTTTAGCTTTAAAAGGCATTTATGCTGCCCTGAAGGCTAAGATAAGTATGTTTTGATTCAACAGGCATTCTGAATGAGAATGACAACTGCCCATATGTTTACAACGTGGACCAGAGAGATACTGACAGGGACGGGGTGGGAGACCATTGTGACAACTGCCCTCTGGAGCACAACCCTGATCAGGTAATATCAGATATCATATTTCCATTACAAGCCATCCTGGGTAACATAACTTGATCTGTCATGTAACCGTGTAGAAGATCCCCGTGGACGCAGTATCAAGGCCATAAATTGCACCTGCATTAATAAAAGAATGTGACAGCTTTGAGGAGAAAGAGTGTAACACTCCCTCTTACCCTCTCCATTCATCCACCTTTGGAACAAATGAATGGGTAATTTGACAAAGGTGCAAGGACACTAGACACTTGTCTGAAGGGACATTGCTTACATGCCTGAACACAAGGGGCTACATTTAAATCACATCCTGAGTAGCACCTTTCATATTGAGGCTGGTAAAACACAGTGAAGAGAGTTATTTGAAGTGAGGACAAGAGTCTTATAGTGTGAGAGATGGTCTTCGGGAAACCTCATTGTAAAGGAATTCTGTTCTCCTACAGATCGACTCTGACTCAGATCGCGTAGGAGACAAGTGCGACAACAACCAGGACATTGACGAGGACGGTCACCAGAACAACTTGGACAACTGCCCCTACATACCCAACGCCAACCAGGCAGACCACGACAAGGATGGCAAGGGTGACGCCTGTGACCATGATGATGACAACGACGGCATTCCTGATGACAAAGACAACTGTAGGCTGGCGTATAACCCTGATCAGGTGGACTCTGATGGTGAGTCAGTCTCTCAGCGTGTCCTATGTGGTCTTCTGAAACATTCGGATTTAGGTTTATAGCTCCTTGTCTATAGGTACCATCTTTGTAATTTCCATTTCCATATTTTCCTCTCAGGTGATGGCCGTGGTGATGTGTGCAAAGACGATTTCGACCAAGACAATGTTCTGGACATCTATGATGTGTGCCCAGAGAACTTTGCCATCAGTGAAACAGACTTCCGCAGATTCCAAATGGTTCCTCTGGATCCCAAGGGCACCTCCCAGATTGACCCCAACTGGGTGGTCCGTCATCAGGGCAAGGAGTTGGTGCAGACGGTCAACTGTGACCCTGGCATTGCTGTTGGTACGTAATAAACAGACACTGTTACAAGTACATTGACACAGTGGTGGAGTGGTAACAAAGTGATTCTAAACAATCTCTCTTAATTCAGGTTTCGATGAGTTCAGCGCAGTGGACTTCAGTGGAACATTCTTCATTAACACGGATAGAGATGACGACTATGCCGGGTTTGTTTTTGGCTACCAGTCCAGCTCACGCTTCTACACAGTGATGTGGAAACAGATCACACAGACCTACTGGTCCCACACACCCACAAGAGCTCAAGGCTACTCTGGGCTGTCAATCAAAGTGGTCAACTCCACCACTGGACCTGGTGAGCATCTGAGGAATGCCCTGTGGCACACCGGAGACACCCCAGGACAGGTAAGAGTAGATTCATTGACTCAGGGCTTGAGACATAACACAATCTTTGACACTTTTTTCATTTTTTAACCATTGCAATTCATCCATTTCAGGTGCGCACTCTGTGGCACGACCCCAAGAACATTGGCTGGAAGGACTTCACTGCCTACAGATGGCATCTGACCCACAGACCCAAGACTGGACTTATTAGGTGAGTTCAAAACCTCAGAAGCATGACCATTCATGCAGTTACAAATCTGCATAATTTATAAAAAATGGCAATGAGCTCATGTGATTACATTTTCTTTTTTAGAGTGGTCATGTATGAAGGCAAGAGAATCATGGCTGATTCTGGAAACATCTATGACAAGACTTACGCTGGAGGACGACTAGGCTTGTATGTCTTCTCTCAGGAGATGGTTTACTTCTCAGACCTCAAATACGAATGCAGAGGTGAGCACATAAGTGATAGTTCAGCATTTTATTTAAAAGGAATGGTTTCATCACCTTGGACTTTATTTGTAATGTGTTTTTCTTCTGTCTTTCTTTTCTTTCAGATACATAATCGGACCACAGAGCCTTCCAGACAGAAACAGTCTGACAGTATAAATATATAATACAAGACCTGGATCGATATCTTTTTAACTTTTTCTTTTGAGAAATGCACATTTGGAGGAATGACGAGCAAGTGAGCTAATGTGAGGTAAAGTGACCTCAGGACTTGAAGCCAAATGAAAGTTAAATGATGATTCTGCACCACTGCACCAAACTCAAATTGTGAGCGCAGCTCTGCTCAGAAGAAATTGGCCCTCTCACTTTATTGCTCTGATCTGCGTTGAAGGGAGGGGGGCACATCTTATTGCTTTGCACACCTGAACTGTTGTTTGTTGGCGGTATTCCTCCTTGGACGAGGGACCAAAGGGAAGAGTGTTCCATGTTTTCTAATTATTTTTTTATATTATTTTTGAGCATTAATATACATCTGCTGTGGACTCGAAGATACTTATGTCAGTATGAAGAAAGCAGTGGGAGAACTTTCTTAGGCTGGGGTGAATGTACCCCTTGAAGGAACTGTTGAGGGACCATGGACAGTATGGACTGACTGTTACTATCAAAGAGAGTGAATGTTGTTTGTGTGTTTGTGCATGTGTGCCACCCAACAAGCATTGTTATGAAGACAACCATGTCAATTTTTAAAATTTCGATTTCTCTTACTAACCCTTCACCCAACTGTAATGCAGGCCTACATCGGTCTTGTATTTATCCAAGGCTTAGGGCTGGCCCAGAACATTCGTCTTCTCAGGAAAGAGCACTAGAAGAAACAAGGAGAGCACAAAATTCAGGACAGCACAGGGCCCCAAAGCAGGCACACTGAACACTGCTTTGGAACAGTAATTATTAGCAAATATTGTGTTAATATCTCTAATTTGTACTGAAAGTGTCAAGGGACGTGAACAAAAAGGGCCAGTCTATTCCCTGTCATGACTAAACCATTGTAAGTATGGATGTTTGTTTGGTTTTGATTCTCACTCATCTCAGCAACTTGCCATCCCTAAAATGTTGTCAGCATCCTTTTTGAATTAACTGAAATCAATATCCACTAATGGCAAGACATACAGTAGTATTACATTGAACGAAAACAGTAAGACAGTAAAAGATAGGCATCAGTTACAGTATCTCTGAATATTCTGCTTCTGCACAGTGTGCGTGACTGGTGTGCCTGAGCTTGTGTGTGTACATTTCTGACAAGGGAAAATCAAAGGAAACCCTTTATGTACAAATATTACCTCATTAATTCTTTTTGTATTGAGGCCAGCAATACACGAGAATCACTTGTCTTAGCAACAGAGTATAAATTGGTTGGCTTCTTTTATTTTAGCAAGACTTTAGTATCATTTATATGCTGTATATAAGATATTTTTGTAGCGAAAGAAGCCCAAACAGGAACATAAAGGATTAAAGAAATGTTGTCTTGACTATGTTGTGCGATATGTATTTCCTGTGCATTTTTGATAAATTATTATGTTTGTTGTATGTTGAGGTTATTTCATTGTGTAGATATATGCTATTTAAATAATTTATCTAGAAGCGTAGCCTCATATGGAAGCGTTTCTGTCTGTATAAACTTATTTGCACACTGACATGAGGATGTCTTTGTTATTTTGTTTTTTGTATGTGTCTTTTTTAATTATTAGTGAAGCTTTTCTATAAACTTTGTACTATAGTTTCTACTCAAAGTGCTGTTTATACTCCTACCTGGTATTTTGTAATGTCAAGTGAACAATAAACACTTCAGGAAAAAAGTTTCTTGGTCGGTTGGTGTCTTTTTGGCCAAACAAACCCAATCAAATAGTCAGCTGAATAGCTCAAGACCGAAGATTTATTCTCAGTGATTTTTGGACTTCATATCTCCTTTGATTGAAGTCTTCTCCTTAGAAAAGCAAAGATAGTCGAGCCATGCTGTGTCAAGCAAGACTGGAATCCATTAGTTGAGTCTAGTGAAGCCGTGGAGAAAGGGAGTATCCTTGGGAGTCAACAGCAGGAAAACTCAACATGAAGTATAACCCACTTAAAGAGCACATCCATGCAGATCTGATTACACATCACACAGGCATCTCCTTACACCTCAAGTGACAACACTGCATGTGAGCGGCAGACATAAGGAATTTTGCACTGAACTGGGGAAGTGAACTTAAGTTGCAGCTGGTGGTCCAGTCTCGCCAGTAAGAATGTGCATTGAAATTCCAAAGTTTTCATAAAAATGTCCCAATAAAACATGTCAAAGTATATGAGGTAGCCACAGACTAGGTCTGCAGCTCGCTGACTGTTTTGCAGTAAGGCTCTGCGCCGGTATATCATCAGGTAGCATAATTCAGACTGCTAATTGAGATCTTTCACAGTGCCAGAAAGAGCTGTAATCTAAGGCACCACTGAGGTTCGTGCCAGAAAACCCAGACAGTCTCAGTATGCCGCAGGTCTCTTTACATTAGAAGTGACCTCATTCTTACCATACTGAGCTCACCGTGTTTCCATTACCCCACATAAGCAGCATACTGTATCTTTCCTACTGAACATATATTGGAGGATACAGATGTTATTTGTAAAATGACCAAAAATGCTACATATGCTGCATATCTAACACGCTAACTAGAACCATGAAGGTTCATTCTGCTTGTACCCATAGGAGAACCCTTTTTGATTCCTGATATAACTTATAAAGTACTTATAAAGGCTCCACTTTAAACCTTTTAAGAGACTATGAGAGGTTCTAAAGGAGGACCCTTCTATGGCACAATTATTCCACCCAGAACCCTAGTTGGGGAGTTTTCTACCAAGTAAGCTTTGGTTCTTGAACTGGTTCCATTCAAGATCCTTGGAACCTTGGTGCTGTCTAGTGAAGCAGCCTGGAGTTTTGAGTGGAACCATTGTAATCAAGGATGTCATCAACAGAGGGTGCTGCACAATGCACAGAGACTTGTAGAAAACAAACTTTGGCTTATTTTTTTTGGTTCCAGTTTCCACCAACTTCTTAGGTCCCTAATCGTTTTTGTTTTTGGTGGAAATGCTCAGAACAGTTCAAAATTAGGTGCTTGAACCAGAACAGCACTGGTTCCATGTTGGTGGAAAAGGTCTATCTGGGGTTCTATCCAGAACCTATTCCACCTTCCAAGGGTGCTGACAAGAATTCACCTGGGGGTTATATAAAACCCATCCAGGGGGTTCAACTGAGAATCTTTTTATATTCCAAGGGTTTTATCAAGAAACCGCCAAAAAGGGTTCTTTGGATGAAAAGGGTTCTTAATGGAACCTTTAGTCTTAAAAAGAACTCTTGGTGCACCGTTTGTTCGAAGCAAATGGTTTGGGGGGGGCCTTCAGACCTTTTTGGAACCCTTATTTCCAAGAGTGTATCGATCAAATTATTACATGTGAATGGAATTAGTAAAAGAGTCAGTCAAGAGTAAAACAGTTTAGTCTAGTCCAGACAGTCTGAGAAGTGTTTGCGTGTGCTCTCTCTGACCTGTGCTGAGGTGTCTGTTAAGATGCTCGGACAGATAGTGCTGCAGCTTTCACTGATAGCACGGCTCTCGTCAGGGTTTGACCTTGGAGGCTCACCTGGCTGGCGTGTTTTCAGCCAAGAGGAATGTGAGATAATTCCTGCAGTTTAGACAGGGTCAGAATGTGTAGCTGAGGTGAAGAGTGAGACGAACAGGCCCGTAGGTGTCCAGGGCCAGGAGTGAGGAAAAGGCAGGACCTCTGGTACCGAGGTCAGCCAGGTGCAGACAAGCTAACACACACTGTGCAAGCAGGAGCACATAGGAACCATGTCAACAGCTTCACAAATCTCCCAAACAAACCAAAAAGCAGAATTCTCAAAGCTGGCCATCTTTTGTCAGGGGAATCCTGTTTCTTTAAAAGAAAATGAAGCTGGAAGGAGGTCATACAGGGTCCAGTTTCAGAAGATCCTACTAATCTGAGCCACTCTGACGCAGATCACCTATAGAGGCAGGAATGAAAGGAATGCTGGGAGCTGAAGTGGATCTGACTATCACTCCCGCAGAGCACACATCATCCCTTTGTCCTAATTAACAGCCACGTTGGAAGCTTGACCACACATTACAAGGTTACAAGGTTCATTTATTTATCATTTTACAACACAGGGTCATATAACCAGCTGCTAGCTGTCGTCCCCTTTATGCTACTCACAAAAACAAAAGTTACATACAAAAATTACGTACAGCACAATGTTGAGGCTGTTTGTTTGTGTTCCTTATTGTTCTTAAAAGCCTTGTTATTTCTGTCTTTTTCTGTTTTTTTTTCTCCTTTCTTCTTTTTGTTTTTGATTTTGATGTAAGATATTCTAGAAGATTTGGAGGTGTGGCCTGGGAAGTGAGGGAGCAGGAGAATTGTATGCATGTAAAATGATCTATTATGTGATGTTTAAACTGGAAATGTAAATAATTTATGTAAATGTGCGAATAAATAATAAGTCATACAAATAAGTGCTGTCAGCAAACTTTGGAGTCTCACAGCCTGAGAAAAGAAACTGCTCTGTAGTCTAGTGGTACAGCAGTGAATACTTCTGTATCTCTAGTCAGACAGTTGCAGGGTCAACAGGCTGTGGCTGGGGTGGGCATTGCATTTTAGTATCCTTTGGGCTCTGTGCAGGAACCTCACCTAACAGAGACATACTATATTTTAATAGGAGAGGGCTTAAAGTTAATACAATATAGTGTTCAGATTCATCCCACAGACCTGATGCCATCAGCCAACTGTTTATGTGTGCAGTAGGACATTCTGTGGCCACCGTACCCAGTTATTAGATTTAATGACAGCAATTTTCTGTTCTCATCTATGATACTTAGGTTAATACAAAGAGTGGCCCTGCTGCTCTGTTTCCTCATGCAGAGCTATAAACACAAATAAAAACAATGGGTAACAATCCAGCAGAATACTGAAGACATGGAGACCAATAAAAAATAACAGTTCTTGTCCTCATTTAGCCAATCAACCAAAGGTTAGAACAATTTTTCAATAGTGAGAAACACTGTGAAACATGTTCATAACGAGTTTATGTTACTGTACATACGTCAGGTTAGTTGTATCTACATAACTCTAAAAGCTTTGCAGTGTCTGAAACCCCCTGAGTGAATTCTGTCAGTCAGAAGTTCAAAACGTCTTTTGTGATATCAAAATAGTGTGATACTTAAAGTCAAGCTGAAATGGCATTTCAGGAATATCTAGCTTCTCTATTGTGACATACTGTATTTACAAGTGAAACAGAATAGGCTGGCGGGACACAACTTTGGGAGGAATTTGATTTGAACATTTAAAAGTAGGCGTGTCATACCTCAATGTACCACACTGTTGCCAACTGGCTGACCAATGAATGTTAGCTTAGATTGATTGATGGGTAGTCTGATTCACTTTTCACTGTTGGTATTTGCCTCCCATTGGCTGCTTGTTTTAGACAGCATCCACTATTTGCGTGTTGCCATTTAAAAAAATCCCTGCCCCTTTGGGAAACAACAACAACCTCTGAGCTGCATGCTGAAAATTGTAAAACAAGTTCCTGCCTGACACTATTTTGCAGGGACACTGTGGGATATCATAATATTATGGGTTGAAATTGGTGGGTTCAAGCTTACATAAGCACACATCAAATTGACATCTGACGAGTCACAGTCCGACCCAGAAATAATGATTTCGAAGATGTGTAGGTTCGAAGTGACTGTAAATTTTTAGACATGTATTTTATTTCAAAATCTTGATAAGTATTATATGTGTAAATATTACATAAAATGCTGTAAAAACACAATAAGACAAATGCAGCCAAAATTCAAAATCTCACTTTTAAATAACAGTTAGTCCAGTTCTACAATCTTAAAGTGGTTTCGGCTGCACAACAATCCCCACTCAGAAATATTCACATAATCTCCAACACGAAATGATATTTATGAAAGGAATGTTCCATCAGTGCGACTAATCATAATATGACAAACGACTGTTCATTGATCAGTATCTTATTCAAATTAGTTTGAATTCAACAGTGACTACTACAGTAACATAGAGTAACTGTTTCAGTGCAGGGGAACAACTGCCTTAATGTCCAAAGAGTCACAGTGTTATAAAGAAGAGAAATGTATAGATTTTATTGTGAGCTGAGGATGAATCCATGACATCACAGATTGCTACCTCTGTCTATACATTAATGACAGATCGATCATAAAAGTGCTTCTGTTTAAGATAGTCCTTCCTTGGGTCACAAACTATCTAACTGGGATTTCATGAAAGTAAACTTCTACAAATGAATGCGTTCTGATGTGTGCTTTGATTTTTCAAAGCACACATCAGAACGCATTAATGTGCTTTGATATATCAAAGCGTGTACTGGAACGCATTAATGACTGTATAAATGAGGAAATGAAACAGAGTGTCAGCAGCTCCTTCAGGCTCTGCAGGAGGGGAGGAGTAGGAGAGAAACTCTGAGTTTGCTGAAGAAAACCTGCCAGAGAGTAGGTCAGGTTCACAGAGTCGGTTACCATGGTAACTGACCCAGAATTTAAGTTATGCCTTTTTCTGAAATGGAAAACCACACGTCAGGCTTAAAAAACTCAAAGTTTTCACGAAACCTGCTTTCTGAATAAGTCCCAGGGATATGATCTAAAAAGTTAAATGGTTAAATTTTTCATTTAATCTCAACATTAATTCAAAATCAAAAATACATATTTTCCCTCTGATCTGTGATGCTATTTATTAGGGGTGTAACGATACACAAAAATCTCGGTTCGATACGTACCTCGGTTTTGAGGTCACGGTTCGGTTCATTTTCGATACAGTATGGGAACAAAAAGCAAAACCTAAATTTTCTTGTTGTTCATTTGGGTGTACTTCATACCGGGGCTCAATCACCTTGAGCATGTGTTTAAAACCAGGATTTTCAACAACTGAATATGGTCTTAGATCCGCTGCTATAAAAACTCCAATGGCTCTTGTTATAGCTTTGGCCCGATCTGAATTGCCAGGGAGAGGCTGCTTGAATGCCGAGGTCAGCTGCGTTTGCACTATGTTGGTTTTTCTTCTTGTAGCGGTGATATTTACACTCGGGTGGTGCCGTTTTAGGTGAGTTAGCATGTTTGTCGTGTTGCCAGAGACATACCTGATCTCAGCTGATCAGTGTCAGCACACCGCCCTCGTTTTTATCCACCTGTCTTTCTCCGTTGCAATATTTAACCAGGAAGCCGAAGTGTTCCCAAGCAGGAGACTTTAGAGACAGGGGAGGGTCTTCAAGCTCCGGTTTACTGCTAGCAGTAGCCATCATGCGCACGGGCTGCAGGTGTAGCTGCACGTGTAGCTGCACATGTTTGCGGCGGAACGTAAACACACGCAACTTCTGGCCCGTGAGCCAAAAAAAATAAAAAATTCCGGCCCGTGAACTCACCCGTGCACAGCCCTGTACCGAACCGAACGTCACGTACCGAAACGGTTCAATACAAATACATGTATTGTTACACCCCTACTATTTATCCACCTAGATTGTTTTGGTATGAGTTGCAGAGTTTTGGAGATATTGGCCATAGAGACGTCTGTCTTTTCTCAATTATAATTTGACTAAATGGCTGTTGGCTTGTGGTGCTCAAAGCTCCAAAAACAATAATTTTGAAAAATTCAACACCAGCGTCTCTTTCTACAAATCGTGACGCGATTACTCAAGATAATCCATAGACCTCTAACAATCCCCTTATAGCCTAAGAGTGACATCCCAGCTATTATGCATTTTTTGATTGCAGGGCTTGAGATGGATCGGGCCCATAAAAGTCTTTTTTAGGGTCCCATGGTGTTGTGCCATTCGCCTCAAGATCCTGGGTCCAGCTCTCCGTCAGCTCACATTCATCCAGCAGACCAAGTAACTGCTCCTCAGTGAGGTCTGGTGACTCATCCTGTGGGAAGACACAAACATAATGTATGTATGATCAAAAATATATCTGTAATTACAGAGCGTAGGGTTAAACACATAGAAAAACAAAGTCAAGAAGATGTGCTGATGTGCGTGCACACAGAAACCCACCCTTTTACAGTCAGACACTTGCAGTAGACCTCACTTGACTCTATTATTACAGACGTGACGACAGAATATTTTTCAGTCTTCAGATATCCTCCTAACATCCTCCCTTAAATTTGTTCCCATTACTAACATCTTTTATTGGGCTTAAAACACAGTTCTTGACAAATCCAGACAAGTGTTGTATTAATGCATGACCTGTGATAACAGCGGCAGTTCATAATAATAATGTACTTCACTGCTGCTGTCGTCCCCTGTGCTTAGTTGGAAGCTGCCCGGGAAAAAACACTTCCAGTTGGATATAACTGTTGTTTTTCTACTGATAAGTCAGACTCCTCACAGGCAGCCTTCTGGGAGTGCATGTGAGTTCAAGGAGAGACGCCAGCCTTCGTAAACTAGGTTATGAGGAAAACGTTTGAGAATTTCAATAAACGCCAATATCTATTCATGGGAGTGATGTGCTGTTTGGCAACTGCAACTGTAATTTCTGGTGTCACATTTTTTTGGCTGCGTAATCTTTTAATTCCTTTATCGTAATAATAAGGTGAGACATGATTAATTTACATATGCTAGAGTGCTCATAGACAGTTGCCTTCACATGGTGCGAGAATGCTTTACTTTGTTTAGACAGCTGCGACTTAATAGTCAATTTGTTCCAATATCATCTCATTACCTTTCATGACATGAGTATTATGCCAAAATCATGTCTTAGAAAGCCAGACATTAAATCTCTGGGTTGAATCGTAATCACTGTCATCGTTCTCGCAGCATGTGCGCTCATGTCTCTTGCTGCCATCCCACGCTGAACAAAATGTCCCTGGCATTAAAGAAGGGATGTCCTGATCCAGTTATCCTGTTTCTGATTCTGGTGCGAGTTATTCAGCAGTAGGCCTATTAATTGTTTCTTTTGGATGTTTGGGGGCAACGGAAAAAGCACACAATAAATCTTCTGTTAATGTGGCAAAATCATAGCAAACAACTTTATTAACATATTCAGCAGACATGGAACTACATTTTCATCCATTTGGATTCATTTTTGAGTCCACCTGGGGAATATAGGTCAAATATTCATTGTCCTTTTAGCTCTGTTTTAGTGCTCACCAACTCCTCAAGGAAATATCTGGCGTTTAGCAGCTCTGTTCACTAACTAATTGCCAAATTTGTGTGTTGGCTCTTTGAGGCCGGACTAAGCCAGATAGTTAAGTTTAGCACAAAGACAAAAGCAGGAGCTAGCTTTATTTTTGGCTTGTACAGTTTAAACAAACAAGATATGAAGTGATCACTGAACTAGTGAGCTTTATAGGTACTAGTAGATTGATTTTCTTACATTTGGACAAAGCCAGCTAGCTATTTCTCCTGTTTCCAATCTTCATGCTAAACTGCTAAGCTAACTGGCTGCTAGCTGTAGCTTCATTTAGTGTACAGACCTGAGAGTGGTATGGATCTTCACATCTAACTCTTGGCATGAAAGTGAACAAATGCATTTGCCAAAGTGCCCAAATTACAGTATTAGTAAGATTTAGGGGATCTATTGACACGATATATGAAAAACTAATACAATAATACAGAGTATGTTTCATTGGTGTGTAACCACCTAAAAATAAGAACTGAGTTTTCATAACCTGAGAGTGAGCCGTTTATATCTACATGGAGGCCACCATGTTACACCGCCATGTTTCTACAGTAGCCCAGAACAGACAATTAAACACTCGCTACACCTGAAATCTCATACTGTGAGCTTTATACCCAAAATGTATGTAAATCTTTTCAGAAGTGCTGCTCAGCCTTGGTCACTGTCTGCCTCATATTGTTGTTGCTGTCACTGCTGCATTGCATTATGGGATATGTATGCCAGTGAAGTGTCCTGTTCTTGCCTACTGTAATATTTCCCCAGAAATAGTATGCACCTGTGTACTATTAGTTTCATACTAAGGTTTCGGACATACTTAAAAAAATCTGGCTTGACTTGTAAGGGTGAGGCGATGTGTTTGCAGTCTCTCTAACTGCTAGGTTAGATAGATTGCAAATCCTACACACTGATTCTTTAATATAAAGGTATTCATTGGTGCAACTTTGAGATCCACGGACACAAAATTCAATCCAGTATCAAGAAAAAATACAGCCTGGACCACAGTGTGACCCATCCCAGGCACGCTGTCCTGGGACAGAGAGAATATTATGCCCAAGCAGTTGTTTTCACCCCTTCCCCACATCCCGCTGAGTCACTCGAGACAAAATCACATTCCTGTGTTTCATCTATCCCCACTAGCCACAGCTACTCTTCATCGATCATCTGTATTCCTCCACTGACCAGACCACCCTCTGAAACTCTCCAGCCCCTCACCAGGACCCAGTTGCTGATATACATCTCTACCAGTTCACTTTGTCCATGTTCAAAGACTGTAATGACACCCCTTAGGTCATGATGGGTTGGGCCATGTTACTCAATTACCCAGGCGCTGCATATCATCTCCCACCAATGGACAGGAGACCACAGGCACCATGGACACATTCCAGCCTCGATGCCCCCTGCAGCACTGCATGTTTTTGTCCTTTGACATGCATGTAGCCAGACCCTTTGCCTGTAGACTTGACCTTCACCTCTAAATTGTGAAAAAAAAAGATGAATAAGGGCTGTGTTGATAGTTTGTGTTTAGTTTTGTGCATCTATGTAATCATAAGGATAAACTAGTGACACTCTTTGGTAGGTATTATGGATACACTTACACTGGGTTGCACTAACAAAAGATTTATCAAGATTAGTTCGTGTCAGAGTTGAACTAAACTAGGTTTAAAATGAGTAAATCCAGAGTTAAAATTAAGCAGAGCTTTGACGCACAATTAAAAACTCATCCGTACATCACGTACATCCAAGTTTAATGATGGAAACAGAAATTAAATAGAGTTTAATCAACTAACTGATCTGTATTCTTTAACAAAATGTAATATTGTTCGCTGGCTAAAAGTTAACAAAACATTGCATTGTTGGTTAGTTAGATAGAAAGCACAAAAAAAAAGTTCAATTATTTGCTAGTTGGCCAAAAACAAAGCAAAAAGTTATTTGCTAACTAGCTAACTAGTTTTAAAAGTTATATTGTTTGCTAGTTAGTAAAGTTATTAGTCCATCTCAAAAAGTTTGTCTTTAAGTTGTGAAAGTGTAAGTTTAAAGTTAATACTGGATCACATTTTAAATTGTTTAAAGTTGCGGTGCAACTGAATAGAAGTTAATCTAGGTTTAGAGTAAAAACTAAACTGTGGTTTAAATTTAATCTTAATTTTAAAATAGTTTAAAAGTTTGGTGCAACATAATCTATAGTTAAGCCTTAGTTTTCCTTCCATGTTTATTCTACACTAAGTTTTAATGGGTATAATTGACACCCCACTCAGTAAAAAACATGGCAACTGTAACATAAATTTGCACAAACACAAGTGAGCCATTACTGTAACTTGAGATGCACGGCACAGAAATTTCACTGGCCAATTACAGGCATGTCAGCGTTTGAGTGTTCATGAATGGGGCAATAAAAAAGTACCCCACTGGCTGGAGTATTAATGGCCAGAAATGCCTTTAACCAGCACCAGCCGTCTTGGACATGGGAACTACAAGTTAAATTTTCCTACAGAGAGGAGAGAAAAAGAGATGGGAGAAAGAAAGAGTGGTTTTTTTTTACAGCTGTGACAAAATGCTGTGACTCTTTCAAAGTGGTTGACCTCAGGTGCCCTTAATACTAGGGAGGCCAAGGGTGTCTGTGGGTGACTGATCTGTGTTTTCCTGTCTGACTGTCTGTCTGCTCTCTACATGGCCAGTTAAACAAGAGTGTTACAGCCACTTCAGCTCTTTTTTCAGACCAGGGCTTCCCAGCAGACACCAGATTCATTTCAGTAAACAGGAGAGTAAAGAGCTGTGAATACAGGGAAGCCGTCCAAAGAAAATACACGGTATGTTGCATAGTGGTGGTTCTGGAGAGCACCCTTCTCCCTGTGGGTTATCAAAGAAAGTGGAACAACAAAGATGAGCCTGGTTGGAAGTTTGTAAACACAGCACATTTATCAGGCTGATTCCACAAGGAAACAGATGAAAAGAGTAGAGGAAGATAAAACTTTTGTCAGAACTGGACAAGCTTCTGTTTTTAAGCTGCAATGAGTAGCTTTTGTGCCAGCATCTACTGAACTCACTGCAAGAGAAAATGTGAATATAAAATTTTGTATTTTTCTTGGACCGTTCCTCAGTCAAAAGAGGTGTGCAGCTGTGCGAGCTTCTACACTTGAGACTGCTTTTGGAGTTATTCCCAGGCATACATCCTCTGGCATAAACATGTGAAATACAAGCTGGAGGTGGAGAATCTATAGACTGACTTAACACCAACAAATCCTGTTGGGAGCACTATCGGCTATGTTATACTAACACTGACTTATTGACTTAGGATGAGCTGAAACAGCAAGGATTAATTCATTTAAAATGTGATCCAGTATTAACTTTAAACTTGAGGAGGCTTAACTTTTACAATGGGAGTCTTTTTGAAATGGATAGAGCAAAATCATCAAGTTTCTTGGAGAAACTTAAGGGACCAACTCAACCCAACTGAAGTTTATGATGTGTATCTTCTTTCTGTCACTCCACTTGATCCATCAAAACAGCCTGCCAGTTGCTACTAGACAGTCTCTTTTTTGCTTACTGTGCTGTTGTCCATATTTAATCTTCTTTCATTTGGCCACGTTGCTCCATTAACTTGGCCTACAACTTTTTCTCAAAAGTGGAGAAATATGACCTTCTCTGTGGAGCAATCTTGAGTACACTAACTAGGCCAACTAACTTTTTAGCTAGCTAGAAAACAAAGTAACATTTTCTTGACTTTTCAACCAGCTGGAACGCAATGTAACATTTTGTTAATTTTTTTTTCCTAGCTAGCAAACAATGTAACATTTTGTTAAGAAATTCAGAGAAACCAAAAGTTAATGGTACCTCCCCACTTTTTATACTTCCTAGGTCCCAATAGCATTCAAATTTTTAATTTGGGTAAGCAAGCATCTTCATATTGATTAAAATCTATTTAATATTAGTTTACATGACTAACCTTGGATTTACTAAACAGAAATTAGTGAACAGCAACAGAGATGTGTTTAATCTTTTATCTGGAAAGACTAATTTTAAACCTAGTCTTGCCAAAATCTGATTGGAACTACTTGTGTTAGATTAAATCAGTTATTGTTGGTGCAACCCCGTCTTAGTCTACTAAAAAATAGCAATGGAAGAGTGAAATTAACAGAAAAAAAAAACATTTTAATTAGGATGTTTTGCAAACACTTGCTCTGTTCTAGGACCTTTCTGCATCCAAACATGGCTACATTTTCAAAGTTTCACCATCCAAATTTTCTCCTTCACTTCCTTAGTGCTCAGAGAGCTGTTGCAAATATTTTGATTGATATGAGTCGGAACAACAATGCATCAATGAGGAAATGGCTTTGACATGGCACCTCATGACCCCAAACATTATTAGATAATTCCAAGAATGAATGATCCCACAAATGATAAGAACAGCTTTTGCCCGAGGGACATCGGTTCTCTTTCTAGATTTGCATTGTTCATGACTGACTCATTAATAAAGTCAGTGAGTCTTGGAAAGATAAAGTTAGAGTCAAATAAATCCCAAAGCCCTATATGTCTGGTGGTTATTGTCAGCATGCCAACATTACTGCTCCAGACATCTCATACTGCTGTCTCCCACCTGCTATCCAGACCCAGCAGGCTTATTGTATCTGTCTCAGTCTGGCCGGTAGCCACACAAAGCCAAGTGTAGAGTGAGTAAATGTAAGGGAAAACCTCTGTCACTGCCCTGTTTAGCAGCTGTTTGCAGTGCATTCTCTGTAATTTGTCACTTCACTCTTTTTCTTTGAGAATCTGAAAAGCAACACTGGTGACGGTGAGTTCAATGTGGTTCCTTGCCCTCCAGACAGGGGAGTCCTCTCCCAGCAAACAATGGCAGGGTACGTGAACCCCCAACCTTTAGTAAAAGATCAAGCTTCTTTGTCAATGTCTTGTATCAGTTTGCCACCCGGGAGATGAATCTGACAAAGCCAGAACTGTTCAGCCCTCCAGCTATCTGCCCTGCAACGGACCACCACCTCTGCACAGCTCACTGCTGGCTCCTGTACACACAGGGTGCAGCACCGCTTTACGCACAAGCGTGGGCTGCTCAGCTTTCAAGGTCACTGACTTCACTCACATACCTCAGCTTTATCGGCCACAGACCCAGGGGCCAGTTCTCCAATAATATAGGGAGGAATTCTATTCATTGCATTCTAGGTGCTCCCATTCAGATGTTGCGGCAGACTCACTGCAATACTTTCTACAATATCACAAAGATGACATCACTGTGCATGCATCGAGGTTAGAAGAAAAAACAAGTTTGTCAAATGTCAGATAGTGTGGATATTAATATGGCTAATTTGCCCCAGGGACTCTCTGAGGAAGCTCATTAAAGTCAGTTTATAGTCATGATTTCTGGCGGAATCCCAGTATCCTCATTTTACCTCATCATTTCACACATGGCATCCTGCACATGTAAACTTTAAAAAAAAAAAAAGCAAGCACTTGAGCTCCTGAGTGTCTCTGCATGTGACTCACACATTGTTGTGCTTGAGCCATTATGCCCACTGAGAAATAAAGTTGTCCATTTTCAGGTGATTTATAGCTTTAGCTCAGACAAGTAACTAGACCAAAAGGTACCGTGTAGCTTGCCAACTTAGGCCAGATTGCTTAAAGATCCCTTCTACTCAAAGTGTGTTTGTGTTTATATTCCCTAAACTGTCTGACTATACTGACTAGTCTGTGCCCTTACCTAAAATCTGAGAATGAAACATACTGTTGACAAGCTAGAGTTGGCATGTAACAAACTCAAAAGCCGATCAAATTAGACCCAAAAGTCCACAACACATATTCTAACTTGCAAATCTCTGTATATACACGTGTTCAATACATTTAGCAAAGAAAAAAACAATTCATGTAAATAATCTCCCAAGAAAATAGGCTTCAATCACTGGTTTCACCAGTTTATTCGTGGCTAGCACTGTGTTGTGCAGCTCCGGTTTGTCAGTCACTGTTAGGAAGTGTAAAGTCACTAAAAACACTGGAGGTTTGGACCCAAAATGCAGACCGAGACAGAGGAGCTGTATAGATAAGTTTAATGAAAAAACAAAAAAAGATACGAAAACACCACAACAAAAAGAGGCAACAGTAAGTCTAAAACAAGGCAGGGAAAAAATGAAACACAAAAACTTACTGAGGCAAAAAGGGGTGTCCAGGCAACAATCCAGAAAAGTGCAAAAAAGCAAAGTCCAT
Source organism: Lutjanus campechanus (assembly GCA_027495735.1). Lineage (NCBI taxonomy): Eukaryota > Metazoa > Chordata > Actinopteri > Lutjaniformes > Lutjanidae > Lutjanus > Lutjanus campechanus. The sequence goes on along the minus strand of JAJHUR010140334.1, from coordinate 4,068 downwards.
GAGAAACCAAAATAATCCAACAGGAGCAAAGAGACACGAGGAGCAGGAACCAAAAACACGAGAACACACAAGACATGAAACAAGTAACAAGTAACAAGTAAGAACTGACACTGAGGAAGGGGACACAAAGGCTTAAATACGTACACAAGGGAGAGTGAGGATGACGAGACACAGGTGAGGGCAGACAGAACAGGTGAAAATAATCAGTGATCAAAATAAAGGCGGGAAAACAGACAAAGACAGGAAGTAAAAGCAACAAAGACACAGGGAAAACCAATACTACAAAATAAAACAGGAAGTGACTAACAAAAACACCAAACCATAACAGTACCCCCCCTTTAAGGGACGGATCCCAGACGTCCCAAAAACAAAGACAAGAGTCCACAAGGAGCCGGGTGGGTGGAGGGGGTCTGGAGGAGGGCAAAACAAAAAGTCACAAGCTCGGGCACACAGCCTGGCAATAAGGGAAGGCAGGGTCCAAAGTCTGTAGACCCGAGGACAGGCAGGCGCCAGGTTGAAGCCTCAGGCAGGGAGCCTGAAGACAGGGCAGAGGCAGAGTCAGAGACCTCAGGCGGGCGGCCCGGAGGCAGGGCAGAGGCGGAGCCGGAGACCTCAGGCGGGCGGCCTGGAGGCAGGGCAGAGGCGGA
>JAJHUR010140333.1:2096-89956 GCA_027495735.1 Lutjanus campechanus | reverse complement strand
AAGGAGGATTTATTGAGGAACCAAAGGGTTGGGGGAAATGGAGGAGGCCAGGGGCAGGCAGGTGGATGAGCCGGCTGATGAGAGTTGGTGTGCTGTGGCGGAGCTGGAGGATAGCTGGTGGCGAAGCAGTTGGCGCTGGAATCCACAATGTAGGCAGACAATCTGGCACTGCATGGCTGGAGAGCAGGGTACAAGAGCACAGGCTGACGAGGCAATTGTCCGCAGCTGCTGAGATCCACCAGGTGCCTGACGAGGAGACACACCCACAGCACACACACAGGGGAGGAGGAGACACAGGGGAAGACAGGGGTCACAGCCTAAGCCGTGACATAATATTCCCATAGCGAAAGCCAGGTTTGTCGTATTTCCTGAGTGCTTTATCTTGTAACATCATTGTTTGCTTGTATTTCCACACTGCTGGTTTATTCCTGAGAGGGCAGTAAATATCCTCATTGTCTCTTTCTTGGCTGCTTGCCGTTATCTGCCTGGAACTAGCTCTGTTAAACAGTGACACAGGCGTGCCATGAGAATTATAAAATAAATGCGTATCTTAAGCATGGTCATATGGATCGATGTTGTCACTTTGCATTGATGATAGTGAATCGTTGATCATTGAATCAATACATCAATCCAGATCAATGTATCATTACACCCCTAGAGATTATGCGTGATTATTGGTCAATGAAGTAGTGACCGGAAACTGACTTGGCCCTTATGAGTCTGAAGTGCTAAAATATAAGGTGCTAAATCAGATCAGTTTAAACAAAAAATGTAATGGATTGCTGTGCACTACAAGTGAAGCAGATATTGCAGTATTTAACAAACACATCTGATCAAACAATACATTTAGTTTAGTATATATTAGTTTATTTGACAAAGGATCAAATACAATATTAAAAGCCATACCAGCGTATATGACATTATCAAGGGTAACACCATAACATCCAACACTTATTTCCATCGAGGTCCCTGATGTTCCAGATATGTGCACCACTGTGACCAGTAGTTCACGGATCTCCGTTAACAGTCACAGAGCGACTGCACACAGTGGCTACCATTTTCACAGAAATCCCTCAGTTGGTTGAACAAGTTTTTTGTTCCTTAATCCTTTATTTACCCAGATAAAACACACTGAACATGCATGGTAAATTTCAGCCACACCTAACCACATGCTCAAACTGTTCCACTCATCCTTAGCTGGAAGCTTCAACCACAGTCCTCTACTGTTGACTGCTGAGCAGCTCCACTGGATGCCTTGCTCAAAGGAACTGTGACTGTGTTGATTGATCTTTCCTCCACAGTTTTCCCTCATGCTTTTACTTCTAACATCAATGCTTCCCAGGTTGCCTTTTGACTTTGTATTGATCGAGGTATTAAAAGCCATGAAGGATGTGGATAGATTGTTTAGAAGGATCAATGGCAGTGATTAATTCTGTGCTGGTATGATTTTCACAGATGATAACGTGGGGTTTGTGCTTGGCGCTCTTGGTTCCTTCTCAGCACTCTTCACAATGGGAGTAATGATCAGACTGCACAACAGGAAACAAGACAGGTGGGTTCACACACGATTCACCTCACAGGAAAATCAATTCCTTCAGTCCACTGGTGCTTCAAACTGCTCCATAGGAAACGAAATATAAATGAAGTTAAGTTGTCTTTTAAACTCGATTGCTGCTACAGATTGATTCTCTGTTTCTCTTAATTTAAAACAAAAATTACATTCATACTGTAGGTAGTTTTTGTCACCCAGCTGACACTGTAAATGTTATTTCATTAGCTAAAACAACATTTCCATTATTATTTTACTTCCTCCACTGGCCTCTTTTAGGCTCTTGAGTTTCAAGTTCCAAGATATTATACAAACTGGTAGAATAATAACTATGATACAGTTTCAGGTGGTATTATAACCAAAGACATAACATTTTACTATTTCACATCTGCATCTCATTGTAGGATTAGTTAAAGGTATAATCCTTAAGATTTCAGGTCAGGTTGATAACCCTTTAATACTACAAGTCCCAGAATCCTTGGGGAAGCAAACACTACTTAAGCAGCTACGTTGTTGGAAATACAACAGAAATTCAGTTGGTACATCTGTTTACAGTGCAGCTCTGTTGCCATCATACTATGTACCACCGCCATCTGATTTCATGCTGCACATGGCCCCAATAGTTTTTCACACAACAGCAGGGCACATAAGGAGTTGGTTACCTTGTGCCTGCAGCTTTTCATCTAACAGATCAATGTGGCTGGTCCTTCTTGCCGAAAATGACTGTTGTCTTGTTTTGTAATTGCATTTTTGATGAACGAAAGCAGTTAGCCCATACGTTGCGATTCCTGTGACAGCTTCAGCCCGTGTTTCGCCAGTTGAATGTAAAGCTGCAGCAGCAGGAAGTGCTGTGTTTGCATTAGCGGTACAACCAGAAATACAACTAATAATAGTGCACAGTAAGCAGTGAGGCTGATATCAATGAGATAAAATGACAGACATTACGATTGAATTACGTATTCATGCTTTGTTACTTGTGAATTCCTTGTTTCTGTGTGTGTGTGTGTGTGTGTGTGTGTAAGGCTATATAAATACTGTGTGGGAACAGTGGACTCTACTACTAGCAAAGAAAACGACTATATAGACAGGTAGTCTTGCAAAGTCAGACCTCTCTCTCCGCAGCGCTCAGTGCTGGACAAAGGTCTGGCTCCACAAAAAACACCCTGCTTTGTTTGCTCACATGTTCATTTGTTTTATCACAAACATCTTGGGCAGCGCTAAGCCCAGGATGTAGTGAGGATGCTGCCACAAAATAACATTGAGGAGGAACTTGTTTTGGTGGAACATTTGCATGTCTGGAGGCGAGCTCTGGCTTTGAAATGACAGCATCGCTGCAAAAGAAAAGGTAACAGCTGTTAGCCTGTTTCTGGTTGTACTGTTAGTGCCCCAGGTGCCATTGGCATTTTAGCATATAGGTCGCAGCTCAGAGGTTGTCGTTGTTTCCCGAGGATGTAGATAGCTTATACCTGCAGTGTGCATCCAGTGAGTCAGACTAAAAGCCACGACAGAAAAACTGACAAACTCAATCGCAAAGTGGGTTGCTGCTGATTGCAGGCCAATTTCAATCATGGAAGACGAAGGCCTAAAGGAGGCGTTTCAGATAGCGTCATCTGACTCTAATTTCCAGCTACCGTCGAGAACTACGGTGATGAAAAGAATTCACCAGCTGTACAGTGATGAGAGGACTGCAAATTCTTTATTTGGGGAGTAAAATGCATGCACTTATTTTGCAAGGAAAAATTTGGGATTAAACGGGTTAAGGTTAGACTTAAACCAGTGAAAAGGTCTCCACTGGTCAGACAAACTTTGACATCGATCGGAAGGCTTCCAGCCAAAGCCCCCCATAGATCTTTTATTCTGTCTTTGAATTGATAGATTATATGTTAAAAATAGAAGGTTGTTATCTTGTCAAAACTGGTGCATAGCTAGAGGTCTTCTTCTCCTCCCATTTCCTCCCTTTAGTCAAAACTATTTTGTGATGCGCCAACAAAGAAACCGAAACACAAAAGCAATGAGTCCCACCTGCCACCTGTTTGATATCCAACATGTCCCAGCCTCCAGACTGTTACTCATAAATTTTCTTTCTAATCTGATCAAACCAAATAAACCATATACGCCCTGTGGGATCATACTTATGACTGCAGTCCAGAGAAGTGAGAGGCTAACAGCAGCGCTAGCTCCTGGGCATATACAGGCAAATTAAAGGCTTGTTTTATGGGCTCATAGACTTCATTTGGGCTTTTCCCCGCTATAACTCTGGCAGGGGAAGAAAAAAAGATGGATGTCAGGAGTTAAGAGCCACCTCCTGCTCCCAGCAGCACTTGGGGCAGGCGGGCAATGAAACTGCTATGTTATGAGGGCAAAGAGTGAGCACACCTGCCCTCTCTCGAAGCCTTGATCACGGGAGGCCAGGTGTAAAAAGAGACGAAGAGTGTCAAGAGGTCTGCAGATGTGAGGGGGGTGATCTCACACACACGACATGCTGGTACATATGCTCATATAAGAGACCCCGCACACACACACACAGACAGGAAACACACTGGGCATACAGTAGCCTAAATATGTGAGTGGTCACAATGATATGCATGAACACACATACGTACACGCACACACACTCTCTAACAAGTGCAGACACATTGATTCCTCCCAACATCAGAAGCAGGATGGAAGTAGTGGGGGTCTTACTGTATTTCAGATCATGTCTGGGTTCTTTGTCTGGAAGAAATAAGCAGTGATACTACACAACACTGTGTGTGTGTGCGACAGATAGATAGTGAAGGCCTCCTGCGCCTCAGTTCCCTGCGTCTCAGACTCAGACTTGCATGGGTACTTTCCACATCTAGGGTTACTCAGCAGGTTTCAACAGGTTTGCTGGCAGCTCACCACAGGAGCAGGAAAGTCATTACACCATGCGTGTGTGTACCATCACGTCTACTCCACTTCTGCTATATGACACATCAAAAAGGCAGAGGGGGCCGTGTCTGAACCTGGCAAGAGGTTCAAAATGGATCGCAGGAGTGAGGGAGGAAGCACGTTTCGCAAAGTGAACTAAACTGTTTCAACAAATGCCAGGAAATTCTAGTAACATATCTCACTTATCTGATATCGTATGTGTCTGGAAAGAAATGTGATGGGATATGAAGTTATTTTAGTGCCAGCACAAACTGAATTTGAAAAATCTGAATTTTTCAAAGGGAATATTAAATGCAAAATTTGAAATTGTATTTCAGATTGAAATTGAATTTAACCCCTTTCAACTTGTATTATTTTAATTCAGTGGAGTTCCAAATTCATCAATTTGAGGTTTAAAGCTGAATCAGGAGCTCAAAATTGAAATAATACTCACAGTTTGAAAGCAATACAAGTTTAAGTCACTACAAGTACTTCAGTAAATCCAAAATGGAAAGTCTCAAAGACAATTCAGAATTTGAAAAATATCAGCGTGTCAATAAATTGTTCAGGGATTACTTGTGAGATTGGGAACCCTTCAGACAACCTTTTATCAACTCACTGATGGTGATCTCTGAGTAAAATTAAACTAGGCTCTTTTTTTCCAGCATTAATGCTCAATGGGCCTCATGCAAGAACCACTACTAATACAATTTACGAGTGGTCCAGACCCGTCGTAGAGTCATGTTGAGTCAGTCTGCTGTTATCCAAGCCAAAGTTTTTCACTAATGACTGTATATTTCATTAGTCTGAAGACAATTTGAGTTTGAAAAATAAATTACACTTCATAAATATGTCAACATTATCCTGTTTGACTACATTTCAAATTATAATATTATTGTAAATTTACATATAAAGACTCTCATCATTCATTCAATAATGTATTATTACCTGCTGTCAGGTGCACTGGCCGTATATCTGCACAAGCAGGTTTATGAAGTATGAAGTAGCTCTGTCCAGGCGAACATCCTCACTTATTCTGTCCTTTGTCTCTGTGATGAAAACTTCCCCTCAACCCTCTCCTCTCACTGCAGTCATCGGTTGCCCCTTACTGACATCTGGAGCAAGAAGCACAGCCATATATGGTATTATTGGGGCATTAATTATGCTAAATTACAAGTCTCGTGCACATACGCTCAAGTGGATAATTTACATGGTTTTTCTGAGGTTACGTGTGTTTGTTGAATCTGACGTGTCGTGTTCGTATGAGCCCTTTGTATGATAAATATACCGTAGGGGCACATGTTGTTTCAAAGGACCAATATGTAAGACACTAGTGTTCAAAAATGAGTACTGTAGTTCAGATAGTGAGTATGAGCCATATACAGTATGTATAAACATTTGAATCCCTATTTAATATACGATCTATAGTTGAAGGAAGTCGTTTCCCCCTGCCCCCTGATCTCCAAGACTCAAAGCTCAGACAGGCTGCTGGAACATTGAACCTTACACACAACCGCACAACATTATATTTGGACAATGACAAGTGACGAAAGTCCTAAACTGTATGTTGATCGGCTGTTTATAAGTATCGATTGTCTGTCGATGTAAAGTTAAGCCCGTAATCCTGAAAACAAAAGCTTGCTGCTCTGAAAGTAAATACTCTAGAGTTTGAGGTCAGTGACTACCTGCCAGACTCCATTAACATGTTGCTCAATCTAACCGTTAAAACAAATCATTAGTAGTCTTTTAGAAGGAGTAGATGTTTATGACTCAAACAGACACTCACTCGGAAAACATTTGGCATGAATTTTAACCCTAATTAATGTGAAAGAAGAGCAAGCTGGCTATAATGTTGTTGTCAGAGAAGCAAGTATCTCAACTTAGTGTGTTTTCTCAATCTTTGAAGACGTATTATGGCCAATTTTATGTTTTAGTACAGTAAATCTGTTACAGATTTCTCTTTTACGGCAGCCTTGTGAACCTCTTTTTAAGGAAACTGCGCAATATCAAAACATAAAGTGAGAAATTTCTGAGGAGGTACCGACCGAGTAAAGTGGAATGTGGTGGTTGTTTTCATCAACGAGTTATTGAATCATTGACAACATGTGTCTCCTCTTGGTCGCTGCTTCATGAATTTTAAAGGATGAACCTCCTGAGCTGTCAATCTTCACTGTGAAATCATGGATATAATGTCAAAACCAACTAATGCATTACTAGTTCAAATACTGTGGGAGGACTGAGCCCATTTGCCCTTCAACATTTATGTCTCTGTTTTGTCCCTAATGAGCAACTCAGTTTTATATGCATTGTTAATAAAACACTATTAATAAGAGCAATAAAGTGCTGTTATTAAGAACCAAGTTGAAAATGATCCCTGCCCTGATGCAAGGTCACCAGACAATTTTCCTGCGGTCAGTTCTGATTAAACAAGTGTTCCCCATTACTTCACTTGTTCAACTTCCATGGAGCGGCAGGACAAGCAGTATGGATTTCTATTTCCCCCAAATAACTTTGGAAAGGTGAGGATGAGCACCTCTGAAATACAGACATACCTAAATAGAAGTAAAGAATGTGTGTTATTACTGTTATTTTAAAAAAGACACACATGAAATACTGCAAAAACTGTTTGTTCCTACTACTGTCACTTTAATTATGCACTAGGTCACTTTAAATACTGGAAACGGGTCAAATTTGTATGTGTCTGTTATTATTTGATCTCATTTAAGATTAAGAGTGTCTGTTTAAGCTATAAAGAGCGACAAATTTGCCATGTGTATGTGGCTGTGTTGGATGAATGGATGTAACACAGGGTTTTCCTGTGGTAGATAGAGGATTGATTCCTGCCCCAGGAGACTGATTTGACATTAATGTGAACCTACATGTCGGTAGAACCTGTTCACATGTTTTTTATTATCATATTCAGTTTTCAGTCGCAGTTTAACCAGGTTTAGGCAATGAAACTACTTGTTTAGGTTTAGCCAACAACACTGCTTTGTTAGGTTTAGCCATCTGAACTACTAAGTTAAGTTGCGAAACAAAATTTTTGGCACAGCTTCATTGGCTTAGTTACACCCTGGGTACAATTATCATTGTTGGCTATAGATGCCTGGGTGTAAATAGCCATACTGGCTACTCTAATCCGGGTGCAAATTGCATCTGCCTTTAGGATTTGTACATAAATGTATATATAGCGTTCACCTTGCTAGTAATATTTCACTTAAGATCTGTATTTTTTAATTCTATTTTCCTCATTTTCTCTATTTACGTGTATATTGTTACATTTCACTGCATGTTTTTCTTTGTATCACTACAGATGTGACAAACAAAGAATCCTCGAATCCTCACTTTTTCATGTAAATTCTTAAATTCAAAAGTCGTTTGAATGACTCTTCTTTCCTTTGTATTTTCAGAGAGAAAGAACAGAAACCGGATCAGATGGTGACCCAAGAACAAACTTGCTAAACCATCAAAGTCCTTTCGGATTATGGATCACACCGCTCCGCACTGAAACCTTAAACTATGCGGCCCATGGCAACAAATATGTTTCGAGCTGAACATTTGGAAATCATGTGCAGCCAGCCGTGTTGTTCATTAAGGCGACGGTTCATCACTTGACCTGTTGACCTTATCAGGAAAACCTCAGGCACTAGTTCGGCTTCCAGCGTGTTGTTTGGCTTCATGTTTTTCCTCTTGTTTAGTTTGGAAAACCTCCAGCTCGTGGTAAATGGCGCATGGGGTGAGGATTGAGGGTATTGAAGTAAAGGAAAAATGCCATGATTGTTTTTATATTCCCGTTTTGCATGACTGGATGTCCGATCTTTGCTAGAGAGAGAATTGTATAAATACTACACAGAGATATCATCATTACAGTCAACACTCCCTTCTCCTGTTCAGTTTAAAATAGGACCAGATGTGTTCATGCACATGTCAAATGTGAAGCGAACCTGATCATTTTTTGGTTGAAAGACTTTGAACTCATATGCAGCCTTTGTGTGGGCTCGCAGCCTTCACTCAAACGAAGGGTTTTGCTGAGTGACTGAGCCAGAAAAATCCACAAATTTTACATAAAGGTTACCTTTTTGCACTCCGTCAACACTTTCTCTCCAAGTTTTCTTTTCACTCTAACATATCTGTTCACCCTTTTACTTTTGCTCCTTTTTAAACACAAGCATCTGTACTTTCTATTCCTTACATTTTCAAAACAATTTTAATGCGTTTGCAGGGAATTATTGACTATTTTTATTTTGCATCACTGTGTGCTGCCCTCCCAACCAATTTCACCCTAAATGGATGAGATAACAGGACAAGCATGACCCCACACAAATTGCAACAGAAACTCAACTTCAACTGTTCTAGTCTCGTAAATATGTCATTAATATCATATCAAAAGTCGTAAGAAATGCAAGAAGAGGAAAGTGTTGAAAAATATTGAAACCGGTTCCAGAATTTCCTGTTGCTGCCCGTGTAAAAAAAAAAAAAAAAAGTGCGTATCCTCTTGTCTGATGTCCAAACAAAGGGTTCAGTACTCAACCAGAATCAATCAACCAGAAAACTGTGTTTCACATGAGACATGGAGTTGGATACAGTACAGTCGATATGCAAAAGAAGAGTCTTAACCCTTAGATGCATAAATGACCCACGGGTTTGTTTTCTTGCAACATCTTTGTAATGTATCCCAGGTATTATTCAAAACACTTTGAGTTGCCAGTTTGGCAGTCACAGATATTTTGAATTATTTTGATTTTGTTTTAAATGTATGTTAATCAATGCCAGCATTTATATAGATTAGTGCCAGTTTGTGTTGCCTTGTATACTAGTAGCCGATACTATTATAGTGAAAAAGAAACACCTTTGAACCACCACTTAGATCTCTTAAATATTTTATGTGTTATAGAGGAGACTTTTAGGAGTAATAAACATTTGTCAGATTTTCTGTTATAATTTGTGTGAGGTTTTCTCTCACTCAGAACACTTTGAGGACACAAAATGTTGAGTTTTTTATGCTGGAATTTGTGTGATGCTGACCCACACTTTTGCTTTGATATACAAAGATATATGTATGACATGTTTTCTCTGGGTTTTTTTTTTTCCTTCTGGACTCATGTGTTTGTTTATAAGTATATTTTTTCTCTAAATTTTTGTGCTGGAGTCTTCCTCCATAATACAAAAATGTGCCTTATGTTTCTGGGTCCTACATATAATCATATATGTATGCTCTGTACCAAGCATAAAAATTTAAATTCCAAAAAAAAATGGTTGTTTATCTAGTGTATTCCTCTGTGTGTGCACGTGTGTGCACGCACTACTGTTTGTAGCTCAGAAATAAAGAATCCTCAGCTCCTCTTCAAGCCAGCAGGCGTGCATTGTCTGCAGCCACATGCCCCGTTGGACAGACCGTCATCTCATGTTACCCCACAGTCTTCTCCACTACTTTGAACCTGACTCACTTCTCCTTTTCCAAAACAAAGCCCTTGGGGGTGTAAAAGGAAACAGAGTGACAGGGTCCTGTGTGTCTGATCCCTAAGAGTGATAGGTGGGGGTCCGGCTGTGGAAGAAGAAGGGTTCATGTAGGAGACTAATTGAAATAACCTGGTCCGCTGGACATGGAAGGCTTTGAAGTTTTTTGTTGTTTCCTAACTAGCAGTTGTGCAATGCTCTCTCCATTACCAGCTCCCGCAGACACTGACTGTTGTTGCTGCTCCATCACGCCTCAAGGACTCTTGGGACCTTATTGTTTTTTGCATAACAACGCATTCATGTCCTGTACCACCATAAATAAGTACGGGAGAGCAGGGCAAAAATAAAACTTTTTTTGTATTTCTCTCTTTGTACTAAGATGCATTTATTCAGAGCAGGAGTCTCAAACTGGCAGCCTAGAGGCTATTTCTGGCCCCCGCTCCCCCTCCTTCCAGTCTGCAACATGATGTCCAAAATATAATATAATCCAGCCTGCATAATTAAGTTGTTTTATTTATAGGAGCAATATGTGGCAGCTGCGCTTTCAAAAATGAGTATTGCAGTCAGGTAGAATCCCTGTTTAATATACAGTCTATAGTTGAGTCTATAGTCTATAGTCCGACCCCCCCACCCCCCAGACTCGAGGAAGCTCCGGCAGGTTGCCTGCAGGCTGCAGGGACACTGCATGAGCACAAGACGAGTGCAACATTCTAATTTGACAATTACAAGCGACAACAAATCCAACACTGTAAGTAAAAGTAATTAAAGTTAAGCCCGCAGTCCCGAAAACAAAAGACTTCCTGCCTTCTGCTCGCCAGGCCCCATTAACAAATTGCTCAATTTAACTGTTAACATACATCTGCTCCTTCTAAAAGCTTATTCATGATTTCTTACGAATCCTAAACAAACAAACTAATTTGTTATTAATTTGAATTCTAATTGACGTGAAGTAGATAAACAAAATCACAAGGGTACAGACCAAAAAAACCCCAAACTTTGGACATTGTGGCTGTAGCGTTGTTGTCAGATGAGCAAGTATTTCAATTTTGCCATCTCTGATGGAATGTCTTGGTCATCCTATGATAAATTACAGTAAATGTATTACATATTTCTCCTTCAATTACTTCTTCTGTTTCATACTAATTTTAACTACCCCTACATATCGAATCTAACGGTTGAATATATTGACCATATATTATTTAATATTTCTGGAGTGTAACAGTCATGATTGCTTCCATTATTCCTCCAAGTAAAAGACCATGTTACTCTCAAATCAATGTATCATGTTAAATGCTGCAATTGTATAAAATTGGTCCAATGAGTTCAATTTATCTTAGTAGCATAATCCCCTCTTATGGACATAAAACAGCCTGACATGTTGTAGCATACACATCTGAACTGATGAGACTTCTGCAAATATAATGAGCAAAAAATGTTTTATTTTTAATAATAGTAGTAACACTAACGCTGCGTTACTTTTGTACCTCCCCATCTTCATCAACTTTACCCTGGCTAGCATCAAAGACTGGCTAGCACAATAAATGAAACCTTTATTGATACTTAGAAAATCTTTTTGTTTTGTTTTTTTTTTACTTTTGAAGTTAAAAATCAGTTTTTTCTACTATATGCGTGCAAAACTGATTGTATTGGGCTCAGTGATGGGGTGTACCTCCTGCGGACTTCAGGTCCTCCTGGCTTCCATGTTAGAAAAGAAAAGGTCCATGTTGCAACCACCCCCCTTGTACTTTCGTCCCTGTTCTCCCCGACACATGCACCCGCTTCACGTGTGGCAATAAAACAGGTTCCGATACCCTCACAAAGGAGACGTAAGCCTCCCTGTGTGACGCTGTCTGAGGTCTTTCCACAGTATCAGCTAAGATTTGACTCGCTTGCTGTATAATCTTCTAACAGGCTGCAAATTTCCCTGCTTTCATGTGTCAGTCAGTGCTTACAAGAGGCAATGGAGCAAGCTGCTGCGTCTGTTTGCAGAGTCAGATGCTGATTAATTGCATGTGGATGAAAGTCGAGGGTTTTCATCTCTGTGGGGGCCTGTTCTAACCCCGAATGTTTACGCTCGCTTATCATCCCAACAACCCAGCGTAATTAGTTCAATCAAATTCAAACACAAGTAAATGCTAATGTGCTCTGTGGAAGCCTGTTGCTTTCACGTGGGACTTTTCCCATTTCTCAGATCTGCTCTACATCCCTGGATTATGAAGAAAGGCTTCTGAAGTGGCTTTTTGGATGAGGCTTTTGTTTTGGGGGTGTTTTTTTTTTTTGTTTCATGTCAACGCCAGCTTTGCAGGTGTGCTTTGTCCCTTACCTCCTAATAGCTCACGGCTGAGCAGCACCTTCTGATGTTAACTCCTAATTTTAAGGCGTTGGTTGAAATAAAGATGGATTTCAGGATTAAGGTGTTTGCCCAAACACAGAGTTTTGTGTTTGAGTTTGTACACTGGCAACATGAACACTTGATGTTGGGGGAAAATTTTAGCAAAGTCAGCTAATCCTAAGATAGATAAGAACACAAGCTTTTATTTTTCAAGTTTTCTTATACTTTATTTCTGAATTCTCTTTTCCAAAACATCGTACAACCGTAAAACAAATATGCAATTAAATACGAAAATACGAAACTCATCTTTCATAGGTAGCCATTAGCTTGTGACATAAAGTTAAAATTGAATTGAAAAAGATGGAAAACAAACAAACAAAAATTCTCTCGGAAATATCTCAGAAATGTATTATCTCCCGCTAAACCCAACAACATATCATTAAACCACATAAATATACACATATATACATGTAAATGCAAACATTGTGCCAATAGGTGAGACAGGGGAGTGTTCTCACACCAGGTTAGTTGTAACACCGTCAGTTTAACCAATAAGACAAGTGTTGCGGTCATTTACTTAATATCGCATCCTCCCATGTCTTTTTTGAGCTCACAGGAGAAGCGGCATGTCTCTGTGTCCATCATTGTTGATTTTATCACCAAAAACCCTTATGTAACACATGCAGATTCAGGAGCACAGTCCACACAGACAAAAAGTGTTTTCTGTCACTTTAAATTGTTCACTTTTATTCAAAACTGTTAATTCTTCAATAAAGTTCTTTCTGAAATTGGATACTGTGGATCTAAAATAAGCAGATTGCTTGTCATTGTTACATCCTCAGTTTGTGCTGCAACAGATTCTTTGTATTTGACATGAACTCGCATAATCTGATTGTGTAGATGTCCAAGTCGAGTTTAATTTGTAGTAGTCAGACATGGGTACCATGTGTCAAAGTTTGAGAGAGCTGGCATGAACAACCACTGAGTTATACTGACACTCAAACAAAAAGTGCTGTTACTATCCCTGGTCTCCCCTATAATGAAAAACAGGTGTAAAAGATAAAGTAGGTATTTATTTTACATTTAAGATAGAAGAAACTAATTTGAAACCTCTCTGTATAAATATTCTAATTTCACATCACCACCTTTATTCCAATATACCCTCAATGTTCTGCATTTCCTGGGTTAATTTCTCCATTATTGAACATCCTGAATTGTATTTTTCAACTAATTTAGTCTTGGCATGTTGTCCTTTTCCAATTTCCTGTGATTTGTTTCAGTGCTGCGATTCCAGAAAGTCTGAATAAATATTCACAAGCTTAATTTACTCAGATCTTAAGCAATGTTACCAATCTCCTCAGAGCTGTGACTATACCGGCATGCCAAGCATGCAGTACTCACACTGAAGTCCACTGTGCGACCCGAAGCTGAACCTCAGCCTCTGTGGGCCGTCAGACTCAAACTGCTCTTGACATTAACACTCAGTATAACTTTATCACTCACAGGCCAGCTACTAGTGTTCCACCTTCTCAGTCATCAACCTCAGAGGCCGGACTTCATCCCCCGAGGCAATGTAATCCACTCAGCGACCAGCGGCCGTTAGGACCTAAGGCTCATTTTTCATTGGAGTCAGTTCTTTTTATAATGGAGCACGTCATTCTCTCAGGCCACAGAAAAGGCAGATACCTCACTTTACTACACCACAGATGAGCGTAGCAGAGCAAAACAGACCCAGTGTGCCCAATCCACCCTTACAGATGTTCGTCTTAGACCATGCCCAACACAGGAAGCCATTAAAGAGCGAATCAATCAGTCGGCACTGTGGAAACCGGGGGGACAAACCTCCATGGAAAGCTTGTGGAGGGGCACATTGCCAGGGGAGTGAGATGCACTACACAGCTTGTACCAAATATAAATTCATTGCAGGCTCTTGGAAACTTGTGTTTTCATAAACACGAGAACTGGGTGGAAGCGATTTCCCGATTTGGAGTGATTCAAATGCAAAGCAGTGGAGGGCACTGACAAAAGAGAAGTGAGAACGGAAAATAAATAAAGAATTGTTAGCATTTGCCTTTTATTGCCTGGAGGGGAAATATTTTCAAAGCTCATTCTCATCCTGAGAAATCATTTTAGTGGTGATAATCCTCAAACAACATTCCCCTCTGATTTCTGCACTGAAAGGAATACAAACCGTTTTCGAAATCTTTTATGCACGGATCAACTGTTCTCATGAATAAAGATGTGCATCACGGCACTTCTCTACAGCAAGCTCTGTCCTGGTTGTTTGCTTCCCTTTGAAGAAGTTTATTCCTCACAGACACGAATTTCTGTGACCCTGCCTCACTGCTCCCCATATCTCTTTTTTTTTACCAAAGTTGACCTCAACCTGCAACATTTCTGACTTCATCTGCTTCAATCAGATCCCATTTACAGCCACATGCTTTTTTGTTGTGTGGTCTTTTATTTACTCAAGACTGAGCTGGCAAAGTCAATAGATCTTTTAGGATTCTACATCTCTTGCATTTTCAGCAACATGTTTTAGAATAAAAACATGAAAAAGTAAGCAATTTGTTTCAACCTTAAAAAGTGAGAGTTTGGGCTGCCTTAAAATTTTAAGTTGACTGAATTTGAAAAGTTGTGGTAATTTTGAAACGATTCAAAACAAACTTTTCTAGTCAAACAGACTATAGATTAAAGTTAATGTGTTGGATTTAGTGACACCTTGCTGTGAAATAGCAGATTTCAACCAACTTGCCTGCCAAGCATGTAGAAGAAACTATGGTGGCTGTGAAACTCATGTGAAATGCAAAAGACTGTATTTAGATTGAACTTTGTCTGTCCTTGGCTACTGTAGAAACCAACACATCCTCTACCTCTACCTAAATGACAGAACAGGTCCATTACTGGTGCAGGGTGCTGGCAGCGACAGACTTACTGGACCTTCACAGTCGTTTGGATAGGTTTAGACAATACAACTACTTGGTTAGGTTTAGGAAAAGATTATAGTTTCGGTTAAATAAGGAAGTCATGTGATGGAAGTGGTGCAATGGACGTGATGAAATTTTAAGTTACTCAAAACTTCTCACAGGACTTGAACAATCATCTCTGAGGTGTTTGAGGTATCCATCCATCTCATGTTCTCCTAATGTGGACTTTCTCGCTCCTTACACTTCTCTTGTCATATTTACTGCATCCACTATGGATAACAGTAAACGGCCATATCAGTAGAAATAAGCTGCTTGCACTTTTGAGCAACACCAGCACATCTTCTTCTAGTCAAGATGTGCTGGTAGAAATATGTTGGTGCAACATGGCAGAATCTGTGGATGAGGACCTGCAGTCTATGTAGACAAAAATGGCTCATTATAAGGTAACGCAAACAGTGATTCTAATTTTCAGGTGATTATACACTAATGAAAACATATTTATGAGTATTATAGTTTCTTTTTGCCATTAGATCATCATAAATGTTTGAGAAAACATGTTCACTAAGCCAAAGATAATAAGTTGAACCAATAACTGTTAAGTCACATCGACAAACACCATAAATAAAGTTGATTTCCTTTTACATTTTCTCAGTCTGAAAAGTCAGTTTTTCATTTCACACAGAGAACTTCCAGCTGCAGCTGCTCCTGTTGGAGCTACTTTGTTCCAGCATCGGCACAAAGACAACGTATGAAACTGCTCACAGTGAATTTATTACATTTTAAGTGGAAGGTGGGACTGAATTCAGTACTAACCTTCATCATGGCTCTTAATGTTTTCATTATTGTGAGAACAAACCAACCAACCGTGGCTTATCTGAAGACGCACAGCAAGTTTTCATCATCACTGCAAAAAGAAAGGTCTCGGTACAGTTTTAACTCTCAAAGAATGCATGCTGGGAAGTCTCTTAATATGCTGATCATGTTTTTTTGAAATTTACTTGAATGAGTTGATTGAACTTTGTACATTACATTCTTTCAATTTATCATTTCAAGTTAAGACTTCAAGTTAGAAAAAGTTGTTCTGAAAATAAATACAAGAAGTTTATTTAATGCATTAACTTTATATATTTTCATTAACCTAAGGGGAAAAGATCAGTTGGTTCCACTGAATTCCTGAATTATTTGTTTCTTTTCCGTAATTTGACATTTCATCAAGTCACTGATTTATTGTCGCATGTTGCTGGCAGACATTAACAATAATGTTGTCTATCTAAGGGAGAACCTTCAATCACGAGATAATAATCTTTCAAAGGATAACTTTATCCCCATATACCTTAAGTCTCAGTATGTAAAGCTAAATGAGTCATTCCTTGACTCTAGATTTATGATAGCACCTGTCTGTTAGCACAAGTAAACTGTTCCAGCAGGCTTGGGAATTCCCATCAAATCCAGCTCCAGAATCCCCCAGATCATCAGGAACTTTGTTCTTGCCATCAGAGATAAAGCTTTGCAATCCTCCCCAACCATTACGCTTAATGATCTGCTTAACCAGCCACGTTATGCCAAAGCTAGTTCCAAGAAGAAAGACAACTTCAAAAGGCACATATTCCTCCACGCTTGGTCTGTGTTTTCCCCCTTTTTTCTCCTTATCATGCACTGTGGAACTTGTCCGATGCATAGATATGATAAAGAAGGAATTAAATCCCTGTTCTGTGTGCGCAGAGTTTCATCTGAGGATTTGTTTGTGTGTGTCTGTCTGTGTGTGGGTGTGCGTACAGTTTGAAGTGCAGTCAGTAGTAGTACACAGACACCACACACATCCAGTGTACATATCTTTCAAGTGAAACCGTATCAGCTGGTGCAAGCCCAGACTTGCCTCTGTCTCATCGTTTTCATTTACTGACTTTCGAGCCTTAATTAAGAAACATCTCAATATTCAGTGATTGCACCATGCAGGGCCTCTTCACAATCTTTTCATCTGGTGCAACTTGTCTGCTCAGTTTCTATCCTATTGATTTTAATGTGATTGCATGAGATGACAAACTTGTGATTGTTTACGTAGACATTTGCTCACTTTCAGGACTTCTGCACTCAGTTTTGTATCTAGTTAGCCCACATTCTTGGGCCCTAGAGGCAGGTATTGTTTACTGTCTAGACACACTTGCTTGTGGTATCTCTGAGTGTTCTTCTCTCTGTGTGTCTGCGCATATATCTGCTGGTGAATGTGTGATTCATATCACAGCATTGTTGAAGAGCCTTTATTTTTCTCTCCCAGTCTTATGAATTTTCAGCACCGTGTTTCATCGTTTGTTGTCTCTTCCTGAACCGACAAGGTCAAAGAGCTCATAAGTATTCATACCCCCGTCCCCGCTCAGGCCCGCACTAATTGAGAAGACACAGCAGCTGCAGCGTCATCAGGTTAATTTCTTGTTATTCATTTTCATTCAGGGAAAGAGGAGCTCCTCTTAGTTTCAGTTCTGGCTTCTGAACTGTTCTCTCTTATGCTGGAATTACAACACATTATCTTCAACATGCTAGCATACATCACTTTACAGGACAGTGAGTCCAATAGCTCCCCATATAAACAAGTGAGTTTGCTATACAGGCACTCAAACAAAGCATTTGTTATTTGCTCACACTCAACATTAAAAATTTTCCAAATTAAAGGTCCAGTGTATAAGATTT
This sequence comes from Lutjanus campechanus, assembly GCA_027495735.1. NCBI lineage: Eukaryota > Metazoa > Chordata > Actinopteri > Lutjaniformes > Lutjanidae > Lutjanus > Lutjanus campechanus. The sequence continues at coordinate 72,114 of JAJHUR010140333.1, read as the reverse complement.
AGGGGGGTGTACTGGCAGAATATGGCAAGAATGCAATATAATCAGGATGCAGTGGTACCACTTTTTTTCAGACCAAGTACAATCACTTACATATTTTCATGAGATATTCCTCACTTTCTAAATATAATGATCTAAATATAACTAGCATTAGCAAACTCCTAATCAATTTGCTTTCTCCTTTCCTGTAAAAATGACATAGCTAGTGAACCATTAATGTATATTAGAGAGTTTTTGCCAACATTAGCCAACTTAAGTGAATATAGGCAATGTCACTTTTTCAGGCCCCTTTTTCTCTTCAACATAGATGAACCTGGCACATAACTTATCTAAGTAGCTGACAGGAAAGAAGAAAGTATAGAAAGTTCCCAAGCTAGCTCAACTCTTGTTGGAGCAAAGAGCAAAAAGGGGCAGGACTTAGGAAGGCTCAATCAAAAACCATAAATTATGGAACTGAACCAATTAGTCAACTGACAACATTAAGCGCTAACTATTTTGGTAGTCAATTAATCATTTCAATAATTTTTCATCCAAATGTCAAACATTCAGGATTTTATGAGGCAGGCAATGCAGTGCCCTCAAGGCTGCCCAACATGCTATAAAATTGGTTGACCTCTACATGCCACTAAATGGTTCCCTGTATGTTTTTATGACAGAGGAGTAGTAGTTAGTCCAGCACCTCCAGCTGACTGGAGAAAGGACCTAGCATATATGTTTTTGAAGGTGGGGCAAACCAGAGCACGCAGGGGAAACCCATGCAGGAAGGGGGAGAACATGCAAACCCCACACAGAAAGGCTGCATCCAAATCAGGATTCAAAGCCACAAACGTCTCACTGTGAGGCGAGCCACTACAGCACCGTTCAACCTGATGCTTCTGATGTTGTACTTTAAGTCCTGTGCAAACAGATGCTATTCACAACAATTGCTCTCCAGTGCATCCATGTTTGAAAAACACGCCGCCAAAGTGCCCCTTTGGATGCTTCTGTGGTAGATAAAATGTGATAAAGTGCACTCCTCAGTGGCCCAGTGTGTAAGACAATGTGATAAAGTGCCCTCCAGGGTGCCCTTAAAATGGAGAAAGCATGATGAATTGCTCTCTAGGGTTCCCTTCCAATGGAGAAAACGCCCTACAAACCCTAAATGCAAGAAAATTAGCTAGCCTCTATGTGCCTCTAAGTGGTTAAATAGCTAGTATTTTCCTGTGTATTTTTAAGCTGTACTGTAGATATAAAACAGAGTTACATAATACTGTATAACTTCAATTCAAAAAAAGTTGGGGTGTTGTATAAAATATAAGTAAAAGCAGAATCCAATGATTTGCAAAAACTTTTCCAACCTATATTTAATTGAATACAGTACAAAGACAAGATATTTAATGTCGAAACTGATTAACTTTATTGTTTTTGTAAATATACAGTCATTCTGAATTTGATGCCTGCAACACATTCAAAAAAAAAGTCATGGATTGTGGATAAATTTCTTGCAGTTTTGTGTTGAGAAGCGCTTTTCTTAAACTGTGTGTGGACTATATGTCCACACAGTTTTTCAGTGGTGAACCTTGCACCGTCCATGTTTGTGAGCAAGTGAGCCTTTCCAAGATGGCCCTTTAATACCCAATCATGGTACTGTCACCTGTTACCAATTAACCTGTTTACATGTGGAATTTTCCAAACAGGTGTTTTTTGATCATTCCACGACTACCCCAGTCTTTTGTTGCCCCTGTCCCAACTTTTCTGAAAGGTGCTGCAGGCACCAAATTCAGAATGAGTGTATATTCATAACAAACAATACAGTTTATCAGTTTGATCATTAAATAAAGGTGATGTATTCAATCAAATTTTATTCAAATCAAATGAATTCAAATCATTGCAGTCTGTTTTTATGTATGCTTCACACAGTTCCCAACTTTTCTGGAATAGAGGTTGTAAAACAATTTTAATCTTAACCAGAGTTTGGCACTGTCTTCTGCACGCTGGTCCTCCACTGCATGCAGCTGATGCCCTTCTTTTTTCCTCCCCTACCCGTCAAACAGCCTGATTCCACTACTGAATGTAACAGATTGTAATTTATGCAATTCAAACACAACCTGCTGTAATAGCTTGCTGTAACTCTTGTGTCTCACTGTGCAGCACAATGTAATTATCTGGATGCCGACTGAAATCTTCCAACTTGCTTTTCTTTCAGTTTCTGTATGATTTGTAGGCAAGGATTCGTCATGCTTTCTGATCCGAGTGTTGGAAGATTGCATGGAGGACACAGCCTCCCCTGACTAGTTTCATTTCATAATTGGGACTGAGATGTAGTGGGACACCGGCCAAACATCAGCACAACATGGTGTATTAACAGTGACTGTGCAGGCGAGCACCTTGTTTCCAGCTTGAAACCATAAACCTGCAAACATACGTGTTCTTGCATTCTGCGGCCTGAAACTTGCCTCATGGCTTGTGTCAGTGTAGATGTCTGACACTATAGAACAACTGTGTTTCTGTTTTCACTTTGCCACCAAATGTTTAGCTGCTGAAATGAAATATGTGACGTCAAGACGCTTTTAATCTTCTTTTTGTCCAAGCGTTGTAAACAGTGTAGCCGTACCAAAGTTTACATCCTCAAAGTGTGCTTCTCATCAGCCAGTTACACTTTGCATATGGTGGATTGTGGTTCTCGCATTGCATTCCCTGTATGGATGAAACAAAAAAGACACCCATCAGAGGATGTTTGCAATGTTGTCGAGTTTAGAAAAAAAAGGAGGTGCAGTGTAAAAACAAGTCTGGCCTCAATACACCCCACAAAGCTCAAACCCCCTGGAGTTGTTTGTGCTCGGAAAGAGCATTTGGATTGAAGTTGATTTAATGTGGTGACCACTTTCTACAATGCTTTGAAGACCACGGCCAGACAAAACAGCACTCAAAAGAAAATGCACCACTTCCAAATGTAAAGAAAACATTCAGATATTTTTATTTGTTCTGTTGCAGCACAACAAGGTTGCCTAAAATTTTCCAGGGTCAACCATTCCCAAGTAGATATTTAGGATTTGCATCAAGTGCCATAACAGCCCAATAGAAAAGTTTGTATTGTTGTTCTGCTCTGGTAGCATGCCTTTGGCCCTCTGTGCTCCAAGTCGATGTAGTACGGTTGCTCTTTTACCATTAGCAGCCCTCGCTGAGTGTGAGCCTGATGTGCTGTCATAGTCAGCTAAAAACAGAGATCCAACTAAGGATGATTCTCGCAAACCATAACGCTGGGTGGGTCCATTGTTTTATGGCGGGAAGAGCGGCATTGCGGGCCAATAACTCTTCTGGCTCTTTTCCTGGTCTGTGATGAGTTAATGTTAAGATATTTCTGAGTTGGAAGAATGATAATTGTGATGGCGTTAGCCATGATATCTATCTTCGGTGGCTGTAAAGGGTAAATCAGAAAAAGAAAACTTGTTGTGTTCTATTCTGTTTGTCACGGTCTTCCAGTCAGTGCAGAATATTTGTGCTGCTCAGAGGCTTGATTCATCCCAGATCAAGTGGTAGACTTATAAACTACTCTAATCCACATACCACAGCCACAATTTTTTAAATCAATTGCTAACAATGACAGAGAAAGCAACTAAAAAAAGTCCTAGTTGAATTTTAGTTAAAGCTAGGTTAGCATGATTACATCAGCAAACTCTTGTTTGTTTATTTTACTTACGTAAATCATTTTCATTCATCTTAGTTTCACTCTATATATTACCTCTGGTCAGTGTTTGTTTGTTTTTATTCTGGGCTACTGTTAGAAGAAGTCCTGCAGTACTTGAAAAGGGGCCAGTTGTAGTGCCAAACCCATAGACTCATCTTGCAGCTCCCTCGGCTCTGTGGAGGATTTTTACAACACTGTAGCATCTTACAGCTTCTTGTTTTGGTTTTACTGCCATTAACTTGACTGTTTTCACCGCCTTCATGATCCCTGTTTTTAGACGCAAAAGGCAGATGTTTTCAGTGAAAAAGCTCTAATAAACCCACTGTGCACTGCCTACCCAGCACCAAACAGCAACTAGACCAAGTTGTCAACTAGCTGGTGAACATAGTGGAGCATTTAGAAGTTGAAGAACTTCACATTGGACTGACATTCATCTGGTGATCAGAGACGTGAATTAATTTACATATTGATTACATGTTAGTGTTGTGTTCATAGCTGGTTCTACTGTCCCCACTTAAGTCAGGTGTCTACAGGACAGAGGGTGTCACACACTGGACAGGCTGTAAAGCCCCCTGAGGCAAACTGTCATTTGTGATATTGGACTATACAAATAAAATCTGACTTGACTAAAACCATATCTGAAATGAAACTGTTTTTTGCAAAGGTCTTCAACATATTTATCCAGTAATGTTGTCTCATGTCAGCTAACATTGTAGTGTTAGTTTGTGTAACTACATTTGAATTTGATTTGAATTTGTGGCCAAAAGATATTCAGAATCAAATCTCATTGTGATTTAAATATTAAGTCATCCTTGTGTCTTTTAATCATTATTTTTCTACAATTTCTTTGCACTGCTGTTACTGCTGCCACCCTATTTCAAATAAATTTTACTGCGTCACCCAATAAATCATTCACTTTTATAGGAACTCCCAAAAATGGAATGATCACTTATGCAGGGCCCGGGCTCTGGTTTACAAAGACCGAGATGCTTTAAGGTTTGGTTTTTGGTTTAGTTTTGAAATGCTTGAGGCCCTCGGTATTTTTGCCCTTTTGGGTGCAAGAAACATTTGGCTGGCATATCCTGTGGTTTAAACATGGCTACTAGGGTTCTGCTCTACCGGCCTTTCTCATCTTGTGTGCAGAGTTTGCTCCTCCTTCTCTTCTCTGTTCAATCACATCACAGGCTGTCGTCTTAAAGCATCACTCTATTTTAAAGTAAGTAAACAAGTCTAATTTGTTACAGTTTGGGTCAGGGATAGACCAGTTCATTGGTTGGCTGATTTATTTGGCATTTTGAGATTCAAAGTTAGATGTTTGCACTGGAACTGGGACAGTTCCATGTTGGTGGAAAAGGCCTATGTAAGGGTTCCAGGTGGAACCTTAATAAATGGCTCTACCAGTAACCAAAAAGGTTCTTCGAAGCCAAAGAACCCAATATAGTTCTATTAAGCATCTTTATTTCAATCATGGAAGACTTCATACAATTAGTTGATGTGCACAGTCAGGATGAAAAATGTGGAACGTTTTTGGCGATTAGACTCCATTCTGATGTCATCACGTATAAGGGGGTAGTGAAGTCGTGATTAATGGAGGAAAACCCACCGATGGAGTCCAGATACTGGTGGTGGTGACTTCTGATGAGCTCAGCTTGGGCGCTGGATATGAAGAAATGGAGGTGAATGGGGTGGAGGGGGGTCTCAACGATTTTCACACTGAAATGACAGCTGACAGATTGACGGCAACAACATGACTGGCTGATGGAGAAAGTAAATGCCCATAGTCAGCTGATTGGGAATAAGCAGGAAGAGAGAGAGCTGTGAATGAATGAGGCATAAATGTTTGTGAGAATGTCGTTTTCATAACTGATAGATAGAAAAGATTGACAAAATATGACAATAAAATCCCATTTTCATCCATGCATAAAGCACCTATTTACAGTGATTTAGCCCTGATAAATATCTTGGTGCATGCAGACACGTGTTCCATCCACCTCTCATCCGTTCTCTGTCTGTTTTCTATTATTTCTCCTTCTTTTTTGGTCTCTCTCTTAAAGAAGATGAAACCGAGCGATGTTACAATAAACATTCCAGAGGGTGTCACCCACCCGGAGCCTAATTAGAGACCTGGGAGGCCTAGCAAGATGGATGATGGCTGTGTGTGTCAGCGGAGGGAGGCGGAGGAGGAGGAGGAGGGATTGTGGTGCTACAGTGGCTGCTGGTTACGTGCAGGTGGCTGGATGTAAACGTTAGCTTTTATCTTGGCTTTGAACACGGGGAAGCTCAGGGGCCTGTACAGGTGTGTGTGTGTGTGTGTGTGTTAGGGACAGGAGTTGAGGGAAGATGGTGGTTGGGGGGTTGTTACTGGGACAGATGGGGCCAGAGGCAGTCATTTATCAAGGGAGCCCACTTCAGCAGAGCTTTGCTGGGGTCAGAGAGTGACACCATAATGTGTGTTGTGTTTTGTGTGCAACCACTAATGATGTGGATCATATAGACACTGATGTGGCCATGTGGGGGTTGTTGGCCAGGTCGCACAGACTTCAGACAACAACCAGATGCTTTGGTTGAGTAATCGCATTGACTCACTGTGTCCCCCACAGGAGGAGACGCAAAGAGTTGTGCGTCAGGCATGTTTTGTTTTTAATTAATGTAATGAGCCGAGCGATGGCAGAGATTATTTTGGCACTGAGGAGAGCAATCCCGACAGCAAACAGTGACTCAGTGGTGATGTCAAAAAAGGGGGAAAAAATCGTCATCCTTCTTCTTGTCACTTTGCTGCCAACAGTCAATTCATCAGGGTGCAAGATGCACTTCCCCAAACCCCCTAAATTTAGCCTTTGTAACGAGGTGTGTACTCACTGGGACGTACTTTTAAAGGATCAGTTTACATAACATTTTATCAGTTCATTTTGCATTTATGTGTGGAAGTTTTAAGATATCTGTCTGAGATTTCTGCTTCCTCTCCGACACTGCTGTTGGAATTCCCATTGCACAATGCTGAAACAAGTCTTTCCAGAAACAATATCATGGTTTCTCTGGATAACCCATAAAACAGTCCACTGTGATCTGGTGTTACTGGGCCGAATTCCTACTAAGGACACAAGTAATGACTATATTCATTACACTGGAAAAATTAAAGTTTGAAAATGCAAAAGAGATTTAAAGAAAACTAATTGAAGTGAAAGTTAACAATAATGTAATGTGTCCATTTGCAAACATTTAATTTTCAAGCACCCAAATAGTGACAAATCAGATTCGCAGCTCACTGTGAACAATTTTTGAAACCTTTGGGGGGGTTTGAACACACAAAGATTCAAGTTTATCTAAAGAAGAAAATGTAATTATCTCAACAAAAAGTTAGAGGTAGATATTCAGTGTGCTGTCATCTAAGAAATAAAAACAGCAAAACCTCCTAAAGGGATCATGTCCGTTCGGATCTACAGTATAAATGTTACAGTGGAGAAGTGGTTAGCACTTGCACCAGTTTTCATCTCAAAGCAAAAGGTCGCAGGTTCGGGCAGGGCGTTCCTGTTTGGGGTTTACATGTTTTCACCATGCTTGTGTGGGTTTCTGCTCAATTCTCCAGTTAGTAGCACTGACCAAGGCACTGGTTTACAACTGGAGTTGGTCTACTGCTACACAGTAGCTGCCTATTGTTCCTAATATGAGTATGAGTTACATGCAAAGTGTAAATCTTACTTTACATCGTACTCTGTGTGATTGTTGACCTTTATCTCTACCTGTTATTATAACCAAATTGTTTTGTTTGTCTTTGTTTCGCATGCAGATACTGTAAATGATCCAGTGTGGTGTGGGGGCAGATGTGTCAAAGACTTGTCTGCATGGTTCGTACTAATGCAAAATATGTGTTTTCTTTGGTAATCTTGAGTTACCCTTTAAATTTTGTGCTTTCTCTCTCTCTCTCTCTGCCTCTCAAAAGATATGAAATGACATGTCAGTAAAGTATTTACATGTCAATAGAGAAAGACTTGAGAACCTCAGGTATCATGCAGCCAAAGATTCGGCCGCATGCCAAAAAGCAAAAGCAAAAAAGGAGAAATAGTTTTGACCACAAAGGAGAGAAATGCGGCATTAAAATTCAGGGCCAGGCGCTCATGTTTACCCAAGAGGAAACAAGGACATGACATAGTCTTGGCTCCTGAATTTGTGAATTCAAAGCATCTGGGCCAACTTCTAATTCAACTATGCATAACTTCCCATTGGCAGGCAGGTCAGGGATGCCAGAGTACTTTCTAATACATCTCAGTGGATTATTCCTCCTATGACCTCCAGCCTCTGTCTTGCATAACTCAGCAGGCAGGACGCACCGGCGGAAGGTGAAGGTCTTGGCTTGTGCTGCAGCCACCCATGCTAAAAATGCACACACGTGGCTCTTTGAGGACCTTTGGATATTCGTTATCTGATGTTCTCGACCCAGTGAAAAACAGCTGAACTGCTTAAAAGGCAAAATGCCAAAAGAATAAAGTGTGAATGTCATGTGTGGAAGTGCCAAGTTTTATCTGGAGAGAGAAAAAAGACAGCACAGAATTACAGTAACTCCAGCAGACCACAAGGAATGTGGCCAGGCAGCGTGTGCAGACAAGCCCAACATGTGATCACACACACACTCACACCGAGACAAAGAAGACAAAGAAAACCTTGCTACCATAACTGCACAGCATCACAGACTGATAGCAGGGAAGATGGGAGTTAATGACAGGACTCCAATTCAAGTTCATTTTCATGCGGACACAGTAGTTTTTATTCAGTCTGAAGGCACTGAGATGAACACATGCTCATAAAATGTCACATATGTGTTAATAATAACTACATATTGGATACAGTGGTGAAAGAAATTTTCAGCTCATGGCATTATGGAAAAATTATCATTTACAAGTACTTAAAAAAATCAATTCATTGGTAAGTCAAACAGAAAATTAATTGCAACTAAAATTACCGCAGTCATATACCTCTGCCAACGAATCAGTCAAGTTGCAGTTTACATCCATGTGTTCACAATGACCGTGACATTTGAGCTCTAAAATCTAATCAGTTCATTCTTGAGTCCATGTGGACACATGCGCCAAATTTGAAGAGATTCCATCAAAGTATTCCTGAAACATCACATCCATGAGAATGGGCCAAACATGAGGTCGCAGTGAACTCGACTTTTGAACTTCTACAGCCAACATCTAATCAGTTAATCTTTGAATCCAAGTTTTCCAGTTTGTGCCAAGTTTGAAGAAATTCCATCAAGGCGGTCTTGAGACATCGCTCATCACTGTTCACATATGCAGCTTCATTCAGGAACATTTCAGTGTTGCACCTTCTTGAAAATGCTATGGCAATGCTGGAATGGATGGAGCAAGAGACAGTCCAGCAGATGGCAGTAATCATGAGCGCTTAGTTATAGTTAAAAATAGAGGTGCAATAATAGTGACAAAATTGGAGCTACTGCATTAAATTTTCACTTAATTAACACCTGAAAGTGCCATTTCCTGCGATATAGAGCCAGCAATCATGGTCAATCAAACAGCTCTTTCACTATAAAGCTCAGTTTATATTGCATTATTGTTCATAAAAAGCCATTATTTTTCACTGGAGTCTACACTTACAGCAGTTAGTGACAGATAAAATGTCTCAGTGTGAACATGATGCATATATTTCTCTGCTGTATTTATGTTCTCCTCGAGTCAGTCCTAACCCTTTATGTGCTTGTCTCTGCAATGTTACTGCAGTCATTCACAACACAGACATACAGGCATTGTTAGTTGCAGCCCCTCACAAGTATCATCGGCCAAATGTACTTTAAGTATCAAAATAAACATGTTAGAAACATATTCATTTTATAGTTCAAAGGTACAAAGGCTTTATTGTCAGATGCTGAAATAAACTATAATAACTGTAATCAGATTTTTAATTTGCTATGCCTCTCCCTGTTGCCAATAACCTTGTGTGTCAAACTTTTATACTGTTTTTAATTAATATAGTTGATCATCCTATTTTCTAAACTTATATGTTTTGTATGTAAAATCTTATGTTGCAAAGTAAATGTTATGGAGTAAAAAGTACAATATTTCTTCCTGAAAGGTGGACGTGAAGTGTGAAGTGGCAGAAAATGTAAATACTTAAGTAAAGTGTGTGTAAAGTATAGTATTTGAGTCAATTTAGTTAGTTATTTTCCACCACTGATAGTTACCTTACACTTAAAGTTGCTGCCATGCTGTTTCAGAAAAGGTTAGACATCTCTGTCATAACTGTAGTACACTGTCAGTAAACTGTGTGGTGGTTAAATTAAAATAAATCTCTTTCTCACAAACAATCTCTCAGTCTCTCACTGTAATATAAGTGCAGTTTTTACCAGCCAGTGTCTCAAGGCCACACAGTTACATTTCTCAAAAGGGCACACGTCATGCTAGATTACTTTCCCTGTGCACCCCATCTCAACCCCGTCGGTTTTGGCAAAATAAATGTTGGTCCTTTTTTTCTTCAAGAGTGGTGAGATCATACTGCATTTTCTATTTTTAGGCTGACTGACTGCTTTTGGCTTGGACGCTTGCTCTCAGCGCTGCACAGTGCCTGGAGTGAAACACACGAGGGTGCTGTTTCACACTTCAGATGAGGCTGTCAGTCTCAAAATGGCACAGATGTGAGAAGCACTGCTGGTGACAATGCACCTGTTTCCATCCAGTGAGTAAGATGGAGACAAGCTTCAGTGGAGACGAGGGAGGGAAAGTCATTTACACTTTACATCCTGATTTTCATTCTGATGAATTCTGAAAAAAACATTTATGCAGACATATCAGCAGCTTACAAAAAGGCCTGAAATTCTAATATAATCCGCTCATTGTTTAGAAAAAAGACATCGACAACTAAAACTCAAACCAAGAAAGAAGTCTTTGATTCCCCATCTTGAGGGTGGCCAGGGACGTCCAGTTTTTTTCCACCAAAGCTTTTACTTTTATAGATTAAATGTTAGAACACAGTCAGACAAATAAAAGGAACATATAAATGTTTTGTTATCACAAGGTTCTTTGATCGCAACTCCAGCAGCAGGAACAGGAATTATTTTTCCAATAAATACTTATCAAGTTAAGTAATTTCCCTAGCCTCATCCCCATCTTAATTAATCTCCTTTGTATTAAAGCCACATAATGTAACCACTGCTCAACCAGGATCATGTGCAAATCCCTCTCACAAAATTTACCCCTCGGTTCTAAACAGCAGCTCTTAAAATGATGCATTCCTGAGATCTTTTGACTGTTTAGTTTAGTACTGAATATTAGTCCAGAGGTTTCCAAATGTAACAAGGAGCAATGGAGCCTTCTGTCCATACTCTGCGCTCATTTTTTTCCATATTTCTGAACGTTTTTGAAAGCTTGCGGATACGGATGAAACAGAGTAGAAGAGATGAGAGAGTAGTAGTCATGAGGGCAGAATAGCAGTGTGACCAATAGTCCAAGCAAGACACAAAATGATGTTCGCCATCAATCAGTTAGTGAAAATAATTATCCATCAACATATTTCAATGTATTAAATGGCCGCACAGACCACCGCCGTCTACAAAGCTGCTACCATTTTTTCCTCTTTCTTAAGAGGTACATTATAATAACCTCCTTGAGTGTTGCCATGTTTGTTATTGTCAGAAACTTTTGACTCTTCTTCTTCTCTGCTCTACTCTGCCTCTTGTGGATGTATTGCTTATCATCCATGCCAACATGAAGGATACATGGAAGTATGTGGGCAGTTATATTGTTTGAAACGGATTTGTTTTCATATGTCAAGTGTGCATAATTGGGCCTATAATGTTTACGTACCATGCTGTCACGAACACAAGCCTCTCCTCCATGAGTAGATGCACTTCCTTCTGCGCAGTGTATCTGATGTTTAGTATGAATGAGCCTTAATGACGTCCTCCTCCTTGGAGGACCTTTGAGCACCACAAGCTGAGTGACATTTACTTCCTTTATATTGAAGAGAAGACAGACATCTCGGACATTATCTCCAAAAGTCTGCAACTCACAACAAAACAATCTAGATGGATAAATAGCACTTTTAATAAGAGGAAAAATATGTATCTTTGATTTGGGGGTAAGCTGCCCCTGAGATGGTTTTCCCATGGTATTTCTGCATGTCTTTTTTTAGTTTTACTGTAATATTAAATGTATGTGGCATTACTGTTGATGTATGCTCTAAATCAGTTTATACTTTACTAACCTGCTGTTCATCGCACCACCCTCCAACCCCAGCACCACCACCCACTAACCCACCCTCCTCCCTTCCTCCTCCTCCTCCTCTTTTCTTTCTGCTGCTTCCATAGCGCTGCAGGTTGAATCTATTGCCCCTGTTTCCTGTCACATGGGTTGGAAATAGGATCCCTGCTTTCTACTATCTGTTCCCGTCTTTGCGGTGTCAGTGTAGTAGCAGCTGTAGGACCTGCCTTGAAGTTCAGGGACTTTTAACGGCGGCCAAAGGACGCGGACAGTCAGTCAACCAGTCAGTGAGTCCAGCAGCAGCAGCATCTGTCCGACAGGCTGCACTTCACCTGAGAGCCACTTCGCACTCTTTAATCGCACGATGGATTCCTGGACAGTCACCTCTGCACTTCTTCTCGCTTCGGTTATTTCTTCTGCGGCTTTCAATCATTTCGACACCGGTAAGTCAAACTTTCCTGCTCGCATTTTCTTTCTGAGGATGTTTGCCGACAAACATCTGCGTTGTCGGGAGCGTCTTCCAAAGTTTTTCTTTAATTTACGCACCGGACAAGCTGTTATCCTGCGGGAAACTGTGCAACGCACACCCGAAAGTGCATTGATTTTAATGTTATAGTGTTATTTTCCAATTTGGTATCGAAGATGTGACAGATTGCAGTCGCAGTAACTTCATTCATAGTTCTTCGCCTTGGTCCGAGTCCCACTACGGCGCTGTTTCCCAAACTGCACCATGTCTTTAACACACTGGGTTGTTTACAGACTGCAGCCAAAGCAAAACGGGACGTGAGTTTGATATTATTTGATTAGTTTGAGGATAAGACAGTGAGGTAATGTGAGCAGTGTGGCTACAGCTTCGCGTCCACACCTACAGGGTAAACACTTGTGGTCCAAACCGTATCCCAAGGTGTCTTCAGACCTGTAGATACTAATTCCAACCAAATAGGAGTCCGTGTGAATCTTGAAAACGGTTTAATATAATCGAGAGCTCCTGTTGTGTTACTCTGAAAGCTATTAGACTTGATTTAATCATGGAAACGACGGGGTTTGGTATCCAAACCAACAGCTTTTACGCACTCGTCTCTCTGTAGCACATCAGGCGTCTCTGTAGTCCTGATGTGTTTACCTGTTCTGCACCAGCTGCTTTCAGCTCATATCAATCCAGGTCCTCAGATTATTTACATTGTCAATTAATCTGTCGATTATTTTCTTGATTAATCAACTAGTTGTCTGCTCTGTAAAATGTCATAAAACGGTGAATAATGTCGATAAGTGTTTCCCAAAGCCCAAAATGACACCCTCAAGTGTTTTGTTCATAACCCAAATTTGGTTTACTGCATAGAGAAATAAAGAAACCATAAAATACCCAATTACCCAATTTAAGAAGCTGCAGTCAGAGAATTTCGACTTTTTCTTCAAGAATTATTCAAACCGATTAGTCAGTTATCAAAATAGCTGGTGATTAATTTAATAGTTGACCACTAATTGATGACTAGTTGCATCACTGCTGTAATCTTTTTGACTCATCACATTCTCAGCATTTATTGAGCAGCAAGTTTATGATGTGTTAAATCTTCATCATAACATTACTTTTTTGCTGCACTGCTTTAGAGGTCATTGTGTTTTAAATCGAACCGTTCAGAGATCAGCTCGCCCCTGAGACGAACTCCAAACCCTCAGAGCTCAGTCATCTGATATCATCCATTTAATTTACCATCAAGTTCACACTAATACGCACGGATACGCTTGCGTTTATCTGCAGAACTTCAAAGTTACACAGCCGCATCCCGCCGTTCAAAGCAGCCTTCCCGGAGAATATTTTGTTCTAATGTGAATATCTAATAATGATGACCACACTAACCGAGCTTCTCCTTGCTGTAATTTGTGCCGCGTTTCATGTCGCAGCAGCAAATCCTCATGCTTTCCTTTTTAATTTTTTTGTCTCTTAATTATACCCTTGGATTTCAAATTAGAGGGTCCACCATCTGGGCTAGTGCGTAAGTACTCCCATGTGTACCTATGTATTAACAAAGTATTTAAAGCGATGGTATTCCCCCTCATAACACTGGGGAGAAGAAAGGCCAAGTTTATGTTTAGTTGAAGTCAGCTGTGCCATATTTACTGTACAGTAAAACAATAATTTCATGTGTCTACCAGAAACCCTGCAGTCTCTTGTTGTGAATGCAGAGAAGGACTGTTTGATGCTCTGTTTGCCCTTAATATGTTTGGACTGCAAGTGCAGGTCAGACTGAACGTGAAACCTACTGACACTTAAAGGAAAAATCCACCCTAAAACCCCTCTGCACTCACAGTGAAAGGGTGCACTTATAGTTAACAGGGATGCAACGATATCAAAACTCAAAGTACTAAAAGTCCACATTATTTATTGCAATATTAAAAAAAAAGTAAAATGATGGTTTGAAAAAATGTCCTTTATTAAATAATTAATATGACACGTACAGCACTTTTTCTTCATATAAAATTCACATTTCTTTTTAATTTAAAGTTCTTCTGCTTTCCTTCTTTAAGAAAATAAAAGAAGTCAGCCACCATCAAAGCATATGAAAAACATTGGCATGAATTGTCTTTGGCAATGAATGCTTGAATTATTTATGTACAGTTGCAAAACAAAAACAATGCAGCAGTCATTAGTAGTCCTTTTATGAAAAGAACATCTAATATTGCGATAGATGTCGTCACAGTCTGTTTTTTTTAACATGATATCGCAATATTTTATATATTTTATATATATTTGCTAGATAAAGTTACTGGTTTCTTGGTAATCCTTCATCAAATTCTTGACATTTAGTATTACCGTTTCAAATTGTAATTATCATTAAAAACATGTTTTTGTATGGTGCTTTCAAAGACTCCTGCAGCAACAAAAGTTAGCAACAGTCTTCCAGATGCAGGCGCGGCATTTTGCATCTATGAAAACACTGAAGCTCCCCCATGATCCCACGCCACTTGATTTCGAAAGAGACCCATAGCTGCAAAATTTACATGATGTTTGTTCAGCAATACCATGATACTACTTACTGTAATAATTTTGGTCACTTTCATCATGATGTGAAATTTTTTACACCATTTCATCTCCAGTAATGACACAGCTGTTAGTCCAGCTCTTATTTAGTGGTGCGTTTTTTTAAAATCCAAAGATTATTTGCTAAATGTCTGGAGCTGTAGAGTTCAATAGCAGCAAACTTGCTCTTACATGTTAAATGTGAGTGTCAGCCAGCCCTGGGAATCAAAGAATAAGTGCTTCATTCAAGAGAAATCCAATCACAGGAGATTAAGTTTATGGGTGATGCAAAGTGTAGGAAACTCGGGGGAAATGTATGAGGCAGGTTTAGTTGCAGTAGACACACTGAAACAAGCAGCGCTGCAAAATAACTCTTGGACTGCACTGAATTAGTCAACTGTGGATATTATGAGTGTGCTACTTAAATATCACAAAAAGCACGTCTGTGAAGTATCTGCGAATGTGCAAATAATAGTTCTCAAAAAACATCTGAATTTTTTCCTTAAACTGCTAAAGCCAGGTCATGCAGCAGCTTATTAATGCACTGTAGAATGCCAGCTGCTGTTGCTTTTGTGACAGCGTGTCTAAAACAATTACACTGAAGTGCTTTCACTGTCCTGGTAGACTACAGCACAGCATTGAGCAGAAGTGTATTAACAGCAAAAGTGTTTTTCATCTTGCGCTGAGGGATAATCATGCCCTCTGTGATACAGTGATACAGTGATACACAGACACGCACATACACAAGAAGGAAAGAGTGAAAATGTACTTAAGGGTAACAGATGACATGTGTTGAACCTGCAGCAACTAAGTTATTATGCGACCTATATATAACATGACAATAGGCCCGTCCAGCACACTTCATACTATAGAGTGTTAGCTTGGCACAGACTCTTATCATTGATGTATGATTTCTCCTCCACCTGAACTCAGAGGTTTTATAAAGAAACTTCTCCAGACTCCCACATGATGGGATGTCTGACTGCGGCCCGCTGTTGCTCACTTGGCAGCTGCTTAGGCCCTTCACACAAATGTACACACAAGTGGAAGCTGAATCCTGTCAGAGCTGTCAAGATGAGGCGTAATTGAGTTGCTCTGTAAGCTGGTAATGATGTAGCTGATGGTGTTGGTGTCGTGAACAAGCTCAAGCTGGTTAATCAGCGGGGACTTATTTTGTTCTTGATGCTCCGCGTGTACACGGCCGGTCTTACTGGCAGGTTCACGACAGGGGCCAGTGGTGAAAGTGGCATTGAGAGTCCCACAGTGCATCATGATGCACCTACATGTATGTCTTTTTTTTTTTCATTTAAATGGTGCCATCATTTTATTGAAATGGAGGTTGAGCAGCTGCCAGTGTGCTGCTACATTAAGCTGCACCTTTGTACATGCAGTTGCAGGGAGAGTAAGCTGTTTCTTGGGTTAGTGCATGCAGGGATGACCGAGGGCTGCACAATATATTAATATTATATCGATATTGTCATATGATTATATTGATATCGTCATAGATATGATCTTAGATTTTTGATATTGTGATATGGTATAAGTGTTGTTTTAAAGGCTGTAGCACAGTAAATGAGTGTAATTATCTGTTCTAGCTGTTCTATTGTTTACCTTTACCCAATTATCTAAGTTATTCTTGATTTTTATCAAAAATCTCATTTTGTCAATAAGGGGTGCCCAGATTGATCAGACACCGATTGCTATTGTACGATATTCAGTAAAAATATGGGATCAGTGGATGGGGATTAATGGTTTCTAGATGCTGATGAAACAGATGATGACACAGAAAATTTGAGCTGGTTCACTCAAGCTTGTCACATCTGTTTGCTATGTTAGTGAGGTAGCTCGGCTGCTATAGGTTGTCAGTAGGAAAAGTGCGAAGCCTCGTTTTGATCGTTTTCACTCAGATTTACCCTGTAAAATTACTGCATTATGTTAATAAAAAAACTCAGCACTTCCCATATCAGATATATTCAAATTAGAAGCCCTCTAGCGTCAGCATTATCATTCAGCCTTATTTGGAAATATGCTCATTTGCTTTTTTGCTGGGAGTTAAATGAAAACATTGATACCACTCTCAGATGTCTATGCTAAAAATTAACCTACAGCCAACAGCTGGTTAGCTTAGCTTAGCTTAGCTTAGCGCAAAGACTGGAAACAGTTTCCAGTTGTGTGCTAAGCCAAGCTAACCAGCTGCTGCCATAACTTCATATTTAATGAGCAAACATGAAACAGGTATCAATCTTGTCATCTAAAGCCAAAATGATAGTTGCCACATCCACAAGTGTGTGAGTGTTTGCTAGGGTCTTTGTGACATAAATTTTGTCATCAAAGGGTGTAAACGTGTACCCCAATTTGTTGTGAATGCGTGTACTCACCCATGTGGCCACTACAGACACCGATCTACTGTGCATGTGAGGAACGCGTCCTCCAAGCTAACTCCAGAAAGTGGCATAAACAAAACTAATAGGCGTCTGTGTTGTCCACAACTGTGGAGGGCAACAATCTGATAACGGAAAATCTCTCTTTTGTCGAACCAGTCACAGCTCATATGCAACCCGTGACAAGGGATTGTGAGAGGGCATTGCTTTGATTTAGAGTTTCACAAAGCAAAAAGGCTGGAAGCAATTCATCAATCTGATCCCACTTTTCGCAGACATGAATAACAGCAGAATCTCCAGCAAGAGCAACATGAGACAAGTGGAGTTGCAACCTGTGTATCACTGGACTTTCCTTCTATTGCCTTTAAAGGAAAACAGTTAGTATTGGCTGTGTCGAGCCGAGGCTTGAAAAGGGCAGGCTGTGACATTTTGGCAATATGGAATGCGCTCTCATTATGTGATCAGAGGAGACAGAGCTGTCAGAAATAAAGCCTGATGAAGAAAACATCAGGTTAATATCAGGCTGTGCTCGACCAACTGAATCTTGGACTGATCGGAGGAGGCGAGAGCTGCCTTATGGGCTTTCTTTTCATCTGCAGTCTTTGCCAAGTTTCTACTCAACTAGACATGCATGAAATAACTTGTAAGGCCACACTTGGAAGATTTGCAAAACCTGATTTCTGTGCAGTGAGGTGTCTTATCAAACTAACTTGCCGCAGGTGAATCAGCTTGAACATTTCCAGACCAAACTGAAGACTTGTAAGCTTTTTACTCTCATTCAACATGAGCCCTCTTCTTTCCTCCTTGAAGCACTGTAGGCACCAGATCGAGTGATGGGGGGGATGAATGACAGCATGTGTTGTGATTTCTCTTTGTAGCCTAACATGCATATAAGCCGCTGCATAAACTGGCAATCCTCTGTTTCATCTGGCAGCCCGCTCTCTTTCCTGCCCCCCGTCTGATCGCTGTCCAGCAGGGCATGATTTTGGCCTGAACTCTCGACTCAGATTCATTGCACTCGCAGCCGCAGACGGAACTGGGCCTGTGTGGCTCAGTGGGGGAGGCGAGGCGGCCGGAGCGTGGTTTAAAACACTGCACGGACGCCTGAACAGTAGCTGATCACACAAAAGTTTGGATTGTAGTTTTTGATGGCAACAGCCGTGCAGCTTCTGTGTGCACTGGGCTGACGTGTGATTGATAGGAGTCTACAGTGTGTTTTCAGATGTTTGGCTTAACATCAAGTCAGAGCGCGTTGAATGTGCGTGTTACTGAGTGCATATGTTCACCTGCCTGTGAAAAGCACGGGAATGGATGCCAGAAGCTTTTCAACATTTCCAGATATCCAAGTCCAGGATTATGGTGTATTTTTGTGTGTGTATATCTGCTTCCCTACCTGTAGTACACCGCCCTAGTGTAGTGCATCTATAAACATTTTTGGATAGCCATATAAAGTTCCAACTGATGTTTAGAAAACTTTACCATTGCTTAATAAATGGTTTATAAAGCATACATAAGCATTATTTGAATGTTGAATGAAGACAAACCATACATTTAGGTTGCTGAAAACAGTTAACGTTGAACATCTTTCTTTTTAAAGTTGATGAATAATTTTCTGTCACTCAACTAATCAAGTACTCAGCTAATAATTTCAACACTACCTGTGTGTTTGACTTAAGTTCAAATGTGAGGCAGCTGTGGCCATCTGGAGACTCTATAAACACCCAACGTTCCTGCTTGTGATTTTAAAGGTCAGTGTCAAACCAAGACATCTCACATCCTCTGTCTGATGCCCCTCCTCTCATGCACACACACACACACAACCACACACACACTTACACACACAAACCACTGCCTGTCTTTGCCCAATCCACAGCTCTCCCTCATGTAGCCAATCACCATATCTGTCTCGAATTAATCCGCTCTCAAACGCAGTCCATACAGTGCAGGCCTCTATCAACCTTTGTAACCTCTGAGACAGAGGGATCTTTGTGAGCATGTGTGTGAGTGTGTGAGTGTGAGAGAGAGATACTCTGAATCGTCTGTCTGCCTCGGAAGATAATAACAGACCGTCTTCATCTGAGATCTGAAGAAACACGAGCTTGTGTTGGCAGAGGTGATCGCAGTGGAGCATCGGTTTGAGGAGAGACAGCGGCTTCTTAAAGAGTTTAACATATGGGCTTTCGGTGTGCGGGTTAACCCTCGGTGCTCAGTGTGGGGAGTGTCAGAGGGCATTATGGGAAGAGGGTGCATGGGGTCTGGGTCTCAGATGTGGGCCGTGCGGTCCCCCCTGCTTTTCCGGTTCAGAGATGGAGAGCTTCTGTGCTGCAGACACAAGTTCAGACAAACCACTGGGGTAGATTGGTGTACTGTGCAGTGCTATGTGTGTGTGCTGAACTACACATCTGAATAATTGGGTTCATGAGTAAAGATGTGTGTAGAAACCAGTGGCAGTTTTAGGCTTTAACATTAATGTTCAATGTTAAGGTTTTCTGTCACTGTTCGAGTCAGGAATCTACTTGCCCACTACACTTACTCATATGCAAATAGTTTTATTTATTAGTTGTTATCAAATGACAACTAAATTACTAGTGGAGCTAGTAACTAGCATTTTTTTGAAACATGATCCACTGTGGTGCAATTTTGCTTTTACCTGACTTGTCTCAGCATCAGTGTTTCATACAAGCATCGGCAAGGCCCCAGAGGAGGCTGCAATGCAAACGAGATACTGTAAGCTCTTGTTATGGTACTCCAGTGAGGTTTTTTAGAAACTTGCCGTGCGTTTTAAAAATTACTCAGTTTTACGCACAATACATGATTTGAGTTTCATCCACATTGCCACCCAACTAAAGTTCTGTTTCCAGGATAATTGAAGTGCTTGCTTGCTCTTTTCTTTGTCTTTACCCACCGTCATTTTTTTTTTGCAAATGCCCAGTCGGTACTGTGCGTGTGCAACTCTCAACAGAGATGAGAAGGAAGTGACGGCTCACTCCTTAGCTACTTTCATCAGCAGCTCCAGAAAAAACAATGTTGATGGTGACTATCTTTTTTTATCACTTGCCCAATCTGGCGAGTGAGTTGCTAGATTTACTAATCAAATATGGCATTTTACTTGCCCCAGGCAATTCAGGCAGTGCTTATTATTGTTGAGCCCTGAAAAAGCAGACTTAGTTAGCATTTAGCTGCTAAAGAGCTAAATATGTCCCTCAGGAGTTAGTGGAGACCAGCCCAGAGCTGAAAGAACAGTTAATATTTGGCTTATATTTGGAAGGTGGTGATGAACACGACTCCAAATGAATGCTAATGTTGCTCTGTTTCTGTTGGATGTCTAAATAGTTAACTGTTTGCCAGCAAAGTGTCTTTATATTTAAATATAAAAAGTGAAAATGTTTATTTTTGTAATATGAACTGTCCATCACACTAAAACTAGTTGGGTGAAGAGATTAATCTCTGGGTAAGAGGAAACATCAGTTTTTCAGCTGTTGTTCTCTTTTTCTAACTTTTAAGATAATGTGAGTCCCTTGCCTTTCACTCAAGGGCACGCAAAAGTGTCAGCATCAATCACAGGACAAGAGCAATCTAGCGGCGACACATGGTTGCTTTTACCGCTTATTTTCTCATCACTCATTTGGATCCTTAGTAAGCTGACAAATGGGCTAATCTCCCTCAAACTTTTTGAACACTCTGTAAAAGTTAATGCTCCTCTAAATGTCCTGTAGGTTGCGCACAGGTTCAGTCAGTGTGTCGTGGTTGTTTTCACAGTAAACCCAGTCAGTCTGTCTCCTCTTTGTGTTGTGTCCATGCATAATCAGCTCCACACCAGCCCATATGGAGCCCTCATGAATCTTCAGTGGAATGCCCAAGAGGTTAAGTTTATCAAGACAACAAAACACAGCAACAAAGACCAACTACGCATATCGACTTCAACTGACACTGCAGCTGTAACGTGACAAAAAACAGACCATGCAGGCTATGGAGTTATTGTGGAGAGATGCTAAAATGCCACTTTGCTCTTAGCTCTCATTGCTGAACACATGAGCTTGATTAGGCAACTGGGTCAGATTGCAAATTTCCTAGCAGGAATTAGAGATCCCTGTTAAAAGGGTTAGGGTTAGTTATCACTGTGATAATTGATAATTATATTATCGAGCAAAAATACGAAACATTTGTTGGTCCCGGCTTCTCCGTTGCTTTTGTTTTTATATTATTGCTGGTTGGACAAATCAAGCAGATTGTGCATTTTTCTCTTTTTCCATGACATTTGAAAGACTCAACAATTGATCCTTCACTAAGCCCCTCCTCTGAACAGCAGCCGTCCAATCACAGTCGTAGCAGTCGTAAGGCACCGCAGGCCTGTCAGGCTTTGCATTTCTCTACTTGTTGAAACAGTGCGCAGGGTGGTCTAAGAAGAGTGACACTTGGTATTTTGAGTTTGGAAGGTTGTGTCTTTTTGTAGTCAGAAGAGTACTCATGTGGGGAATGCATTAAACCTTGTCTTTATCTGCTTTGACGTAAGCTGCAAACATTAGCATATTTGGCTAACTAGCTTACTACTTGAGTAGTAATGTTTCCTCCAGCCAAACTTGTGTTAGATATAACACATTTGCCAAACACATAACTTATTCCCACCAGGGGTTATGTTGGGATAATGAGAGTCTCTCTCTGGCTTGCTAGCTTAGTTCTTATCCCAGTTCTCTTCCTGGGGGGATTGCGGTCTGGCTGCACTGGTTTGGTGACCGTCTCCAGGTCTGCTGCACTTAATCTAGTCACTGCGCTTCCTTTTCCACGATAATAAGTGTATTTCTGCCTCCTATCATATTTGTGTCATATTTCATCGTCCAACCAACGTCCAACCAAACCATTGTCCGACCAAAGTCTGTTTGCATTAACATTTTATCATGTTTGCAGCTGTTAAGTAATTTTGTATATGGTTTTCATTTGGACATGTCAGATGGAAATATTAAAAAGTCAGGTGGAGAGAGACTTCTGAGTTGACTCAAGGGGTTTAAGCATTAGCATGACCTCATATTAGCCAGCTACAATTCTCCTAGCGAGAGTCATCCTTTTAACTGACAAATCCGCTAGTCAGCTAGAAATGAGAGGCCTTCTTTTGTTTCATTTTCTGGGGAATTGAGAACATGGTGTTAAAATTAAAAATGACTGCCATTTAAATCTGCCATGGTTATCTCTGTAAACTGTATGCAATACGAGAGTGAAAAGTTGGACAGACGTAGCAACCAGTAACTAAGGAGGGTGGGGCTTTGCGAAGGCTCAATCATCCAAATAAAATTTGAAAAATAATCAACAGATTATTCCATAATATTTTAAAACTATGCTGCCAGGTTCACATGGAATAATAGCAGACTAGGAATAGGCTTTTCCTCTGTGCATCATTCAGTATTGTTGTATATTTGTATGGTGCTTCACTGGCAATAAGGAAGATTAAAAACTAAGCCACTGCTGATTACACAAACCAGCGACAGTAACACCAGCTCACAGTAGCTACATAGCACTGATAGATGAGGGGCCAGGCAGACTTGCGCTCATTGAAGAGGCAGACATAGAGCGTAGAAAGTCTGAAATGGAACAAAATAGAGCATAGCATTTTCCTTTTTTTTGCATATCCCAACACTCATGATACTCAGCATGTCTTGGCTTGTGAAGACAGGCCAAAGTTTTGAAGAATTCCCTCATTTACTTGGCCGAAAGTGCGTTGAATCTGGCTCACAGCTGGTAACAGAAGAAGGATAAAAAAAAAACCTCTAGGTCAGAAATGTGTGCTTCTGTGTCAAGCTGCTGCCCATTTACTTCCTCTTGACCTCTGGGTGGTGCCCAGCGAAGGTCAAGTTGCGGGCAACGCCCTTGTTCCTCCATGCCAAAGGATTGGACTTCCCATAAAGCCACCAACCACTAAGACGGAGAAACAAACCTACTTATTATAAACACAATCGTGCTTATTATCATGCCACTCTGATTCTCGTCCTGTCGTGTTCAAAGCCTTACATTTGTTTTATCAAAGTACCTCTCTCTGGGTCGTGCTCTCTCCATTTCTCTTTTTGAACTTCCGCTGAGTTCATGTTTCTCTCACCTTGTGCAAATCACCACCTGCTCAGGCGGTTGGCTGGGCGACCCAGCATGCAAAGCAGCCAGGCCAGTTCCAGCTCCAGCATCTATGATGGCGATGGTGGTGCATGGGCAGCCTCCCCCAGGGGTGATGAGGCATGACGGATGTGATAGTCATGTAAAGCGCGGAGCGGCGAGAGAAAGAGGCGTCCCCAAGCAAAGTGGAGCGAGGTTGAGTGTGTCACTCCGGTCCCTGATACACGGAGGCGGTCCTGAGAGACAACATGAAATTAAGCTGTCAAGCTGCTGCTGGCTGTACACAACTGTCAGGCTTGAAAGAGATAAACAATGTTTAGGTGGGAGAGTGCACACATGTGGCCAGAGTAGTGGTTTGTGAGGTTTTGCTGCTCAAAGGTCAGTCAAGAGTATTTTTCTGAATGAGCTGTGACATGTTGTTTTTGGATGGATGCCTGTAAAGCATCTTTACTTCTTTCACAACTCTTCAATTCATCTTGAACTATCTACACTCAACAAAAATATAAAACAAACACTTTTGTTTTTGCTCCCATTTTTCATGAGTGGAAGTAAAAAAAAAAAATAGGACTTCTTCTGTACCCACAAAAGATTTATTTGTCTAAAATTCTCTTCAGAAATGTGTTAAAATCTGTGTTATAATGTACTTCTTCCTCTTTAGCCTAATATCAGACTGAACATTGTCTCCACTCACTCCAACTGATTTCTTTTCTAATTTTTTTTATTTTATACCTTTATGTGGCAGCAAACGTAACACACAGCCTTTTACTAACAATTAAACTGCGACCTGTTCAACGTTGATTGACTTATCATTAGACTCCCCTGCAGCACTCACGCATGGGGACCAATGCAGGCAAGTTCTTCTTCTTTTCCAAGATAATCTATCCATAATATAGCTATTTCACATAGAGCCAGAGATAGCATTTTTTATTTTCAGGAGGGCAAAGTCATGACTCACCCTACTCTGCCCTGAAGTGGCTAGTACTCGTTGCCTTCACTGGTTGGGGAAGAGGCAGAGGGGGATCCTAGGTAGCCCTATGTGACACAGCCATAGTTCAGTGCCTAATAACAACATCAAACTGCACATTTTAGAACCGTCTTTTCTTGTGACCGGCCCAAGGCACACCAATGCAATAATCATAGGAGAACCAAATGAGAAGTGCTCAATAACACAGATTTTAACATATTTGTGAACAAAATGTGAGAGAAATGAGCTTTTTTGACCATTTAAGTCTTACACCTACTTCAACTCATGAAAAACAGGAGCAAAGACAATATTGTTGCATTTATATTTTTGTGAGTATAGATTTGGCCTCCCTCTCTTGTAACAAATTCTCCCACTTCTTCCCTTTCCCTCCTTTGTACATTTTAATACTATTATGCATGAGCTGTGTTCCCTGGCCTCTTCATGTACCTTGACATTTGCGTATGCATGAGGAGACCCACTCCAGTCAATGCCGAATGACATTCTCTCTCAGCTTTGGCTGGTGCTCTCTGCAGCAGTTGGAGCCCATCAGCTGGAACACACTCCAGGGCGAGGGGGTAAATCAAATAGTCAGAGAACAGTAATGAAATACCATAGAGCCTTACATTCTTCTATGAATTCTATTAACTCTCAAACAAACAATTGTTTTCATTATCAAAACTCAATTTAATTCACAGAGAATGGAATTTTAAAGGAGGTTTTTTAGGCCCTGGGGGAGGAAGTGGCTGATGCATGAAAACATTACACAAAATATAACTTTCTGCTTCAAAGCTGGATTTATACGCTGACGTGAAATCAAAGTGGAGCGTTATCAGCTCTGGGCGTGTTGATAAAAGGAAGTGCAGCTTTTCTATTCCCTAATAGCGCTCATTGGCTGGTGTATTGTTTCTGCAATTTAAGGGGAACAGGAAAAAACGATTAGACTTTGGTTTGATTTGTTTTGGTACAAGCCCAGAACCATTCTGGCTTCCTGTCTCTCTTTTTGAACGTACTATTAATAAAGCTTTTGACATAGTATGATTAAGGTAAATTAGCTGTTATTCTTTCTTTGATTCAAACGTGTAACATGTTCCAAACATCTCGCCAGTGATTGGTTGGGTGTTTTTGCAAAAATCTCCACAGGCTGACTTTCAAAGCAACCATGTATTTTTGTGGTGTCACATGCAATTCTGAGTTTTGAGAAGCGTAACCAAGAACATAACGGGAGGATATTGAATTGCTACTGTGTGAGACATGACCTGTCCGGCGAACCTAGTTCTTTTTATACAGCAGTTATGGTTGGGCCGGGGCCACTGAGGTCTGTGCTCTACTGCGGTAGAGTAATGGCAACCACTTTAAATAAATGGAGAGTAATTTCGCTGCTGAGCCCCGGGGTCTGGTTAGTGTCCAGCTGCAGCAGTTTGTGGCCAAAGAGGCAAATTGTCGCCTTTCCTCTTTGCAGGAAACGCCCACCTACAGCACTGATTTGACAAGGCCAAGCAAGTGGACATGGCTAAGTGGACAGAGCAAACATTTGGACAAGTGAAGGGAGCAGACGTAGCTAAGTGGACAGCAAACAAAGGAACAGAGCCAGTGGCGGGCAGAGCTAAGAAGCCGTGACAGGGAAATGTGCAGTGGATCAGAGAGTGCAGAACAGGGGCTGGACGATGTTTCGGTGTGGTCGTTTTTGAAAGAATATGCAAATAAATGTCCATTAAAGGGTAACTTCTGTGCTTTGTCAAGCTAGACCCTATTTTCCCATGTTTTTATGTCAAAGTGATTAATTGGGACAACAATTTATGACATTGGTTCAGTATTGAGGTAGAGTGGAAATAAAAATAAGCTAAGCCTTCTGGGAAAGGAAGGATCCCTACAGAGACAGACCTTTTATTTGAAGCGTGAGATACATTTTGCCTAACCAGACAGAGCTGTTTTATTGCTAAACTAACCAGACTCCCTTTACAAAACATTAATTTTAACATCATCACCATCATCATCTTCGCTCAAACTCGACAGAAACAAAATAAAACTCACCAAAAATGTCCTGGCTCGTCTTTCTACTGCTCCAACTATCATCAACTCTGGTTTGATCGAAATAAACCCTTAATTCACTGAGGTAGATGTGAAAATATTCTGCCTCTACAAGCCATTTCGCCCTGCTGTCTCTCTGATGTCCCACGTCCCTCTCCAGATATTTTCACATCGAATGTGGTAAATTCTGGGTTTATTTCAACCAAACCAGAGTTGGTGATTATTGAAACAGTAAAGATGAACGGAAAGATGAGCCAAGACATTTTTGGTGTGTTTTTTTTTGTTTTTTTTTCTGTCGAGTTTGAAAGAAGATAATGATGACTGTTAAAAGTGGAGTTTCGTAAAGAGAGTCTGGTTAGTAGTGGTCAGCAGACAAAAACTACTTTTTACCTTAGTTTTTACTCTTATTCTTTAAATAAAAGGTCTGTTTCTATGTTCATCCTTTTCATAATGTTTTCAGACAGTTATAATAACAGTCTGAGCCTGTCAGTGACAAAAACAAGAACTTTTAGTGGACTTTTGATGGTGCATAATTGCCAAGAAGGATTATGTTGTAGCTTAGTTTTACTTCTGCAGGTTGCAGCACTCTCATTCAATACTCTACCAATTTTCAATTTATTTCTTTTAAATTTCAAAAATGAGCCACTTAGACACAAAAACATGGGAAAGTAGGGTCCAGGTTACTGAGGTTACCCTTTAACGCAAGCTGTGATACCCTGGCAATAGTTAACTGAGCTTTAATAGTTCATGGATTCTACTTTACAAATGCACAGGAACATCCCAGTCAACCGTTTCTACAAACAACCATTGTCTTTCAAGCTTTGGAGCCAGTGATATCCCGTTGCAATGTGAGGCCCTTTGAAAGAGGATTGAACTCAAAAGGGGTGAAACCCAAGTCACCAAGAGGCCCTGATTTAGTTGTCTGTCCTGCATCGAAGGTGAATACAGCTCCCAGAGGTGAACACAAAAAGGGTTGGGTCCGCGGCAGCCTACGTGGCACCAGCCCACAACCAACGCCAACCGAGGGGTGGTCACACTCGGACGGTGCCATGAAACAGAATCTGCCGGCCCTCAATGGATCCTCCGTAATGGATCCCCTTTCCCGGGGAGGCCGGTGGGATGCCCCCTGTCTTTTTACCAGAGCCATCTGGTTCCCAGTACTGCTGCTCTTCCCACAGCCGCACAAACCACAGTGAAAAAGGATCGCTTTCACAATCAAGATCAGGAACCAGAGACGTGGCTGGTTAAAAGGGATCTGAATGTTGAGCGCTGTGGTCCCCTCTGCAGCAGCCTATTGTACTGTTGTTATTGTGTCCTTGGAAGTGCACTCTGTTGCGGTTTATCTGACAACCTTTTGTGATTCGATACAGTGGAAATGTGTGCCCTGACCAGGTCACTCAGGCAATATAATTAAAAAAGACGAATTTAAACACATTAAGCAATTATAGCGTCCACAAATTCAAATGAATGTGCACTTTGATGATAATGATCGGCAACAACAGGCATAAGGCCATTCACTGTAGGGAGGGATTAAAGCAAAATGTCTTGACGCAAAGGAGATTTTACCCACAATGTACATGGATTTAAAGTGTAAAATAATCTAAACAAGCCAAGGAATGTGGAGAACAGACCAGTGCCTCCATCTGTAGTTTACAAAGATAGACAAAACAGATGGGTTTGATGTGTTTGCCACTCTCTCTTCATTGGATGCAGATGGGAGCGTGTTTGTGCTCCACACATTGGGTCCGTTCATCCACCACAGCAAGCAAGCAGTAAAAGTTGATTAAACCTCAGTATTTAATAAACATGTATTGGTTCTTTCAGTGTCTACCCCTGATGTCCGAAGGGTGACTGAAATCCACCATTGGTCTGCTTTAGTTACAGTTAATCACAACACATGAGGCTTTCTCAGACATTTGATCAACTTAAGCCCAATTTTCATTCACAATGTTGTTCTATTTCTGAAAAAGAGGCTTCAAAGCTGCATGAAAAGCTCAGGATTCCCCAGCTGACAAACCTTATTTTTCACAAGCGACTTGACCCAAATACTGGAGGTCCTGGTTTTAAAGCTATTAAGTCTATAAGCTTAAATTATTAATATGATAAGTAAGTTCAACTGGAGAACACGACTCCAGAAATTCATGTGATACATGCTGGTAGAGACAGTACATCACTCCAGTGTGCCCTACGAAGCATTTCACTTGGGTCACCTAGAAAATGAGAGAGGGTGAGTCTTTGCCATGAGAAGGATAAAAGAGTAGAGTACAATAAAGACAGATTCTTACGACCAGCTTGGGACATCTCTCTTGTAAACTCACTTTGACTTTTTCGACTGTTGGTTGGTCGTACAAAACAGGACATTTTAAGACAACACTGATGGAGGGAATAATCAGCAGAATAACAGAACTTTTTCACATCAGCCATTTTGACATGAAATAGAAACGGAAACACAGGTGTCACCAGTGATGCTAATTAAGGCTTTGTTCCATTCAGGTCAAACAGAGTCAGGCTGCTGCTCTTGTGCAAAGCCTCTACTACAATTAAATGGAACGGGACCTTAATTAGTATCATTGGTAACACCTGTGTTTACTCAGTTCTTTCATATCAACATGGCTGCCATGAAAAAGCCCTAAACCACAGTAAACACAAGGAATACTTGACAAAATTGCACAGGTGAGATGAAAACCATCAGGGGCTTATAAAACCTCTGAAGTCAAAGGACAGAAAGAGACAAAATCATGACAAGAGAAGACTATATTCTTCAATACCTATATGATCTGTTTAATTAATTTAAGGAATATATAAAATAAATATATAATAATACAATATAAAACTCCTGACAAAGGACAAAAATCACCCTTTCAACACTTTTCACTCTTAAAGGGATAGATCGGATAACCAAGAAGTTAAGAAATGTTCTGCTGTGGACATGGTCAGCAGCAAAACATATTATAGCCACCTAAAGTCAGGCCTACCTTAAAGAAAATCAATATCAGTTTAAGTGTATGCTACATTTAGAGTATTTTCACCTCTTTACCCGTCAGATACTTTTCTTCAAAGCAACCAGACTCCTTCGGCAAAAAGAGTAGTTTTTACCTTAGAGTTTAGCCTCTACCGCTGCTTCAGTTGTTTAGTTAGTTTGTGTTATTGTGTAACTTAAAGGGTTAGTTCAGATTCACCGAAGATTAAATGCCACTGATTTTTTCATTCCCCATATTACATTTTGGTGTCATGTATGGCTGCAGGCAGGAAATCTCCACAACAGGAAATAACTAATCAGAGCCAAATAAAAACCTCTCTTCCGAACAGTAGCAGAGGAGTGCTCTGTAATAAGAAAGTTGGATATTGTTTGAAAGGTTCTCTAAAGACTTTCAGCAGCACCTGCACCCTCATGGCAACTAGATCTAAAAAACTACACATGAATCTGAACAGAATCTGAATCTGGGGATTGTGCGGTCAACTGACATAATGTTCATATCTTCAAAACTAAACAAAAACTTCTTTAAAATCCTTTAAATCTCTTCTGCTGCTTTACACAATGGCTTCAGCTTCTCTTGCCTCGAGTCTTGTTATGATTCACTCTAAAAAAAGATGAGGCATCATTCTGTTTTAATAATGATGTCTGTTAAGAATAAACAGGACAAAGAGCTGAGCTTTTGATCTGGCACAGCAGTTTTTTTTCTTGCATTAGCATGGCCGGTCACATCGCTCCCTCCTCTTGACATGAGACCTTTATTTATCCAAGTCAGACCTCATCTTCCGTGGACCCTGTAATCACACGGGACCTCAGAGAGAGAAAGAAGAGACAAGAGCGGGTGAGGGGGGGTTGTAATGGTTGCACACAATCCCCTGCAACAGCACTGACAGAGCTTCAGCCCAAACCAAACCACATATAATTTACATTCCTCAGATACCAGCTAACCTGAGCACAAACAGGACGATCGAAAACAGGTGTGTTTAGTGACAACCCTTTTTCTTTCATGGTTCACCTTTCTTTGAGGTGCTATCTGGCTTTCATGTTACAGTTTAAAGTGGCTTAACGTGCAGGGCGAAGGGCCAACACATGTGGACCTGAGGTCCATCACTGCATGTGAATCGAAACATTAGCATTTGCGAAGAGGTGAGAGCAAAGGCTCATTTATGCTAAACATTAGATACAGAAACCCTGCATTTCTCTCAAGTCTGAAATACCGAGTCAAAGTCAAGTTGAGCCTTTTATAACTGTTAGTCAAGCAAGTCTCAAGTCCTCAAATTTGTGACTTAACTCTGACTTGAGTCAAGTCATGTTACTCGAAGGCCCCACCTCTGCTTTGGAGCGACATAAAACATGGAAATCATCCTACGACAGAGCAGACAGGAGGCAAGCCGAAGCCATACCAGCCGCACAGCTTACACAATGTTACCACAAATTGATTACTGTCTTTGTGAGGCTGGCCCATTGTGAGGAAAGGAGTCAGGGAGTTGACAGACATGTGCACTCGAACACACACAAACACACGTGGGTGATATCTACAGTACAGCGATGAGTGGGTGAGAATGGCATCACCACAATGACACTGGCTCTACCACTGAGGGAACAAAGGAGCCTGTGTATATGTTAACGTGTGTGTGCGAGTGTGTTCCCTCCGCATCGGACCCATCTTAAAACACTGTGGCGGCTTTACTGATGAAAATTGCTTCCTTTCATTCTTACTGTAAGTGCATCTGGCAGAGGGTGGGGGTGGCGGGTGGGGGTATGGGTATGAGGAGAAGGAATGATGTGGGCAGGAGTGTAGATTAATGCATGTTTTGTCACAGCGTCTGTTTATCAGGGCATCTGACAGTGCAAGTTGACTGAGAGATCATTTTACAATCCATTTATAGGCAAAACACAAAAGACAAGCGCAAGCTTAAAACACCCCCATGCGAGACACACACGGCCATTAGCAACAGTGAGCCATCATCACAAGTATCACAAGCCAGCGATCCTCTGCTTATCAAAGGCTGCATGCAACGACGAACCCATATGGGGATGTGTTATTTTCTTCACAGAAGACACGCATTAGCGAGGCATATTTTCTCTCTCTTTAGGCCATGCATCGCTTGTTTGTTTGCTGGTAAAGGGCCCCAGCACGCAGCTGTGCCACAGAGCTCCTCTGGAATGAGATTTTGTACCTTCAAACTCAGACCCCATGGCGTTGGAGACGCTAACTCTGTGTTCGCTGCTAATTTTACAAGCCTGGGCTTTGTCGGCCTTGTCTATAACACAGGGAAATGTGAAATAAACCCAGTGCTCACTTCATTGGTGCTAGTATGCACAAGAAGGAGAAAATTAGAGCCTGGGTTAACAATCTGTGGGATCATAAAAACAGTCTTTGTCCCACCCTGACTCACTCTGTGTTTGCCTCGCTGTTTTCCTCTCTTCTTTCTTTTCTGCTTAATTTTTGCTTCCCCTGCCATCTCTCTGTCTTTGACAATCCTTCCTTCAGTCTCAATGCTCTCCGCTAATTTGCAGTTTGGTTTATATTAAGAATGGATCGATCCCAGACGCACTAATTGTGCACCTTTGGAAGCTCTGAACCGAACACCCTCAGCCCATCTTGGCTCCTCTATCTCTGCTCCCTCCCTCCTACCCTCACTCATAGTCACTGCTTTCTCCTGGCTGCACACGTCTTGTTTACTCTGGTGTCAGAGTTGGTTTAGAGCAGGTTCACTGGCATGTGTGGAGTATGCGGGAGATTTCCCTTTCTATTTGTTTAACCCTGTAACCCTTCGCATCGTATGGAGAGGTGTGTGAGAAAATATGGGAAACCAAGGACAGCATGAGAGGTGAAGAAGCTTTTCATCGTGTTTGGAAATATGGCCTCTTTTTTGGCACATGTTGATTATGACTTGAGGAAACAGTCAGGAGGTGCCAGGGGGAGGTAATTGAACGCAACACCTCATCCGCCCTCATGTCAGGTTGTGCTGTTGGGGCCCTGATGTCAACATCTTGCCAGCGGATTTTTTCCCCAGGGTTTTAGCAAGTCCCTCAATGTCCTTTACGTCATTGTCAGAGTCTGCAGCCCATCAGTCACTCCCTGAATGTCTGCCAAGCAAAACTCTAAATTGTCCCACCTCGTTCCATCCTTGTCCACTGACACAGCCAGAGCTATGCTTGGTCCATCTGTGCTGTGTTTTGTCAGATATCGTCCTGGCCACCACAGGAAATCCTCCAAAGGTGGATGTTTTATCTTCTGATTGATTTCTCCAAATCGCCCTAGACATAACACTTAAATTAAGGGCCGGAGAGCACATTGCGGCAAAAAAACCTTTTATGCTTTCCATTTTTGTGACAAGCAACTTCAAACAGGGGTTTCTGGCACTGCGTTTAGCCCCACCGCTGGCTCCAGCAGATTAGACTCTTTCCATTACGGAGCTAAATAATAGGGGCCGCACCAGAACGAGATGGGGCCATGTTTTATAGGTGCTACCCAGCAACTTTGGCAGGGAGTCCTGTGGGTCTGTGGCTACTGTGGTAGTGAGCTCGGGAGGTGGTGCAGCGGAGGAAGAATGGTGGTGATGGAGGCTATTTTGGGACTGAATGAGGTCGTGGTTTATGGCCTGGTTATCTGGGGGCTACAACCTATGACAAAAGCATGAAATGAAAAGAAGGACTGTAAAATCCCATCGAGCGGTCATTGTCTGCAGATTTAACTAGTTCGAGGCATCTGTTCGAGGCTCTTTTTTTTGCACTTTCATTGACCCTCTCGCATGAGGGCACTTTTAAAAAACCTCTTATGGGAGAGGAGATCAGAGAAGCAGAGAGGCGAGGTGTGGTCCATTAACTGCCAAGCCCCCACCCTCTGAGAAGTCACTGACTTCTCCTCAGCGACATCTGACTTCATTATAAGAGCCTCACTGAATCTGTGGCTATCTGTGAAACCTGGATAATAAATGTGAAGCAGGCTTCCTGCGATCCTCTGAAGTCTGATGTGGTTTTGATGTGGAAATAGATGCTGTCGGGGGAAAAGGGGAACCAGACTTGTGTTGCGGCCAGCTGTGTCCCCCCCCAGAAAAGAAATCTGTAACCCTCCACATCTGGCCTGGTTTGGCCTATCCCCGGCCTCTGTTCTCACTACACGGACATTAATGAGCCCCACAACAGTAATGGCTACCAGGACACAGTGGAGGGGAAACATAGTGTGGCAGATTGTGTATTAATACTCTGACATCTCTGTCATCTTTATTTGTGGACTGTGGAAGGTCTCTGAAAACTTGTAAGTAGGGGGACACTGGGGACAACTGTAACACACCAAATTGCTGAAAGTTACTTTTTCGATGTACTCTATTTTTCTCCTTCTGTCTAAAGTTTAAATGACTACAGATTTTAACTTGGGTCAATTTCATGTCTAGGTTCTTGCTTAATAATGCACACGATCAAACTATGCTAATATAGGTGTTGTATAGATGTTCCTGTACTAGTATATTTTTCTGTTAGAAAATGAACACATTGCGCTATTTTTAAATGGCTTTTTTGATTCATTGGCCAACTGAAGATATAACAGGAAAGGGGGAGAGTGAGTGTGGGGGAAAATGCAGCAAAGGGCCACAGGCAGGACAAGATTCAAACCCACGCCCGTTGCAGAGGACTCACAGCCTCACTGTATGGGGTGAACCTTCTACCGACTGAGCTACGAGGCCACCAAAAATTAATTTTAACTAAATTCAAATAATTAAAATCTAGTTACCACTAGAATTTTGCCTAGTCTTCTGTAAAAACAGAAATAGGCATTTGTTTTGAATGCATATGATTTCTGTATGCATTTTCGGTGCTTAGACAAGTGATAGACAATTGACAGTTGTGAACAGCTGATCAACTTACAGTGTAGGACTCGTCATCTCTTCTTATTGTCAGTCACGATGTTGCGTGTCTCGTGCTCCCGCAGTGCTCCTCAACCTATTTAATATACAGTCTATCGCTCCATGTCGCTATTTGGAGTGCTGTGCTCATTTTTGAATGCACAATTGCTACGTATTGTTCCTTTAAGTAACATTGTTAGATACCACAGCTGTAATGTCTTACATTGAGGTATGCTTTTATGTGTGATATGGTAGGTAAATATCAATCATTTTTGTGTATGTTACAATTGCCCCCAACCACTATTACTGCTGCCCCCACCAAGGGTGCAATTGAAACACACTGACTTCTTGCATTAAGTTGAATATTATAGTCTCATCCCTCTAAGTGAAAATATACCAATTACGTTAGGGTGGGGTGACGTGTTAAAATTTTCCAACAGACCATCGTCAGACCATCCAGCGGCATCCAGCGAGTGGCGATATCTTCGTCCCCTCTCCCACTTCCTCCCATTCGCTTGAGTCTCCGCTGGGAGATGTGCACAAGCAGCGATTTCACTATGTTACATATACATTCATTATGCCCAATAAATCAAATAAACTCACAAAGTGTAAAGAAATTGAATATTCTCACACCTACAGTATTTTCCTTTTTAAACAGAGAAATTCAACCTCTCACCTTCTGAATTCAAGTTTATTTCTTTTACCGAACTAAGGTGAGCTTAATTGGCTTATTAACTTCTCGTAAAACACACTTCATTCAAACTCGACAGAAAAGCATGGACATGGCTGAGTGGATGTGTATTGTGCCACTGGACGAGAGCACGTTGTGGAGCAGCAGCTCCCAAAAATATTGCCCCAAAAATCAACCCAAAAAAACAAGCAACCAGCAATGGATTCAGCCCATTGTCGAAGGGCGATATATTCATCCAATCGCCTAAATTATATTCATATTTATTAGTGCACTCATATATCTTTGTTATATCAAACGATGCCGAGTGTATTTTAAATAGTCTGTGAGTTATGAAGGAAAATGTAAAAACTGTTACATTTGCCCCTGGTCTCCCCGACTCAGTGTACAGCCTCTAGTTTTTTTGTGGCATTACTGTCTGCACAAATTAGATTTTTTTTGCATAATACTGAACATGCATGTTTTTATCATAGACTCATTTGGTATAATTTCATTATAGTGGAAATATTGCTCATGCACTAAGCCTGTTTTGCGTCCCCAGAGCTTGAAGCATATAATAAAGATGGAAGGAAGCTCTTTATGTCAGCCCTCAGCGAGGAAGCAGTCGTCTGTAATTATTGCTGCTTTTCATCCCTCGTAGCAAACACAACAAATAAGTGCTCTTGTGTGACCTGGCAACGTGTTTCAGAGAAACCATTTGTTTGTAAGCTTGTTTGTTTGTGTTCTCGAGATCACATGACCAAAGCCCGTACTCTTTGCTTTCTCCCCCTCCCCCTCTTTTCTCAGTGCATTAAGTGCATTTGAAGTTGCAATGTGGAAGTCATTAGCCACAAATCCCAACAAATATAATAACAGGGCGATTAGCTCTCTCTCTCTCTCTCAGTGATGCTCCGCTGTTTTTCTTTTTTCCCGTTGCCGGGGTGGTGCAGTATTCTGTGAGCGCAGGGCTTGGTCAAGGGCGAGTCTTCCTCTTCCCTTTCCCGGACTTTTTCTATTTGTAGATCTGCATGTATTTTATAGGAGGTTTTTTTCCCCCCCTTCTCTCCGTCTTTCATGCGGTGGTGGTTCTGTTTCCCATCACAGCCTATGATGAAACCACAAGAAAGCCCAGACCCATGTGACGAGAGCGCAACAGTTGCTTGGTGACAAGGAAAAGGGGTGTGAGGTAGGGGCTGGGCGTGTTCGGAGGGGGAGTGAGCCTGAAGTGGTGATGGTCCAATCAGCCGATGAGCTCTTCATTTCCTCCAGGACAAGGATAAAATGCTCATATTCACACCGCTCCAACGTTAAATTGGCCTTTTCTCTTTAGCTTGATAGATGTGTGGCCATCCACAGGGCTCTTAAATGGACCATTCATCTTTATGATGGCCTCACTTATCTCTGAGTCCTTGCAGATCTGCTACTTCCCATTCTCACCACAAGCAAATGGTGCCTTGAAACCACATGGAACACCCCCCCATCTCCCTCCCGGTGGCAAAACGCTGCCATATTTACCATCTCGTCCTGGAAAGCTAACTTGGCCACAGCAAGGCGGAATGATTGCCAGCAGCGGCAGCTCGTTCCAAGCGGACCATGTGCAGACAAGCTCTCCTTCATCCCGAAACTCCAGAGTAAAGTTTCCTGAAGGAGGAGAGGAGAGGAGACATTTACAAAGTCATTTGGCTCTTTCTTTTTGATACAGTGTGTTGAGCAGCGCTGCACGCAGCCAAGTTCAGTCATTTTAATACCCGCTCTTTTGGAGGGGAAGATATTTGAAGGACGTGAGCTCATTTGGGATGCAGGCGGCTGCCCTGTCCCTGCCTGATGTTATCCTCTCTGACTGGGGCAGTAACAGTCGTGATTGCTTTTGGGGAGCAGTGACTCATGATTGTGCTTGTGCCGCTGCCAAACTCTCAATAGCAGTGTTTCCTTCTCTTTCTTTCTGTTGCCGTGGCTGCTGGCGGCATACAGAAAAATGTAAATGCAATGAAAATTCATCATCTGGCTCCCATCTTCCCAAAGTATAATTCGTATTATACAATCTATATCGAAATTCTATCATTCTTGAACTATACCATGGCAGCTGATACTGGGATTGGGTACTGAACTCAGTACCAATTCAATTCAACTGATGCCTCATTTCAGTACTTGAGTAATTTGAGTATATAGGGAAAGAGAAAGGGAGAGGACGATGTTAACACTGCAGCTGATTCAACAAAGTGACAAATTGGTCGCAAGTGTGGTTCAACTTTTCAAAACTTGATGCAGACTACAACTTCGCTGACATCTTCAGGTGCTTAATTAGCTTGTTGGATAAGTTGTTGGTTGTTGTTGAAGATAACTGGGCTTTTTTCACTGTCTTGGTTGATGCTAGCTCAACATTTTTACAAATGTTAGCCATTTGCTTTGTCCAAAATTCCTTACCAACATGATAGTTAGTGCACTAAAACAGTGTGTGACATTTATTAGTATGACCAAATGTATGAAGCCAACATTTGTGAATCGAATGCTATTAACAGGGAAATATTACAGCATGCAAGCATTATGGCAGCTGATGAGGGCAACACATCTAACCATGCACAAAATATAGATAAAAGCTAGAGTGTACAGCTAAAGTTAGCATACCTGCAGTGAACATCTAAAAAGTTTCACCCAACCCTCCATGAGCAGCAAAACTGTGAGTCATTGACAACTTCTCTACATCCTCAGGTGATTAATTCGCTAGTTGTATAAGTTGTTGTTGGAGATAACTCACTTTTTTACTGTCTTGTTTGACACTGAGTTAGCATTTTTACTAGTGTTAACAAACACTCTGCCACAGGCTGTGTCTAAAGTTCCTCACCAACACGATAGACTATTTAGTACACTAAAGCAATATGTGAGATTTATTATTATGTCTCAAAACTTAGTGTGAACTGGTTATTCATGAATTGCATTCTACTAAAGGGTAAATATTACAGTATGCAAGCATTGTGGTGGTAATGACAACAACAACATAAGAGGATATCACATTT
This sequence comes from Lutjanus campechanus, assembly GCA_027495735.1. Classification (NCBI taxonomy): domain Eukaryota; kingdom Metazoa; phylum Chordata; class Actinopteri; order Lutjaniformes; family Lutjanidae; genus Lutjanus; species Lutjanus campechanus. Next base: position 34,247 of record JAJHUR010140333.1, on the reverse strand, counting down.
GCTTCCTCCAGGACACAAGTACCAGTGTTAAATTCCCTGGTGACAGACTAACAGGCTGCAGGTTATGTTGTGTGGTGTGTAAATTTCCTAAATAAATAACACTGTTGAAATTTATGAGTTTGGACTTGTTTTTTATAGCTAAAATTACATTTTTGTCATTATTGTTAGTAATGCACCAAAAACAAGGTACCATTGGGTACAGGTACTGAATTCCAGGTACCAGCACTGTATTAGCTCAATGTGAACGGTACTCAACCCTAGCTGACACTAATGTTGGTGTCAGAGCACCCCGCTGTCTCCCAATTTTCTAATCACTGCTCCATGGTGATCATCTGTATCCTTTGCACTTGCAACCACTGAGACCCTCCAAACGTGCATTATTTAGAACACCTTGCCTGTTCTCTGACTGTCAGCTTGACAATAACTTGTTTCCTCCACCCCACTCATCAGTTGTGTAAGGGTGGCAAGAGCGTGACCCCTGTTGTAACACCATTAAGCTGTTTTTCTAATTTTATGGAGTCGTGTTCTGCCTCAGCCACTCTCAAGTGGATTTACGATCTGGTGGTTGATATCCTTGCATGCCGAGGCAGTATTAATTTGCTAAGAGAGAGCGGAGCGATTTACAGACAATAGGGTGGCATCATAATTGCAGCAACCTGACACCCTGCAGCTCCTTGCTGCTGTTGAACTCCTGTCAGCCAGACGATGGATGGCTGATAAGCTTGACTGAACAACACAACCGAAACATTTTTAATTAAAAGCGACTTTGGCTGACACACTGAGAACAGCCTGGGACTCTGATTTACTCTGAAATTAAGTGTTAGCAGTATTTTTGCGGTTGATGCGAGAGGCTGGAATGCGTGTTTGCATGCAAGCTAACTGCTGTAAATATTGCAAAGCATGGTGGGAAGTATGGGAAGGTAATTAGTAAACACATGAAAGTTTCACAACATTTATTCCTTGTTTGGGCTCTCCTGTTGTATGTTTATTGACTTGCTAATGTAATTGGCACAGGTGGGAGCAAATTATTGTTTTGTCTCAGGTCGTGGCAAGTCCCAAGTCAAGACAAGCAAGTCCCAAGTACTGAACTTTGAGTTTGGAGTCTTAAACCACCATAACACACTCTTCACCAAATGTAGTGCCATTTTTCACAACAGAACCTTGACTTATCGTACTTTGTGCAAGTTGGAAGTTGTTGCGTCTTGGTCTATAATTTTCAACCTGCATGTTTTGCATACAGCAATTCTTTTTTTATTGACCAACTTGTTTTAGTATGTGAACAAAATTTTTTCTTTGATGTCATTTTTTCCACCTGGAGCTCAGTAACATAACACCAGTTCTTCATGAGTTTCTCCTGCAACTTGATTGGATGCTGTCATCTCAGTTCAAATGAAGTGGATCAGGGGATTAAGTGCTGACTTGCTGAGAATGAATAGCGTTTAGATTAGTTGATTTAAGTCAAGAAATAGGCAATCTAGTAACAGAATGTTGGTTGGTATATTTGATTATCACTGTCTATTACGACAGTTTGATCTGAGTTTCGAGAGTCTGGTGTGTTGCAATGGATGACTCACTGAGAACGACCTGTCAATCACACAGTAGCCTCATCCTAAAGCATACCCTGCTTTATCACCTATTTTACCCTAAAGGAGACCATAATTTATTAAATGAACATCATGCTATGTGGAAGAAGGCTTGAAATTACTGATTGAGCCCATAAATGCATTAAGAAGCTGTTTTCTGAGGTCATAAATCAGGTTCTTTATTCAACCGGTGGAGTTGCCCCTTGCTGACCATCAGAAAGAATACAGCTTTTAGGCACTTCCGCATTGGCTTCACTTTTCAGACTTAGAGACTTTGTATGCTGTTTAATATACGACCTAGGCTTGCAAGTCTTTTTTGATTTTGTCCAGTTGAGTCTGAAGTCACCAATTTTTGAGTCTAACTTGAGTTCAAGTCATGTGACTCCAGTCCAGACCAGGTAATTGGCATACAGAAGTTTGATTTGGCAGTTAATTGATCTCCCACAAATAAAAAATAAACCTTTATAGGTCTTTTAACTGTAATTACTGATGCCACCTGGCTTCTCTTGGCCTGTGAAAAGGCATCTAGAGGCTGCAACAGACTACAGAAGTTGCATTACAAGCCTGTGAGGCCGAGTGATCCCCAAAGAAATGTTTGTCTGTATACAAGTTGAAAGGGGATAAGAAAAAAGCTAGAAGCGGCAGAGGTGAAAAGAGGAGAGGATGGTGAGAGAGGAGAACAGACAATAGGAAGAAGAAAAGAGACAGAGAGGAAGTTGGGAAACCTTGGACTCGAAAGAGAATGAGAAAGAGCCTTGGAGCACAGCTGGCTCACCGAGGGGTATAATGACTGTCATATTGCAATGCATTAGCTCATACTCAGCCCAGACAGCTTGACTTGATGAAAGGGGCCGGTCATTGGCTAACCACGTACATAGCAACAAGACCCCATGGAGACGAGCCAAACAAGCGCGTATTGTTTTTTTTCTTATTAATGTTTGATTGACAGGCATGATGTGAATTTGCTGCAATACTTCCATGTGAGGAGCAGCTTGACTTTTTGAAAATCAGATAAGTTAATACGAGCGTGTTTTAATTGTACATGTTTTAAGAATTATACAGTGTAAACACTATTAAAACGTTGCCACAAGGGACCAGTTTGAAGTTCCGATGCACTGTAAAAAAAAAAAAAGTCTTGAGATATTTCACTAATCTTCTTAATAATAAAATTAAATGGTTGCAACTGAAAATATTAAATTATCAACCATTATTTGCTTTTACTATAATAAATTTATAGATATAGATTTAGATTTTATGTTACTGACATTCAAAGATTCAAGTTCTTTTAAAGAAGAAATATACAGTATCTCACCAAACTTTTTAAAGTCAAAACTTTCAAAACTTGAAGCAATTGTAAGGAATCTTATTTTGTTGCTTGTGGAGGCCCCTGTGTACAAAAGCGGTAGTTTTTCCACTGTAATAGCCACAAAATTTAACATAAAAAATGAAATTATCTTGAGAAAAATATCTTCCTGCTTCTTTTTAACTTGGTAATGTACTACTCACTGTAACTTTGTCTGCAAACACAGGCTTGTTTCATCTGATTTTATGGAGAATCTGACTGGAGGCAACCATTAATCTTCTCGCAGATGGTCTTGTTAAGTTATAGGACAAATAGAGGCATCAGTAATAAATTTAGACTGTTTTATAGAGTTAAAACCTCCTAGCTGTAGCTTTAGGAGTTGGAGTTTATTCAAAACAGTTGTTTTGAAATCATGAGTTTTCTAAACTTTCTTTTGCAGTGCATCAGAACTTCAAACTGTTGCCTTTGTTGCGTTGTCTGTATCTACTCTTTGAAAGTTAATGTCATATTTAGACAGCGAAGAGCCTGTTTTTATCTCCATTGGTAACACTGAAGGGGCATCCTGCTCTGTCAACAGTCGTAGCAGTAATGAGCACCTGCAGTACGAGTAATCAAAACACTCACATAATAAATTAATATTTTCCATAGTAATGCAATCAAAAGAGGAATTCAATTGTAGACGTTAAAACTCTCTTGACGGGAGCCCCCCTGAGGCTGAAAGCGATGAGCGGTGATGGCTCATCATGCTCCCATCAGCCATTGTTTATTTGAATTCCCTCTTCCAGGGAAGAAAAAGCCTTCCACCAGCCATTGTTTTGCCTTGGGAACCCAGCTCTCCGTCTTTCTCACTCCCTCTCTCTATCTTGGCCATATGGTTGTCATACACTTCCTGGAAATTCAAGCCATGTTTGCTTTTGTTGTACATCAGTGGGGCTTTTTTTTTCTCTACGCTCCTGCGTTGACATTAATTGAAACAATGCCGTGATTGATCTTGCTTTAACACGTTTGGCCAGAGCTGAAATGAATCGAGCCTGGGCAAAGAATACAATTATTCTAAAGCTTATCGTCTATGATCATTCCAAACACATTAAAACATTTTAACAGCACAAGAGTCATTCACTGAATCCAGATTCACAATAAAGCAGGTCACATATGTGGCAGCCTTTTACACGCCTGTTTAAAAGCTCTTGCCAAGCTTTTGATTTCCGTCTTAATAAGACGTCTAATCCCTTATTGCAGACACCAGTAAACTCTCTCACTTTCTCAATCTCATACCTCTCTTTTCAGAGTGTTACACTGCCAATGGAGAGGACTACAGGGGCTTCCAGAACCAGACCAGCCTGCATGGTGGTAAACCCTGCCTCTTCTGGAACGAGACCTTCCAGCACCCTTACAACACCCTCAAATACCCCAATGGAGAGGGTGGTTTGGGCAGGCACAACTACTGCAGGTGAGTCCCATTTTGTTGAACTTAACTGATAAGATGACCAATGGAAAATGATTTACTAACCCTAACCCTAACCCTCTCCACCTTTTCTCCTCTTCTCTTCTCCTGTCGTCTCTCACACTTCATTTCTACTCATGTTCTCTCCTTTATTTCTCTCTCTGTTCTTTCCCTTACTCTTTACTTTATTCTGTTCATGGAGTCTGTCACTCCTGTTGATGATGATGATGATGATGACATGATAGTGCCTGTGTGTGTGTATGTCCGTGACCAGCACTGTTGAATATGGCTTTGACGTGCCGTCCCGTGACTACCTACTGCGTCTCGGAACTTCTTACTTTTCACTTCGACGCACAAATTAGATACTGATGCTTGATCTAGATTCAGACAGTGAAAATAATCCATTGATAGTAGGGCTGCAACAGACATTCATTATTTTCATCATCAGTTAATCTGTTGATTATTTTCTCTTTTAATCGATTAGTTGTTTGATCCATAAAATGTCATAAAATGGTGAAAAATCTCTTGTTTTGATCAGAACCCAAAAATAATCAATTTTCTGTCTTAGATGAGTAAAAAACCAGAAAATATTCACATCTGACAAGCTGGAAACAGGACATTTTTTTCTTAAAAAACGACAATTGATTATCAGAACAGTTGCTGATTCATTTTAGTAATTGACAGCTAATTGATTAAGACCTTTCAATATAGTTTCAGTGCATGTATGTAAATTTGACCAGCACAGAATTGAATAAATCTGACATTGATCAGCAGGTCACCAGTCATGGCCGATCAAGCTGAAAACCAGCCAATCAATTAGTGCATCTTTAGTTTATGGAATTGGAATGCTGTGTTGAAATATAGGACAAATATATTGTCTATAGGTTCAGTTAAGTGCAGATGGACTTTTTATGGCCATATTAAACCACTGAAATAAGATTTGATATGTTTCTACCTCATCAGTGCTAATGGCTTTAAACAGTACGCAAATATTTAACCCTTAAAGCAGAGGTTCCCAAACTTTTTCGCTTGCAACACCATTATGCTTTTTTGTGGTCACTAGAGGTTAAACTACCCAGTATTTACTACATTGTATAAAACAACTCACTGCCAGCACTCCACTGTGTGTTTTCAAGAGAACATTACATGACTGTGTTCTCTGCTTGTTATCCAGTGGTAAACTGCACTTACGTAGACTTGACATACAGTGGAGCACATGGAGCTCACCAGCTGATGGAGACCAACAGAAAAAAAACTGCCATACTGCAGCCTTTTGGAAATGTCCGTAATAATATTTAAAATGCGGCATCAGATTATGTTTCCTCAGAGGTCAGACTCAACTCAAAGTTACATGTAGAAATTTAAAAAATATGATTCCTGAAAGCAAATGAGACTGTCCTGCTTGCCACTTATCTCACAAAGATTGTGCTGATTGTCTTCTGAAATGAAGACCACATCTGCTGTCGCTCCAGGCCCAGTTGCTTTACAGGGGCTACAGACAGAGCTAAGGGTAAACACTTAGTCAGACATTGTGCATTTCAAGTAAGCTTTAGCCCTTTCTGCACAGCAAGAATAACAATTGTTCCCTCTTGTTTTTCATTGTAAAGCAATCTCCTTTTGTGCTGAAAATCCAGCAGATTTACCACCAAAATACTAAACAGTGGCTCATGGTGTAGGCTGCCAATCTTTTTAGCATTTATCTTGTTTATGACAATTTTGTTATTTATGTCAAAATGCTTTGTATAGCACCTTAAAAACTCTTTCTAAAGCAGGCTGATGTTTGACAGAGCTTTGAACTTCCTAGACAAAGCATTTGACTCTCTTAATAATTTAGAAGTGGGTCGTTAGTGTTTTGCAAAGGGTCTGAACACAGGGGACCTGCTCAGACATTCGCCCCTGAATATTTTATTGGTGGCACCCAAACAGAACATTTAGCCCGGTCATCACAAGGATGCAAACACGCCTGGAGTTTGTGTGAGCAAATCTCCATCGCTCATCCCTGGAATGTGAAGGGACACGGTGGCTTTGGGTGTCTTGAAAACCCTTTCTATCCATCAGTCACACTCGGAGTATGACCGTCAGCGTTGTATGCACAACTGTCAAGCTTGTGTATATGTAGAGAGATGCACTCTTTCGTGAGTCAGTTCAAATTCACCGAGACGTCCAGAACAGTGGCTTGGCCCAGATCGCCAAGCCATAAGAAACAGAACACCCCCTCCCCTTCTCCTGGGCCCAAAGCCTCTAAAACATTTCTCTAAGTCATGGTTGTAAACTCATAACACAGCAATGCTTTGAAGTGGCACCGGACAGATTTGTTTTTACTTGAACTGGATGGGAATTCAGAAGATTTATGAGTAGGATACATGCAGGGGATCGGGGAAGGCTTTCCCTGCACATTAAGAGTGTATTATGTCCCAACAAGCGGTTCAACATGGACATCTTCATTGTTTGGATTTTGCTGTTTTCTTGGCGGCCAATGCAGCTTTTCCAACTCAGTGACAGCTCACAGCTTTGTTTCTTCCTGACAGAGGGATTTCTTTCACTTTGGGCTGTAGCTACAACTACTCTCAGTCTCTCTCAGACACCCGCCTTGTCAAGAGTGACCCATCAGCAGTGCAGTGAGGACCAGAGTGGCCACTTCTTTGTGAAAAGATGAGGGATGGTATTTATGGCATGTCTGCACAGGGTCAAGTATTTGTGCATGCATCCACCCACGTGCACGTGTGTGACGTTGTGTGCTCATGTTGTTAACATGTGCGTGCCTGCCTGCAGAGGAGTGGGTTCTCCCACTGCAAAGAAAGATGTGTAACATTTGATTTCCTTGTTGTCATTAAACAAGCAACCTTGACTTTTCTTAAAATAGATTAGAGACACAGCAAGTTTTTTTCGCACCAAAAAAAAGAGGGGTCCCAGGAGAGTTTTAACTCTTACACAATGCATGCTGGGAAGTGTGGTAATATACTGGTCATGTTTTAGTTACTTTTGTTGTGAGTTGATTGAACTATGTGCACTGCATTAATTCAACTCATCATTTCAAGTGAAAAATATTTCAAGTTAGAAGAACTATAAGTTCTGAAGTGTTCTGAAAATAGATAGAAATTTCAAGTTTAATTGAATGAGTAAAACTTATTTAGCTAAGTTAATGAGGAAAGATTAGTCGATTCCACTAAATTCCAGCAACAACAACCAAGACATGTCTGTGAGGTTGTTGCTCAATTTGGATTGCAAATCTCCTTATTTACATGACGTGCAGCTTGCAATTCAAATTCTGTTTCCCATATTTCTATACCCCCCTCTAACCTTCAGACTCTCCCTCATCTCCCTGCCCTAGCTCTGCTTGTCTTTCATCTGAGGCTTAAATTTTTGCGGATGTTTCTGAGTGGAACTCCACAATAGGGGGGGAGGTACTACAATGAAAGTGAGAAGGAGGGGTAAAAAGAGGAGAGCCAGGGCAGTTTTGGCATGTCTGACCCTGAGGCCAATTGTGGTTTTATGAGATGAGAGCTGTGGCTGGAGCACAGGTGGATAATGCAGAGCCGGGAATCACTGCATGCCTTAACTTAAACTCACAGCTCTGAGCATGTATCAGATGTTGAGAAGCAGGGAAGTGGAGGATTACAAACTCACTTCTTGTCCCATCGTTGGCGTTTTCCCCCGGTGGTGATTTAGTCGAGAGGGCACCACAGTGGTGCTGGAGAAAGAGCCCTAACAGCCCCCACATTTCATCTTTATAGCCTGCTATAAAATACCCCAGTGAAAACAGGGAGAAACTGGGCAGAGGGGAAATGTCACATTGTTCCCCTGCAAAAAAAATGGAGCACAAAGCCTCAGGAAAAGGACAACAGCTCTCGTGTCTAAGCTGAGACTTAGCGAGACTCGTTTGCGACAGTGGATATCGCATAACCGCTAATCGGTGTGGTGCGATTTAGAATTCATTTCGTCATAAAATAGAAGTAAATTATCTACTTTTATGTCCGGTAGTGAGCTTGGATGTTGTTTTGCACTTAAACCAGGTGCTTTTTTAACTTCTGAAGTACTTCTTTGACCTTCTTCTGCATACTTCATGACATTCATAAGAACATCAGACAAATCAAAGTCCTGATTTATACATCATTTATTGTTCCCTCCAATCTACTGTTCCTACAGGCCCTCTCCCCCTGGTGCATTAGTAGGGTGTGAAGTGCACGATGGTTCAGTGGCTGGTTGAATAGCTTTGCCAACCATTTCCTGGCTATTTATATGCAGGTGTGTGTGTACTGTACAATTTATGGGTGTCCACTATGGCTTCTAATGCTTTTCCCTTACACAGATGAGATAATGGAAATGCCAGAGTGAATAGTGTTCCCCAAGTTGATTGTAATTGAATCTCCATGATGTCAGGTGCAAATCTGAGGTCACGCAAACTGCAGCCAAGTTGTCCACCATTTGACTACACACCATGACTATATTATGATCCCAGTGCGCTGCTTTGTTAAATTGGAGAAGTTAATAGAAGTGTCCCGTGAGAAGATGTACTGTGTGGCGTTAAAGCACCAGCCATTAACATTATAGTAATCTCAGAATCAGATAGGAACCAATTTCATGCAATAAAATAAAACCTTTATGTGTTTGGACATTTGTCTTTGAAGGGTCGGTTCACACACAATCGCGTTTTCAAACTTGGTTTTAAGCCGTGTGGATAGCTTTTCACCTATAGGTTTTATTTGCCCAGAACTTGAGATATCACGTTGTGAGATTTCTGCCTCAAGTTAATAGAGTTGCAAACAGAAAGACACTGGCTCCAGATGTGTTTTGATGAAGAATATGTGTGGGGGGAGAAGAAACGTCTGTGTTTGGGTTGAACAGTATTATTGACATTAGCTAATTAGTTAGGTAGCAAACTTAATCCAATGTAGGTTTGGATACGCACCAGTTCCTACACAACCAATACCTACCGGATGGAATCACAGCACAGATTACGGTGCCTCGTTTCAGTGCCACATGCCTGAGCTGTCTATTGAAATAGTTGCCCTCTATTGTGGACATAATAAACACATCACAAATGTGCCTAGTTATCATCACAGCAACACTCAGCAGGAGCAGCAGGTAGCCTTCCGCTCACAGTAAATGCGGTTAAAATGCCGAGCTAAACGGTCTAAAGTGTGTCTGCATTCCCCTCGAAATGAGTCCAGCACCTGTTGGGATAACCAACAAACAATTGTGTGTAAATGAGAGAAACATCTAGTGATACATGGGAAGCAATTTTATTTCCTAGGATGGCTAAATAAATTGCAGAGAGATGGCCCGGAGATGGGGAGCATAGATATGAAACACTAGATGAGACGTGGCATAATTACTTGCCATTAACATCTATGATAGAGAGACCACTGATGATGATGATGATGATGATAGCAGCCTTCCTCAGGTTAGAAAGTATAATAATATTCTCATTTGAAAGCAGAATTTATATTTATTTTGCTGTTATTAGTATGTAACTGTTTTGTAGTGTTAATTGAATTGAAGTTGGGTAAGGTTTTATTTATCATATGAATTTGTTATGTAAATTGGATATGTATTTAGTATTTATTTGTAGTTGCATTTTTAAAGTATTCTTTCAAGTGTTAACAGTTGATATATTGTTCAATTTCAATTTCAAATTTACCTCAGCAATGAAAAATGCTGTTCTTTAATCTCATTAATAATCATTTTGTGCTTCCTTTTAAAAAAAAAAAGTATCAGTTCAGGGCAACATTTAGGCACCGGTACTATTTTAAAGAACTAAGAAGAGAAATAGTTAAGAAATAGTTGTGAAAAACTGTAGGCTGTGAGATTTTCCAACAGTTTCTGTTGGATAATTTCTCAGTGGTGTGAGCACCACAAATAAAATTCCATTCCTCTCTATTGTATTGTGGTAGAGGCAGAAATCTCAAGAACAAACATCTTAAATCTTGAACAAATAAAACCAAATGTATCTGGATGGATACCAATAGAGCCTAATATTAATTGGAAAAACAGTAGTTGAAGGATATAATCTTGGGGGATTAAATCAGTGATTTAGGTAGATGCAACCTTTTTTTTATAGTATGCCAAGGTAATCATGGAGCTGATTTTTTCTGAATGATAATGAGCAACTGTGGATAGAAGAAATATATTTCCATTGCATTATTTGTGCTTTCCTGAATAACATATTTTGATTTAGGTGATTCGGATGATTTGGGCAAGGTAACAAAAACACACTGATTCTTATTTGCAGGCTTATTATTATTAGATTCCATATCTGCCATATTCTGCCAATAAATCTCTGTAAATCTTTTAAAGACATGAGTCAAGGAACATAGTTGTGTGTATACCAGCCACACTTGACTCTGTAACATCACGACATCGTATTTAGCACGATCGGACCATGAAAGAACAGACAGTAGACTATACATATCGAGCCACAGCCAACAAGCCCTCGTCTTCAATACGTGCATTCATTCGGCACAGCAGCAGGCAGCAGTTTGCATGCTAAATCATTCAAGTCAATTAAAGAGTCTTCTCTCAAGCAGTAAATTGCCAGACTCTGATCTGCTGTTGACCTCAAATCCCAATCCAGACAAGCCGCTCACCACCACTTTCCAATCAGCATTTCTCCTCTCTCCAATTCTGCTAAATGAGAGAAGTGTAGCTTTCATCTTTTTTTTTTTTTTTAACGTATCTACTAGTTTAAATAAACAAAAGTTTCTCTTGAATCTCACTTAAAGTTAACTCATGAAAAACACCTATAGAGGCATGATATTTCCAGCATTTGCACACATACTCTGATGTAAATGATTTAAAAATTTTATATATATAGTTTCACAGTGCCAGGCATTTTAAAGATGGTCATAAATTTTCTGATTAAGGTACGTGGAAAATGGTTATTAAAGGAAACCTTTTGAACAGCAGCCAGCCGAGAACAGCTGTTTTTCTCCGTGTTCAGATGTAAGACACTCTCTCCCTTCAAATGCAGGACCGGAGAGCCTGTGAGGCAAAACGCAGTGTGGCTATAATTTGCTCTGAACTGAAGTGTGTGGCTCACTCCAAGCAAAATGAGTCAATCAGCGTAATTGTGCCAATTAAGTGTCCAAACATCTTCTCTGATCTACCTCTGGGTATGGGAGTGTTTCAACAAGCTCTTCCACTGCGAGCCAAGCGGGCCGTCTCTGACGCACATGGATGCGAATGCAACACACACATATACACACAGATGTGTACACTAGGGCCCGGCTGATGCTTGATTTTTGGGTCCGATACAGATACCAAGGAGTAAAAAAAATTCTGTTATCGATATACTGGCTGATATTCTTGTTTTCAGGTTTAGCTTTACATTGAAGAATTAAGAAAAATGATTAAATATACACAGAATACTGCTAACTGATTAAAAACCGTATGTATTATGTTTTCATGTAACCACAAGCCGATACTGATATAGAGAGATCAATATCAGGCCAATCATTTCGTTTGTGGGGCTCTAATATACACACACAGTGACGAAATCTTATCTGAGTGTCTCCACAAGAACTGAAGTCTTCCTCTGTTCTCATTGCCGGGTTAAACGAATGGATTTCCTTCCATCGAGGTCGGTTCTTATCTGCACTGTGGCACCTCAGCTAATCTGATGCTGTCTGCCCCCCCCCCCCTTACACTCACACACATACATACACGCACACACACGCACGCACGCACACACACACACACACACACACACACACACACACACACACACACACTGGCACCTTGGGGCAGGATTGATTGTGTTTCTCTGTCATGTGGGCTGGCCTGTTCACCTTACCCCTGTGGATGATGTTCCCATGCTTCTGCTAAAAGGGTGTGTGCAGGTGTGTGTGTGTGAAAGAAACACTATGTGGGGACCAGGGTTTTGGGAGAGAGAGCTCGGAGGGGCAAACCACATCGTTTACTGATCAAAGCCGCCGCCATGGGATAGGTGGTCTATGAAGATGTTTTTTTTTTAAAATGCTGATGGTTTTAATTCATGTCTGCCTCCTTAGGGGGTGATTAAAAGTGCAGTAAATTACATAAGTGGCATTAGATGAGCTCTTGGGAGTCTTATTTCAAATAGGGGCTATTACGCGTTGACAGGCATGAAAAAGACAAGGGGAGAGAGAAATAGAGAGAGGGTATGTAATCCAGTGTTTTGGTGGTTGGACCCAGTTTTTGCTCTTTTCATTTCAGCAGTAGCCTCAGGCTAAACAAACAGGTGTCTGCCTCCAATCTGGGTGGAGCGACAAACAGATCTGGCCTCATGATACGGTGTCGAAATTTACTGGAAAACAAGGCTGGCTTCCTGTGAACATGGGAAAATTTCAGGCTGAGAAGAGCCCTGGGTTGTTTTGATAGCAGAATGGCACAATAAAGAATAAATAAAAATGTGACTGGATGAACTCTTTCTTCACATAGCCCCGTCACCGACAGGCTGCAGGAAAAAGAGCGACGACTGTTTGCCAGATATTGGGAGTGAAAAGCTTAAAGGCACTTAAACTTGAGTTCAACCCAGAAAGTCTTAACAACAACATCTTTGTCAATACCTCATTTTGAGTGTGAAAAGAGAGGAGGAAACTCTGGATAGTGTTTTTGATAGGAGAAGAAAAGAAATGGAAACGCCCTTCACAACTTTGTTCACAAAAGGCGAAACGGGATAGTGCAGCGCCCCAGGGCTTTTTCAAGATGCTACAATGAGGTGTGTCAAAAGAGAAGAGAAAAGGTCTCCAGCAATTACAGTCAGGTCTGAAAAAAAAAAAAAAAAAAAAGAAAATAGCGATGTCATCTTAGAAGGCTTTTTAAACCCACAAGATGTGTATTTTTACAGAGTCACGGTAATCCTGAAGTAGTGCTTAAAGGAATAGTTTGGATTATTTGATGTAGGTTTTGTATAAGGTACATGGCCAAAGTCAGTGTGTGACCTACAGTAGATGTTATTTAGCACGCCGTCAGTTTGGAGAAGCAGAGAGGGTCACCAATGTGGAAGCTGAGCAATGACCTGCTGTGGACAGGAACAGCAGCTAAAGGTATTTTAGTCACTTAAAAGTGAACCTAAAAAAAATCAGACTCACAATATCAAACTCCATAGGCAAAATTAGTAATTTTACCTTGCAGAACACAGGAGTTACTGGTCTACCACTGCCTTCATTTGTTAGTTCATTTGTGTTATTATGTGACTTGTGGTGAATCCGAGCTCACCTTTTAAAACAATGAAGTCACACAATAACACAAACAAACTAACAGATCGAGGCAGCGGTAGACCACCACCTCCCGCTCTCTGCGAAGTAAAATGACTGATTTCACCTATGGAGTTTGGTTGGTTTGGAAAGAGTGATATTTGGTTTATATGACAACAGTCTCCTGTCATAAAAGGCTGTTTTTTTGAGTGTTGCTGACCCTGTCTGCAGCAGTTCATTGCTTAGCTTCCATGCTGGTCTCTCTGCTTCTCCAAACTGGCTGCATGCTGACTGGCATCTACTATAGCTAATACACAGACTAATAAAAAGTAACTCATGCAACTCTACATCAAGTAATCTGATCTATTCCTTTAAAGAGCTAGAACAGCATTAGGATGAACCCAGACTGCATACTAGCTCCTTTGATTTCATTTATCACCAATTTAGAAAGTGCTATAAAGGCCATGATTCAGTCGCATGATCTCCCTGGAGATATGGAGCCTGCACAAAGCTTTAGGTATTTCTATCTTCAATCCTGCTTCTCATCGCTTTTGTAAGTGAAACTGAAAAGCAAAAGCACCGAGGGGCCTGTCAGCCTTATTATGATGGGTTAAAAGTGCCTTGATGAGGTTCAAAAGAGGCCGCAGCCGCAGACAAAAGCTTCGCCCCATCACCCATCCTTTTTTTTCTTCTTTTGGGTCTGTGTCTGGCCCCGAACAAAGAGCCTCCAACCACCTCGACCCATCAAAGACCCAGTGGTCTGGCCCTTGACTGACATGCATGGTCAAGAATCCAGAGCACAGAGGAAGAGGCTAAACCAACAAGCACCAAAGGGTGCTTCTGGGGGATGATTGACACAGCCAAGATAATCTCCCTCTGAAACATTATTGAGTATTCAGCCCTCTGTAGCCGCATTCTCAGTTCATCTTTGTGTTATTGTTTTGCTCTCCTGCTCCCCTGCCATCTCAACCCCCCCATCTTTTTCTACCTTCTTACCCCCCCTTCACACACACACACACACACACACACCGACACAACCCCCCACTTCCACACTAAGACAGACAAATCTGAAAATGCAGTTCATTTGTGAACATGATGCACATCCACATTATTTTTATTTTCCTAATTTTTGTAAAGATCAGTAATTTATAATCACAAGCAGGGCTGCGGCTAACTATTATTTCCATTACTGATTAATCTGTTAATTCTCTTGATTGATTCCTTTGACTGTAAACTTTTAGACAACAATGAAAAATGCCTGTTACAATTTCAGACCAAGGCGACGTATTCACGTGTCTTGTTTTGTCAGACCTGTGCTTACTTTTAATAGGAAACCAAAATGTAGAGAAAAAGTCACGGTATCAGATTAAACCAGCACAGTGTGGATGTGGTCTAACTTTCACCCCTCTGTGTCTGCAGGAATCCTGATGGGGACGTTCAGCCGTGGTGCTACATTGCAGATCACGAAGACGGGATCTACTGGAGATACTGCGACATCCCCACATGCCAGAGTAAGAGATTATTGCCACTCCTTCATCTTTCTTTCTGTGACTCTCTCTGCTCTGCCCTTCCGTGCCCTCTGGGCAATATCATGGGCAAAAAGAGGACCAGCCATTTTTATTGCAATGCTCATCTGCTCGCCTGCTATGAATAGCTTTTATAGGCTGTATAGCTTGTACACAGCTATTATCATCTAAAAAATGCCTCTAATTGCCTCCCGTCACCCCTCCTCCTGCCATGCCCGGGCCTGCCCTCACTTTAATGCAAGCTGTCAATCACTACCTCTGTGTGTGTGTGTGTGTGTGTGTATGTGTGTGTGTGTTTTTGTATGTGTTCATCAGTTTCCCCTTTGGCTTTGTAGCTTGTTTTGGCACGTTTGTTGATGTGAGTGATTATGTGCATCTACCTGTTACCTGATGTATTTGTGTGATTCGTTCACATGTGGGTGTGAGTCCTTGTCCACTCATTCCTGGATTAATGTGTGTGACGGTGGACTGTTTTATTTGGGAAATTTCATGCTCCTGTGTGTCTTCTCTACCGGTTTGGCACACATTTACAAAGAGCCGCCTGTCTTTAATCCCATTACTTTCATTCCCTCCACCTTTTTAATCACTGCTGTTGCAAACAGACTTAGGTGGATCAACCTACACCATTTTTGATGCCAACAATCATGAATTCCTGCAGAAGAACTTCAGATATGGTGATTTGCTGCAAGCATGTTTTAGTTTTTTTAAGTAACAGTCACACATGCTTATATTTCTGAGGTAATCAGCTATTTCTAACTATTTACTTAACATTATTTAAACATTTTTCTTCCCTGTGCAAGGCAGTTCAGGTCAGAGGTGTTATTGCATACTTTTAGTAACTAATAAAAATCAGATGAATTAACACAATGTGGAAAATAAAGACAGCTGCTTAAATTTACCCAAGCGGAACACAAATATTCTTTTTAACTACAATAAATATTTAACTTACTGCTTCCATCATGAATTACATTTCCCCTTTTTATTGTAATCAGCCTCTACTGTTTTCCTATTTTCCTCTGAGGTTAAACATTCCTCCTCTTTCTTCATCTTTATGTTCTATTTTATTTCTTTTCCAAACATTTATCTACCTTTTTTACGTCTGCTGTCTCTCTGTCTGACCTTTTCATTGCTTAATATTTTAGGAATTTAATGGAGCCGAACAGATAATCGAAATATTATCAAAATGGTAATATGGCCAAGTGCATTTTCCAAATTGCAGAAGCTGCAACTTTTTGATAAAAGTAAAATGTGTGTCAAAACAGCATTATAATGAAGTGCTGTAGTACTACAGAGATGCCCTGGCCTACAAATCTGGCTCTCCAGATGTAAGAAAACATTTTTGTTTGGCACAGACCCCAACAAATATCACATCCTCATGATTTTAATTGTTTTTTTCAGTGAAGATGAAAATAGCCAAAATGATCATTATCACTAATTGTGAATCATAGCACAATCACAATATCTGTCAAAATAATTGCAATATGATTTTTTTAACCATATTATGCAGCCCTAGAATCTAGTTATGATGCTCTGCTTTTGAAATCCTTGCCACAACAGATATAAGCACTATCATCAGGAAGGCAATCCAGGCACGGATAACAGTAACAATGAGGAAGAAAACATTAAAAACCCTTCATTGTAGTGGCTAAATAATTTAAAATGCCAACATGTTTGTAGATTTTTGACAAGGCTTTGAAAAAACAGAGATGTTGCCACCATTTAGAGGCCCTGATGAACTGATGAGACATAAACATGAGATAATAATAATTGCCATGAGTCAGAAATGGAGGATAAGTACCCATATATAAGTTTTAAACATAGGCTGTGAGAAAAAGACTTATGCAATGAAAAATAATCAATCATTACAAGAAAAATTATTTTATAAGAAAAAGAACTTGACAGAGAACTTGTAAAATTTATATATTCATTGAGACCAAGATATTTAAAAGCATCCAGGTTGTGGGTCAAAAAAGCTTTAGTTAAGTTTCTGTATTATATCTTCCCTCCCTGTTTTCCAAGAGCACCCGACACATGGTTCATCCACAGTTGAGTATACAGAGCAACCAGTCATCTCTCTTCCTTCAGATAGAAGCATTGTCTAAAAGCATAAAAGCCAAAAACCTGAAATGCAGTGTGTTTATGAAGTTGATGTGGCGAACAGTAGTAATCAGTCAGTGGAGAGGCAAAGCTGTGACTTAAAGATGATGTGACTTTTCACTGCAGTAGGTACGACTGAGCCTCAAGAACCTCCCAGCCCCTCCAGCTATCCCACCATTATCCTGTGGGAGCAGCGTGCTTGACTAAAGCCTGCTGTTTGAATGGCTCAGGACCCATTAACCCATCTAATAATGCCTGTTGGCTGCCTGGCCTGTGTGTGTCCATGTATTTGTCTGTGGTGTTTTGCGTGTTTATGTGTATAGGAGCATGTGTGTGTCCCATTAGACTTTTGACTGACCTATTTCAGACAACTGTCCATTTAGCCCAGTGTTTCTAGGCCGATATCCCAAACCTTTGTGGCTTGGGAGGAAAGAGGAGAGCAGCCCGCACCATCTCTGTTCGGAGCCGGGTCCGTCCCTTATCTTTGGTGAAATTAGGCCAGCTTTTGTTCCAGATGGGTTTGCCATGTGCTGGTTCAGCCTTGTTTTTGTCAAGTATCCAGTACTGTGCAGCGTGTAACCCATCCTTGCAACATCATGTGGCCCATTTCTAACGGCTGAGAGCTTCGCCCGTATCAAATGCTGTCTTACATGAACGTTCCTCTTTCTGTTTGGGCATTAGTTATACACAGCTCTGTAATGTAAGAAAAGGCGATGAAGTGTGCTGTGAGCCAGGCATCCAGTGTCATGAAAACATGTCTGTTCAGTGGAGACGGTTTCTCCCTGCAGGGATACCAAGAAGCTTTCAGACACGAACGCTCTGTCTCATCTATTGTGAAACCACAATCGCCACGTGGTGCCTCACCTTCTGGCGGTGCCTGTTCTCAATCTGCTGCGTTTGAGAGCTTCAGCTGCCAAGTGAGAGAACGCTGATGCTCTCTCAGTGTCAGTGCTCTCAGTCTGCGGCTGGCAACGAAAGGCTGAAAAACACCACGGCGTGCCAGAGGAAGGGCAGCAGTGGTCTTTGTTTTCATTTTGTCTGGGTTTTGTTTGGTCTGTGCCTTCGTTTTGTCTACTTTTTTGCTTACGTTTGATGTCGCGTGGTTGGTAGTTGGTGGCTGCTCGCTGAGGCACCTGGAGCCTGCCAACGGTTGGTCTGTTATCCAGCTGGGTTCCCTGTCATCTAGGGTCATGCCACCCTGGTGAGGGTGACACACCCTGCTGTAGCACACACTGCCTGGCAGGTCATATGAGGCCAGAAACACATAGTCTGACAGGGTGGATTATAGTGTAGGTCACGACATTGTTGATCCTAGTAATCCCTCATGGCAGCAGTTATCATGTGGTGGATTTATCTAAACATTTCAAAAAGGCGCGCTGTCAAAGCACATCGACTACTGTACAAATTGACATTTCCAGTGCGTGAGTCAATGTGGACGCTGGTTTTAAGACTCTTCTCGTTCCTAGGCCCCTAAATTCTCAGCTAAACTTGTCACTGGTGTTGTTATTGATTGAAGTCCAGTTGCTGTGTAGCAGACCAGCCATGATCTGCTGGAAACTAACATATGTAGAGCCTCAGTTTCACTATTTATGTTAATCTGGTGCTGTAGGTTTGTTCAATGCTGATTTATTTATATCAGTTCTCAGTGTGTATAGGGCAGAGACGGCTTAACGTTGTCTGACTGAGCAATGCAAATTCTAATGAGGTGTGAGGAATTTACCAGTGGAGCCTCTGGCTAAACTAGTAGGTCCACTGGATAAAAACTAGAGCTGACAGCTCAATCCATTATTAAAGGACTTTAGTTTTTACTTTTGCACAAGTTCAGAAGTCAGACAATTCCTGGGAGGTCTCAAAAATCAGGTTTCTGCTGCTGGTTTAGCTTAAATTTAAAGCACATTCTATTCACTGGTGATAAAATATGCATTCACATTTGTGACTAATAAGATGGCAAAAGATTTGTTGTTGAGATTTTGAAGAAAATTCAGTTTAAAATGATTCATTTCAGTGTAAATAAAAAAAATCTAGTTACAAATTTAGTGTTTGGGACATCTGCAGAGTTCAGAATACTTGACTGTTGACAATATGATGGCTCCCGTTGAGCGTTTCCTTTTTCAGAATGTTCCATACTGGAAGGACATTTTGTTTTTGTATGACTCTTTAAGCTGACATGCATTTGCTTGACGATATGCCCCGGCTGAATGTGATTGACACAGATTGAAAATGTAAGGGTGAAGTCCTCGAGCGCTTGCCAAGACAAAGATGCTTTGATGTGTGCGTTGTGAGCTCATCTCTCAACAGCATATAACCAAGAAAAACTTGTTGTGCCACTGTTTTCTTCTGCAGTAAAGACACATGCAGCAGCTTTCCCCTAATGTGACAGTGCCTTTAGAAAAATGCTCATTTGGAATATATTGCCTGTGGAGAATAATGGTAAGAATTGTTAAGTAAAATCCAGGAAGAATAATGTGTGATAAACTCCCACATCAGCCACATTTTAGCTTGCAGGAATCATAGATCTTCATTAAAGGTGCATCTATAGTAAGATCATAAAATGTAAATAAAGGTTAATAAACTTTTAACCTGACCAAGAGCTGAGATTTCTCACTTAAAACTCCGTTTAGTATTTGTGCTATGAAAGTTTCAGTCACACTGCACATCATAATAATCGATACAAACTACAGTATGTGCTTCCTGTTAAACAGGCAGCTAAGGGGGGACGTGTCACAGACAGTGATTGTCATTGTTGGGCCACATATTGGCGTATAGGTGACGCATAGCACAATATAAAAACACCTAAGCATGGCTTTTTACTTAATAGGAACTTTTACATACTTTTTGACATACTTTTTTATTAATAGAGCGTAATACTGTGTATTAACAGCATCGTTTTTATGTCACACCTTGTTATTATAGAAAATACCTGCTGTATTGGGTAATAAGACTCATTACCTGTGGACCACAATTCCTGTAAGCTCATTCTAAGATGTTCCTTTGTTATGAGCTGTCAATGTGTTTGCACTGAACTTCCAACTGACTTGATGTATTACTTGAATACTTCACTTACAGTAAGTTGCGCTTTCATCTAAGTGAACAATTGAGGGAATGCCTGATTAACCTTGTCTGTCACCATGGAACAATAGTCTCAACACCAGAGGCACCACATCCATCTGGCAAGCTAACCAGCCACACCTTGAAAACATTAAAACAAAGTAGTTATGTGTTTGGCCCAAGGTTTTATTACGGAACGTTGACGAAAATATGCAGTGATGAGATATTGCTTTCATTAAGAGTGAATTATGAAGCCACTAAAAGGCACTTTGAAGTTGTGGGACACCTGAGTGAACCGCCGGCTAGTCCTGATTGGTCTAGCCAGGTATCTTTATACAAGCTGCTCTTGTTCAACCTTCTGGGATGAAACTGAGCTGTCAGTTCATGAGTCAGGGTTTTACACGTTTTTTCACAAGTCTTCTTTTAACTTACCCTGCCTCAGAGCTGTAAATGTCCATCCTCTCTGCTCAGATACAAGCTGTTAAATTTACAGTTTTATGAAATGCAAAAAAAAAAAAGGATGGATGAAAGGATAAATACCTGAAACATACCAGTAGTCTGAATAGGGCTGCAGTTAGAGATTATTTTCTTCATCAGGATGGCGACCCTGACTTTTCCTCCAGTGCCACCAGCGGGTTCCATGGATTATCATTTGGTTCCACCAGCAGGTCACTTACCAAGGTGTCACTTATTCAGTGAAATATCTCAACTTTTACTGGAGGGATTGGCAGAAGATTTTGTGCAGTCATTCACGGTGTCCAGAAAGGTTGGGCCATCCATCGCTGATGGCTGACAGTCATTGACCAGTGAGCCCTCCATCATCGCAACATCGTGATTTAAAAGCCTTCTGTATTTGATGTAGTGTGTCCCCTCAGAGTTGTCGTATGTCTTGTTTATCATTTTCTTGTTAAATCTGCTGCTCAGTACATTGGTGGTAGCGATGTTTTTTGTTTTTCAATCATGCTGTTGTTTTTGTGCAGTTGTTTTCTTTGCTTAGCTTCCTGACCATAACTAGCTGGCTAACTTTGTTTCAAGTGTCAGGGCTGGTGCAGAGACAAAGACCCTTTTAAAGCTGGCACAGGGTTGCTCATATGGCAGGGATGTGAGAGTTGATCTACTAATGATGTCATTGTCCATTGCAGTGTTTCACTGTGGACATTTTCGAATGTCAATTTGTTAGGAATCGCCTAGAGGATTTAACGTAATAACGTTGGTGATCCTGTGACTTTTTCTAGGTTGACATTTGTGGTTGAGAGAAATGTCTTGACAACTATTGGACATATTCCCTTCAGGATGAATTGCAGTAACTTTTGTGTTCTCCTGACTTTTCATCTAGTAAATATCAGGTCAAAATTTTTAATTTCTCCAAATACAGGCAAGACATTCTCACCAGCCTTAGCTACACTTTGTGTGTTGTTAATTATTCAGTCTGTGTAATGGCCACAAATCCTGTAAAAATGCGCGTCATGGTGTCCCAGACCCCAAAGTTAAATGTGGGATTGAATTCATGGCATTTATTACTGATGAATGACTTGAATGATTGATTGCTTATCAAAATTGTTGATTAATTTTCTTTCAATGAACTAATTGATGCAT
Source organism: Lutjanus campechanus (assembly GCA_027495735.1). Lineage (NCBI taxonomy): Eukaryota > Metazoa > Chordata > Actinopteri > Lutjaniformes > Lutjanidae > Lutjanus > Lutjanus campechanus. The sequence goes on along the minus strand of JAJHUR010140333.1, from coordinate 12,474 downwards.
TGTGTCTGCACTAAGTCAAGACCAGTTAGCTGAGTCCCAAGTTGGGGACAAGAACAGAGATGTTAGAGACATAGCAAAATCTGCCTATATTCAAGACCAAAATGTGCAATTAGCACGCCATTCCATGTAAAACAATGATTTATTAGCCTCTTGAATATGAGGAGGTGTACTTGTTTCTGCGGCAGAAAGGCGCAACCAACCAATCAATACACTGACTAATGACAGGTCTTATTCCTTAAACTACAGTGCTGTAAAGAAACTAAGAGAATGTGGATCAGGTTAAGAAAAAAAATCTTTGAAGGTTTTATAATAGGCAGGAAAAGTCAAACGGCTGTATGAATGCCTGGGACAAGTGCAAGTCAAAATAAGCAAGAGGCCTGAGACAAGTCGAACATGTCGGACATGTGGTCTGGAAACCGAGCCCAGACTGAAGCACCACAGCCCTGCCTCGTGGCTGTTGTGGTCGCCTGAACCAGGGATGCTTTCAGGTTCTGTTTTTGCAGTATTCGTCTCGCTCTCTGTCATTGTTTTCAGAGGCTGAATATTTCCCCTAGGTGGTCTTGTACCAGCTTACACCACAATCATCCCTCCCAACCAGCATACTGAGGCAGGTTCAGGCATCACTGAGTGCAGAAGGGTGTGTGTCTGTACGTAACCGTGAGTGTGTGTTTGTTCTTGTACTTTTGACAGCGTTAAAACCGGTCAGAGATTTAGACCTTCAGAGAGAGGACATTTTTGTGAAGTGAGCTCATTTTGGCCATTTCTTCGTGCCTCCCTCAGGATGAATTGCAAAAACTCTGTTTATCCCCTGACCTTTCGTCTAGGTCAGCCGTACTTTATGTCTAGCCCTAATTGGAAAATATTTAAAACATCCTGAGTCTGCTGTAGGTTAAAGAAACAGTTCACCTCCCCCCCAAATCAAAAATACATATTTTTCCTCTGGCCTGTAGTGCTATGTATCCATCTAGATTGTTTTGGTGTGTGTTGCAGAGTTTTGGAGATATCAGCACTGGAGATGTCTGCCTGCTCTCCAGTATAATGAAACTAGAGAGCACTTGGCTTACGGTGGTCAAAGCCCCAACAAAATGCATTTGAATAACTCCAGAGATCTTGACCCAGGTTCTCAAGATAATCCACAGACCTTGTTGTGAGCAGTTTCATTTTGGAATACTTTCTTTCACTGAACTGTGCTCGCCAACCGTATCATCCTGCTGAAGGAAGAGTGCATCTACTCATGGACGAGAGGCTCGTGCTCATTACAACATGTGATGTAAAATCCAGAGGGACATGGGGTCACATTTAAAGGTAAAACAATATATTTGATAACCCATGCTAAGGTTAGCTGTTGTTGGTAGCTAATGGTTTATCAAATATTTTGTTTTACCTTTGTTTGATTTTGAAATATGGCCCCATATCCCTCTTGATTTTTATTATCCATCGCCTTTTCAGTTGCTGATCAATCAAGAGTCATGACATGATAAAAATTTGTCAAATTGCGTATATTTTATCGACTTGCAACCTGAAACACAGTGGTATGACATTATCCCTTTGATGCCAACATTTGACCTTCTCACCCTGAGTGTGACGTCAGAGGAAAATGACCGTTCTGAGAATGGTGAATACATGACTGTTATTATTGGTATCTGGCGCTTGACGGGTGCTACTTTGGATGGTTTGTGGCACAGACGTTTGTCAGTTTGACGTGTCCCCTTTCACCTGCGTCAGGTTTGCCCTTTCCTAGCAAAGAGGGTTAGGTTGCTTTGAACACGCTAATCTTAGTCGGACCTCTGACCTCCTCATAGCTCCACCCACACCTGCCCTCAGGGGAAATACCTACCTACACTGCAGTGAAGAAACTCCCAGACAGAAACTAGAGTCTCACAAAAACAAGCCAGAGGACATCAGGTAGATTTAATCTCTCAGACTCTTTCTCTGGCTCCTTCCCTCACTCAACATTGCTGGGGTTAAATCATCCTGGGCCATTAGGGAATTAAAGGTATTGATTACGAGGCGAGCTGGTTGTGTAGAATGTTTGCTAATGAGAACAAGTAGATGGCTATTGTTTAGTGCTTGTGTTTCGAAAGAGGAGGAGATGAATAGTTGGTCAACCAATTTAGTAGTGAGGAATGAGGGCTTGCAGCCAAATGCAGAGCTGCATAATCCTGCACAGGTGCAATAAATTAAATTTTATTACTGAATATTGTTAAGATCACATTGTGTTTGTTTTGCCATTTTGCCTCTTTTCAGACAAATTTGGTCAAAATTTGTCAGCATAGTCAATATGATTTTACTTGTTTTATTCTGGGAATAAACATCTCAGTCTTCAGCCATGCACGCAGCTCTTTGAGGCTCCACAGCAGTCCTTTGAGCTAAATGCTAACATCAGCATGGTAACATGCTCCCAGTGACAATGTTAGTTACTTATGTTTAGCTGTTTTAATGTTTACCCTGTTCACCATCTTAGTTTAGGATTCTAGCATGCTAATATTTGCGAATTAGGACTAAACACAACGTACAGCTGAGCTGTATGAAAACTGAGGGAGATAAACAAATAGTCTACAATTCATCCTGAGGGGGGCGTTAATAACTGTATCACAGGAGTGACCAAGTCATTGTGTTGCAAGCCAGAAGTAAGTCTCAAATCTTAGCCCTCAAGTCCCAAGTCAAGACTGACAAGTCCCAAGTGAAGTCACGAGTCACTGGTGTCCAGGTTGAATTGCAAGGCTTCTTTAATTTTGTCAATTTTGTCAATTTTAACACAAACACAAGAAATCTTAATCTCAAAATCACTATCTGTAGATGTTTAATGTGCACATTCATGCTCTCCAGAGGACAAATCTTGATCCCGATTGGAGCACGTATGTAACAGTATATAACAATCTGCACATCTGGCATGACACTTAGGGCAGGTTCACATCAACCTTGTTGAACTGAACCCTGGAACTTTCACCCCCATGGTGCGGTTTGTTTGGGTTGGTGTGAACACTGGACTCGGACCAAACAGCCGCCTCAAATGGGTCGTCTTGGACTGCTGTCAAGTGAACTCTGGAGCAGTTCATTTCTGGGGTGAACACCATTAGAACCAATCACAGAAGCGAATCATTGTATGTGTCATTTCATTGGTTACAAAATGTTTTCTTTTCCTGATTTGGTGGTGGTCAGTATTAAATTATGAGACAGTCATACGTTAAGTCCCCAAAAGTCTGCTGATGTGCTCCAGATCAACAGAACCTGATGGTGCTCCTTGATGTACAACATCCACCCAGACATTGGGCTGTTTGTTGTCTCTTTCTGGGCTGACTGTATGCCCAATAATCAAATGACATTTTCGTCACATGACTTGTATTTACAGTTTACAATTACTGTTTGAGTTTTTCTTTGTGAACGCAAACTGAACAAGAAAGAAAATTGGAACAATGTATCATTCTCACATTAGTTCGATTCAGGAACTATGCCTTTAGGTGTGAACCTGATCACATTACCACTCTACCTGTCATAAGGGCTTCTGATTAATGACCTTGTGTCTTTTTCTGTTTTTTCAACCTCAGAACAAAAAGTTACATGTTTAGTTCTAGGACTGACTGACAGCCATTACTTTTAATGCCATTACTGTTGCTCTTAGCTGTTAGTTTTGTTGTCACTTTCCACTGATATGTATACTAAGACTGAATCAGTTCAGTAGTTTCATGTCAGTTGTCCCCCATTGAATGATCAAAGAATGATGCGCTTTTACTTAACAATTTATATGTACAAGTCTTGGAATTAACTCCTTATTGGAATCTGAAAAAATTGCAACAGAATTTGAACTTCTTGAGGCAAACTTTTCTTGCACATTCCTGGGGACTTCAGAACTGTTATTGACTCCAGATAACCAGGACAGCCCGCCACGGTAGACAAACAAGAAGTCGATCTCTTTGAAAGTGAATGATGATAAATGGAAGTGCATCGCTTCGCTTATCTGACGCCTGAGGTGGTCACAAAGTGTCTGCTCATCTTTTCATCTCCCAGTCGCCCTGGTATCAAGTCCCCTGGGATTCCTCGGGACACAGGCTATTTAGTTTGTCAGGGGAGGCAGAGTGATGCAGCAAGGCGGCCATTTTTCATCTCTCCCCTGCATTGTTCGGCCCGGTCTCTAAGAAGGCACTAATTATTCATTTAAGGCTCCGGCTCTTCCCTCTTCCCTCTAATTAGATGGTTAGTCACTCTCCCAGGGCCCCAGGCTGGGGCATTGATCGCCCCCATCTCAATCTTGTTGTAACAAAGTCTCCACCATACACACACGCAGACACACACACACACGCAGAAATACTTAAATAGGATAAAAGAGGACATGCAGATACGGTTATCATGCAACACATGCACGTGGTATATAACATACAGCATAGGCTGTCTCTCTCTGACACACACACACACACACACACACACACACACACACACACACACACACACACACACACACACAGTCGAGCAGCAAAGTCAGTCTGTTAGATACAAATGCTTCTCTCATTCTGTCCGATAATGAGTCCCTTATTATTTTCCAACTGTCACTAACCGTATTTTCTTCATTTCCAGTCTGGAGAATTTATGATCTCCATAGAAAAGCAAAGCATAAACTCAACAGAAACACATTACAGCAACTCCCACCTCCTCACAAACAATACAGAGTTTCCAGAAGTGGTCATCCTGGGGGAGTTTGTGGTACATTTCTCTGTTTCTCTTGCGTTCTTCTCGCAGGCTGTGGTGCAGTCAACAAGACTAATCACAGGCTAGATGAAATGCAGCAGCTGTATTTGTTTATGTATTGAATATACTGTACTACAAAAGGGGTAATAAATGGGGGCTGAGGCACAATGAAAGGGAGACAGAGCGAAGAATAAAGGCAGAGAGACAGAACGGGATGGAGCAGGGGGGGAAAAAATCACATAAACACCGACTGTGATAAGTGTTGTTTCCTTGCTTTGTTGCACTTAGAATTCCTTGGAACGCGGCGTATGTTCTAGGCTGTGTCTGTGTGTGTGTGCATCAGATTTGAATTGTTAACCTGCTGGCGGTGTATTAATGGGTTGGTGGGAGTGTTTCCAAGCAGGCTTCAACATACCTGTGTTAAATTACTCGCATCAAGCCTTTCAGCACTTGAGGAATGTGCTTTTAAAATCCTGTGTCTCCTCTTTTGACCTCATGGCTTCAATGTCTCTTCTCTAATGTGGAAGCATTAATGACTTTTGTCTCAGGTTACAGTGTAATTGGATGTTTATGAAGCTGTGGTGCACCTTAAAGGATGATTATAGCCACAGTGAATGTTAAGTTTTCATTTGTTCTAGTCTCAAAAAGACCTAGTCAATTTTTTTCATGTTTCTAGAGACACATGATTTGCTGTCTTTATGCCTTCGCACTGGCGACAGCCGAGGCTGAAGGCATAATGTTTTCAGGTTCTCCGTCCGTCCCATTCTTGTGTTCATGATATCTCAAGAACATTTTATAGAAAAAAAAAGTCAATTTCGCTGTGAGCTCTCTATCAGTCCCCTGTCCTCCTCATTGTAAATTATTTACTGGAATCATACAGGTCAATATAGTGATAACTTCCATTTTGCCAAAATGTACACTTCATACTTTTTATTAAATCCCTTCAAAGTCTCTGTTGCATGTATTATATGTGTGTCTGAACAGACATGGATGTAAAATGCAACTTGAGGCAGTAATTCTAGTTTTCCTCTGTATTAAACCTAAATCACCGAGATGTAAAACTCAATGTGAGAAAATAATCCATAAAATAAATCTGTCCACAAAAATGTTTTAAGACTAATAGTTTAAACATCCATACATTCTCAAGGCTGTCTGAAGATAAAACATGTGATATTAGACAGTGAAGAAGAGGAGCCCAGCAGCATTTTGGAACTCTTGTAAATAAGGAAATATGTTTTCCTCAGCAATTTTGCTTTTCCTCATCGGGTTGAGATGTGGTGTGTATGTAGCTCAGCAGGCCTGTGTTCACATTTTTTCTTTAGTGGAAATTATACCTTTGACAGAACATCTCACTTACTGCAAACATGTTCAGGTGTTACAATCTGCCTCATGTCGAGTGTTTCAGCTGCTGAGTGTAGGTCATATGAAATTAGGGCTGCAACTTGTGGTTACGTTCATTACAGGTTAATCTGCTGATTGTATTCTCGATCAATCGATTGATCCTTTTGTCGCTAAGATGTCAGAAAACTGGGGGGAATGGCCCTTAAAATGCAGAAATCCTCACATTTGAGAATGAATGATCTAGTAAATGTTTGGCAGTTTTGCTTCAGACTGAATTGATGACTAATTAATCAATTTTCAAAATAGTTGCAGATTAATTATTAAGCCACTCTGCATCAAATGAATCATCACATATAAAGACAACACATATCAGCATATATAGCTAAAATGTAAATGATTTAATGTGGAAAAAATAAAAAGATTGTGAGGTTTAGGGAGGAGCTGGGAGTAATTCTCGTAAATGCATTTCAGCATGACTGCAGTCATTCATCATGGAAGCCCCACGTAATCACCTACACAGTGAAGCCGCAGCGGCGATATCACTCATGATCTGTGTGGGCACTATCAGTCAGCTGCTTTAAACTGACCTTTCATGTTCCCACATTCAGAATTCTTCAGGCTGTGACTGACAGCCCGTCCACTGTTTTCTCATTGAGAGAACAAACAAGCAACTAACAAAACAAAATCACCTGACCAGCCCGAGTAATTAATGTAAATTAATTTAGATGTATGTAGGCGGAGGGAGAGGAGGAAGGAATAAAAATTTACTGAAGTTTAGAGACTTTGTTTGGTGCAGCCCATCTGTATATTATTTGGATTTTTGTGTTTGATTGGCTCAGTGTGCAACATCAGATACACTGGTTCCAGTTATACAAAACCATAAAACCACAGGCTAATTCAGCTTTTATTTTGGTAAGAGTTTATTGATGCTAGTGTTGATATAATAGCTGAGTTTTGGCCACAAAACCAAAAGGACACTTAATTTGTTAAATACAACACTTTGAGGACAACACATTCTCACTCCCAACGTGTCAAATACGACAGTGTAGTCAGTGGCCATATGCTTCAAACTATGGTGCTGTACACACCCCTGTAGCATCAGTTTTGTGTTAGCAATTATAAATAGGCAACATCCTGGTAGACTTTAAAAATAAAAGCACAAAAACTACTTAATTAGGTTTAGGAAAAGATCATGGTTTATTTTAAGACAAATACGTTAGTTACTTACATAACACAATGTAACAATGTATGTTATGTGCTTTTACATAACATACGTACATAACATACGTTGAGTAGTGCAACTTGCATATACATAAGTTAAAAAGAAGTCAATTAGACTTAGAGGTGCACTTATGCGCCATTATCTGTATCTGTTCAACGACACAATTATCTGTATTTGTATTTGGATATAAGAACAGAACTGGGTGTGGCTTATTGTAAAAGTCACATTCAGTCGGGCAAATGTTGTGTTTTCTAAGCTAGTATTCATTGACAGTGCAATTGTAGTGCTTTCAAAGCATCAGATTGCTTTAATATTAACATGATATTTTCTAACTGGTAATACTGACAGTGTTACAATCAACCCAGCATTACCCGCTTTTTTGACTGCATTTTTTAAATAGAGGAATTTAACACACAGACAAATACTAATTAATTTTGATGAAAAGGAAGTTTGGGGTTTGAAAGAAATTCAGATGACACATGTCACTATCTCACTATCTCCTGCACCTGATGCCTCCTCATCCTCTATACAAGTTTTTTTCTGAGTGATACAGATCCAGCCACTTGAAATTTCCCACGCCTTTCGAAAGCCTACCGGAAGCCTTTCGGAAGCCTGCCAGTTTCCAGCCAAATACCATTTCCCCCCACCTTTGTGGGGCGGCGCCCAGATTCAACTATAACACGCCCATTTATTCAATTACAAGGTGTCACCATTAGATGGCGCTTCCCTCACAGAAACACAAAAACTAACAAAGATTTACTTTACCTAGTAGTATTTACATTCTGTTATATTATTCATCTCCACTATCTCAGATGCAAATATTACACTTATTGCACTACTTTTATTTTAAAGATTTAGTTTGGCCTATTAGTTAAAGTACTTTTGTACAATAATATAAATTTGTTGCTAGGTTATATTATTAGGCTATAGGTTACAATAAGCCACCCCAAAGAATTTAGGTTATTAAAATGACCACCTTTATCTGCTGCAGCATCTGTTTTATAAACACATTAGTTATTAAGGAAAATCGAAAATTGTTACGATTGGCCCAGGTCTCCCCTATCTGAAAATATGGAGTCTCAGAATAATGAGAAACGTTATGAAAATAACTAAGTGCCTGAAAATGATTACTTAAGTCATTTTGAAAAAGTTGCTCATTAAGAGACTTACATTTTAAAATCACATTAACATTCATTAAGAGACAAAATCATTTTTTAGTTTATAATGTTAAGAATTATAAAATGTCTCTTTTATGAGTTTGTTCAGACATCAACAGTGACGATGTGTTGTTGAATAGTTCGTACAGTTCACTCAGTGTGATCTGTGGGACAGTTGGGGGGGCTGGGAAACCTCTTCAGATCGCAAATTCACACATTCAGTCAGAACAAGAAGGTTCATGGTCATGTTAATGAGGTGTGGGGGTTCTCTCGCGTCAAAGACAAACACATGCCTCCTTTTGAGTTCTAAGTTAGGGGAAACTTGATCAACTTTGTGAAAGATGCTCGTGATAAATTCATATTAATGTTATGAATTTACAACAAACACACTTTCTTTCTTTTTTAAAAAAAAATCACAAATTCGTCCTGCATCAGGTCTCCTAATCTCAAAATATTGAGTAAATCTATCAGAATAATGAGAAACTATGAAAATAACTCAAAATCATGACTTAGTATCTGAAAACGAATACTTACGTCATTTCAAAAGAACTCTAACTATTTTAAGAGACAAATTTTTGAGATACTAACTGCATATTTTAAAATATGAAAAAAACATTTAAGTCTCTGAGTCATTTTTCTGGAATAAATCCGGCACAGAGCATCCTGCTATGTTGTGGCCGTAGCTTGTGAAGGCGAACAGAGTGAATCTGTCTCACCTGATTATCATGACTTTAAAAACACCTCACTTCCTTTAATGAATTTCGTTAGTTTATAAGATGTCAATTTTATGAGTTTGTTTAGACATAGACAGTGACAATGAGTTCTTGAATTTTTGCATCAAAAGTCCGTAGTTTCACTCAGTGTGATGATCTGTGGGACAGTGTGGGGGTTGGAAACCTGTTCGGATCAAACATTCACACGTTCAGTTAGAACAAAAGCGGACATCGCGATGCTAATGATGTGATGAATAGGAGAGCCGATGGGTCGTTTTTTACTCTACAAATAGCTTGATAAGCTGGTCTATAGGTTAACGTCAGGTTGCTTAGCAACGGCCATTGTTTACTCAAGACATTTTTAATCATTACAAGAGTGCACGCGCCCTGTAGGCTGTATCGATCTTAGAATTTATTAAGATAGAAAAAACAGGAGACACCAGACCATTTCAAAAGAAACAAATATTTGAGACACTGACAGCTTCAAGACGTGAGAGAGGAGAGCTTTGTTGAGTGTGCGTTGATTGTGAGGTGTGTCGTGTGTGTGTGTTTGTGTGACAGAGAGAGGGAGACAGGTGCATCTTTTCCTGCTGAAGCTCTGTTACAGTTTAGTCTTGACGTCTTCTGTCTGAAACGTAATAAAGCACCCTTGTAGGCCTAAATGATAAATGTCCTAAAGTGAATTATAAACGTTTTCAGGTCACACCTTTTGCGACTGCAAACACTGTTGCTCATTCATGCGTAAAATGACTCCGCGGCACCGCGCTGAATAAAGACGGCCAAAATCTCCTTAAGAATCTTTCTAACTTCTCACGCCAAGTATGTGACAGCTGTTCATAGCTTCACTTTTTAACTGAGTGATCACTGATTTTATTAGCCTGAGTATGGAGACACACCGCGGCGCACTGTCAGCCTGCTGCTGGAGTCACGGCAGCAGCCTGTGAACGCGAACGGAGTGAATTTGTCTCAGTATCATGACTTTGTAAACACCAAATGACTTGCTTTAACGAATTTCGTTAATTTCGTTTAGTTTATAATACAACCAATGGGTAAAATATAATTTTCATGACAGACAGCTCAGATCAATTAGGCTGCGCGCAGCAGGCGCATTTCATATACAGAGCGTTGTACAGTCCAAAAGTCAAAAATAATAATAATAACAACAATAAAAATCAATGTAATCATTTCCAAAATTCAGAAGATGTTTTAGTCTAACGATATATTCAGCTTAAGTCCTCACGGGTTGGCGTTTAGTCTTAAAA